>CM068955.1:45445929-45484519 GCA_035128595.1 Eptatretus atami
ATGTCTAAGGTCAGTTATATGGTTGGAGATTGTTTTTCATATTTTAACCATTTTATTGCTTCCTATCTCCAGCGTGAAATCGAGGGAAAATATTTCAATGAAGCAGAAGACAGTTTTTCTTTTAAATAAGGGAAACAGCAAATATAAGCTACACACATAGACATGAATATAACACGAGCACTTCTCACTTACTTGTGTTGCAGATCCAGTGAAGAATGAGAAAATTTGATAACTCACCAAAATGGTGAATTTAAAATCTGAGGATGTAGCAGAGTAACAAAATGAACACACACCATCTCAGAATTACAGTATATACAATACCATAAATTACTTGTTTCATTATCGTCTCCAATGAAGACAACTTGGAGGATGCAAGTGGCCTACATAAACGAATTTGGTGTTTATATTTGATTTCTGGAAGCTTTAATCTGCCATCTATTAAATTACGTATGCAAGTTATTGTATAAATGTTGGATTCCCCCATCCCCTCCCTTTCCTTGCCCCACCCCCCTTCCATACCCATGGTCTATATCTATCTCTTCCTTATCCTTTCTTTCCACACTGCTCCTCCGACTGTCTGTCTGTCTGTCTGTCTGTCTGTATGTCTCTCTCTCTCTCTCTCTCTCTCTCTCTCTCTCTCTCTCTCTCTCTCTCTCTCTCTCTCTCTCTCTCTCTCTCTCTCTCTCTCTCTCTCTCTCTCTCTCTCTCTCTCCCGTGATCCTCCTTTCTAAAATTAAATTTTCTCATTTTAGCCCACCTACTCCTCTTCTGACAGGATCATAGTGCAGAGGTCGTACACTTACCCCTGAGCTGTCCAATTGCTGACACAATGACAAACCGTCACATCAGTGTTTCGCAGGGAAGGTGTGTGTGCCGTCCATGAGAAGGATGTTATAACTGGACGTCCCAACAGCTACTATTAGTTGGTGGACATTAAAGATTCCAATGAGTCTTTTCGTGAAGAGTACCAGCACCCTGGCCGAGTTCCAAATTCTGATAATATCAGCTTCATTTGAACATCAACCCTTGGCAGTCGCTTGGTGAAAAACTTGAGCCTAACATCTTCCCCTGGCAGACCCCACACATAGGTGGGGTATATTTGGAATCGTTACATAAGTATAGCAGTTGATCCTGCCTACCTCTTGTGCGTGCAAAATAAATAGATAGCTCTGAAACAGGTGGCCACATGACCAGGATGGTTTTTCTCCTGAAAATATCCTGTGCATGAAAAAAAAATAATTCACAAGGCAAGAGACTGCTTCTAACAGTTTTAACAGTATTCATCATTTCTGCATGAAGAATGTCATTCTTGAAGATGAAATAACAGTGCAAGACAAATAAATTACAGACATGCAAGGGTAGTATATTTACAGACCTCCAAATCATCCGAGTACACAGGTATAAACGCTGCGGTAAATTTTTTGAGCAGCAGCCATCAGGGGAAAATACAACCAACTTCATGAGGTATTCATTTCTCAGGTGATAGTTACATCCATTTCAGAATATCAAAAGAAAAGTTAATCTGTAGTTGTTATCGGATGTTTATCCGCAATACTTATAAATTGAACAATGCTCGCAGATTCGTTTTTGTTTCAGCGTGAATTCAAGAAAATAGAAAACCAAAAGCTTTTGAAACCTTCCTCCAATTAAATACGTAATTGGTGACAGCTAATACATAACAACAATAAAAGGTAAATCTACATGATAACTTGTATTTTTTTTTTTAAATGGCTTCGAGTGTGAAAGAGTGTGATTGTGCATTGATTTATGACGGAGTCTGCCAAAGATGTACTCCTCATAAATGTGCGAGATCATTTTCGAATGCTGCAGCATCGTCAAGGGAAAAGAAAATGAATGTGGACGATTGTCTACTCGTTTTTCACCTTCGCTCCACCGTATGCATTGTATGGGCACCTGCTCGTGACTCATAACAGAACCACAGCTTTAAGGTTTCATCTCGAAAGGTAGGTTTCCCTACACTAACTCATCAATCCTGCATTGCAGAGATATGTGTGGGGCTTCATGTGGCTCGGGTGAGTTCAAATTTACTCTGTGGACCCATGGTGCGAATATTTTTAACTTTCACGTTCAGGTTATTTAAATACCAATTCAATTGATACCGACGATATCCCCAGGGAAAATGGCTAACTGCGTACGTAATAAATAGATTGAATGTGGAGTGTTACTCGGTCCGTAACTCGTCGATCCCGTGTTGTATCAAAGCCAGACGTCTTGGTACCCGGTCATCAATGCCAGCAGTTATAAAGTGGCAGTTCTAGTTTTATATTAATTGTTTTTGTTTAATGTTAGCCATTTGTTGATGGCTGTAAAACATGTTCACGAGAAATTTTTTCAAAATATTCCATGAGATGCTTGCTATTCTGCCTAAAGTATTGAAAGACAATCCACCCAACAGTGTGGGACAATGGAAGGAGCTCAGTGGGTGGTCATGGTTCCTCAGCATGTAGCAGGGTGCACACTTTAATGGGCTAGTTGATTGTCAAAAGATTCACATCCCAATTATGGATCCATCTGAAGAACACTCTGATGATTGTAATCAAAAAGAGTGAAACTATATAATAGCCCAATGACTTGTTGAGAACAATTCCAACTTTTTAGACATTGATATAGAATAGCCAGGATCTGTGCATGATGCATGGGTCAGAGCAAACTCAAAGCTTTTTGATTATTGTAAGGTGGGAAATACATTTGCTCGAAGGTGCATTGTTGTGAAACAAAGGTGAGGCTATTTATTAGAGGTAAGCCACAAACGCCCTCTTACTCGAGCTTAGGAAATCTTGCCATGAAGCAACAATGATGCCTGAGGTTGAGAAAAACTATTACCATGAAGGGATTAATTGGCGATGCAAATTGTCCCGTCCACAATGTGCCACGAGCACAGGCCAAAGAGATTAGGGCTGAATTTGCCCAATAATATTCTCACACACAATTTGTTTTCCAAAATTAAGACCTTGTCAATTTGCATATCTTAACAAAACCTTTTGTTCTGAAAATGTAGACGTGTTCATTGATGTTCATGGGCATACTTTCACTTTTCTGTTTTGCACTTTTCTTTTTTGCAATTTTATTGTGACCGGGGACGAATAAAAGACTTCAAGATTCACAGGTGGTTTTTCTCCCACAGACGACTGAACAGTGAAAAAGGTCGAATTTAAATTTTAAAAAGCAACTGCGTTCATGAAATCACTTTTAATCTGATTGAACTCAATTTTGCAGTTGTGCCTTCTCTATGGCAATCATGCTGATGATGAATCGGTTACTGGGAATTCCCCCATTTCAACCCTTAACATTTTGGTTCATTGGAAGAACAATTTTGACTCAAATAACATGGTTTCGTTAACACAAGTAAGGGTCATTAAGAACAAGGAGAAGAGCCAATGGGGTGGGGGAAGCGAATGAGCTGAAATTATGTAAACAAATTTGGACTAAACTGCCTAACTTAACATATGCCTTATAGACAAGGATGAACAGTGAAGAAGAAAAGGGCAGAAAGGAAGAAGAGAAAAGAATCCTTCCTGCTGGTAAATCGTAAATTGGGGTAAACACTGGCGATAATAAGAGGTGCCTGCTACAAACTATTCCGAGCGTTCCAGACATGTCCAACTGGACGGTGTCCACCTCCATCTCCATCTCTCTATCACACAACACACACCACACACACACACACACACACACACAACACACACACACACACACACCAACTGCCACTTCCTTTATGGCAGAATCACCACAATCCTACTCCTACGGTGACAGCCTTTACCAATTAGATCACAGCAAAACCGCCTGTGCCTTGATCGGAATGAAAGGTGGGGAACTGTCAGCCCAGGAAAACATCTTGCTCAGCTTATGCCGTGGAAACCTAGGCTTTCAATATCATTGGAATCTCTTACGATAAAGCTGTCTCTGGCCTATTACTTTGCCAATGCAGACAGGTCGGTGGTCTCTCTGTCTTCTTCTGCCTCATTTCTGACTTGCACCCTCTGTCCTCTCCATGCTTTCCCCCCCCCACACCAACCCCCAGGTATCTGCAGGATGCACGCATTCCACCAGCAACGCCCACTTTGTGAAACTGCTTAAAACCAGAACCACCACTCACCTCTACATATTTGTTACCTCCGCCATCGAAGGTGAAGGAGGTTAAGTTTTTACCCCTCTCTGTCTGTTTGTTTGTTTGTCTTACTGTGTGCAGGATATCTCAAAAAGTTATGGATGCATCCAGATGAAATTTGGTGGGCTGGTTTGGTTTGTGACAAGGTCGAACTGATTCGATTTTTTAGTGAAGATCTGGATCGGACTACTGGAATTTTAAGTGATTTTTCACCATTGAGATCGGGCTAAAAATTATATATAGTACGATATCTCAAAAAGTTTGGACGGATCCAGATGAAATTTGGTGGGCTGGTTGGGTGTGTGACAAGGACGAAATGTTTATATTTTGGTGAAAATCTGGATCTGATGACTTGAATTTTTCAAGTGATTCTTCACCATTGACAGAAAGGGCTAAAAATGATATATAGCACGATATCCCAAAAATAAGTGGACAGATTTGGTCCAAACTTGGTGGACATGTTGTGTGTGTGTGACATTGAAGAATTGATTCAATTTTGGTGAAGATCCGAATCGGAATCCAGATCCAATAATTTTTTAATTTTTAAAGTGATTCTTCACCATTGAGATGTGGCCAAAAACGATATATAGCATGATATTTCAAAAATGTATTGGGCCCGATATGTTCTCGTGGATCAGGCATGACAAAACCGAGGTATACGCTCTCCCAAGTGCCCTTCTAGTTCCTCTTGTTTTCCTGCCCATGTCACCATATACCACACTCTTCATTTTCAGTCTTCAAGACAGCTGTTCACCATAATCTCAAGTCACTTCCATCCAAAACCATATTTTCTTCACCCATTAAACCACCTCCCAAAATTTTACTTATGTATTCATCTTGTCCACCACTTGCGTTCTACCCTACCCAACATCGTTATCTGCATCCCTTGTTTGTCCGTCTCTGTCTAATTTCTCCTTCTGCCCTGTGTTGATGTCTTCCCTTTTTCCTGCTGTTCCCTTTGTTATGTTGTGTCCTGATCTGTTCTGTGTCCAAGTTCTCCCAGCAGCCTTGACCATGCTTAAAAAAACGAAAAAAAACCTGGAAAGCCATCGGCTCTCTGCTCAGGATGAAGGATGTAGTCGCTGACCTCTCATTGGTCTGGCACACCCATTCACCTCGATAGACTACGCAATGGACTTCTAAGATGTCAATCAGGAAGCAATGTGGGAATCGAGGACATAAATAAGGTTTACATTACCAGTGAGTGACTTGGAAAGGAATAGGCAAATTCAAACATAAACTAGAAGGGCACTCGGAAGAGCGCATACCTCTGCCACGTAATGCCTGATCCATGACAACATATTGGGCCCAATACATTTTTGAAATATCAATCTAATTTTTCGATTTTGCCCCCCCCCTCCAATCTCTCAATAGTTAAGAATCATTTTTAAAATGAAAAAAATCGCGTATCCAGATTCGGATCTTCACCAAAATCGAAAACATTGCGTGGCAGGTCACGTACCCAACGTGTCCACCAAGATTCGTCTGGATCCGCCACAACTTTTTGAGATATTGTGATATATATCAGTTTAGCTCGATATCTCAATGGTGAAGAATCACCAAAAAAATTATCGGATCTGGATCCGGTTTCGGATCCTCACCAAAATTGAATCAATTCGTCCTTGTCACACCCACAATATGTCCACACACAGTTTTGTCCGATCCGTGCACACGTTTTGAGATATCGTATTATATATCATTATGCCCGATCTCTCAATGGTGAAGAATCACATAATAAAATTTCCAGTCGCCAGTTCCGGATCTTCACAAATCTAATCACTTTGTCCTTGTCACATAATGAACCTGTGCACAAAATTTCATCTGGATCTATCGACAACTTTTTGAGATATCGTGCACACAAACAAACAGACAAACAAACAAGCAGTCATAAACTGGTACTTACGAAATCGTCAACTTGACCTCTGACCTTGTCTAATAAAAGCTGTCTCTAGAGAAGGTAGCGACGCAAACCAGAAGTTTCGCAATGATTCTGTATCAAACCATCAAAAATCGAATGTTTGACCTCACTGTGACCTTGACCTTTGAACGATTTGACAAAATCTAATCAGCACTAGCCATCACGCTCCTGAATCACGTGGTGTAATTTGACATTGTAGCTTCTTCTGTTCTCGAGTTATCGTGCCTACAAACAACAAACACACACAAAAACAAACAAACAAACAGATGACGGAAGTCATCAATATACTTACGAAATTCTAAGATTTCGTAAGTAACAAACAAGCAGTCATAGACTGGTACTTACAAAATCGTCAACTTGATCTCTGACCTTGTCTAATAAAAAGCTGTCTCTAGAGAAGGTAGCGACGCAAACCAGAAGTTTCTACGATGATTCTGTACCAAACCATCAAAAATCGAATGTTTGACCTCACTGTGACCTTGACCTTTGACCGATTTTGACCAAAATCTAATCAGCGCGAGCCATCACCCTCCTGAATCACGTGTGTAATTTGACATTGGTAGCTTCTTCCGTTCTCGAGTATCGTGCTACAAACAAACACACAAACAGAGGACAGAAGTGATCAATATACTTACGAAATCTTAGATTTCGTAAGTAACAAGAAGACGTCGTGCAGAGAATGACCCTTGCAAAATCTAAACAAATTTGACCTCAAAATAATTGGTGGTTGAATTCAATGACCTAAATCTGCAACTCTTCTTAAAATTTCAAGTGAATCGGATGAAAAATGTCATTTTAGAAATCTGGCCTAATGTTGACATTTTCGGCCTAGTGTGGACCTCAAAGTAATTGGTGGTTGAATTCAGTGACCTGAAATATTATACATATATAATATATTATATATATATATATATATATATATATATATGTATACATATATATATATCCTCTTCAAATTTCAAGACAATTGGATGAAAATTGAGGATTTTAGAAATACCACATTAGTCGTTGGCCTTGGGACGATGTTGACCTTTTGCTCCATGTCGACCTCAAAAATAATTGGCCGGTTGAATTCAGTGGCCTGAAATGTAAATCCTCTTCAAATTTCAAGTCAATTGGATGAAAATTGAGGATTTTAGAAATGCCACCTTGGTTGATGATCTTTGGCATATTTTGACCTTTTGGCCTATGTTGACCTCAAAAATAATTGGCTGGTTGAATTAATTGACCTGAACTTCTCTTCAAATTTCAAGTCAATCGGATGAAAATTGAGGAGTTTAGAAACACCACCTTAATTGTTGACCTTTGGCCTATGTTGACCTTTTGCTCCACATTGACCTCAAAAATAATTGGCTCATTGAATTCATTGATCTGAAATATAAATCCTCTTCAAATTTCAAGACAATCAGATGAAAATTGAGGATTTAAAAATACCAACTTAGTTGTTGACCTTGGGACTATGTTGACCTTTTGGCCCATGTTGACCTCAAAAATAATTGTCTGGTTGAATTAATTGACCTTAAATAAAACTTCTCTTCAAATTTCAAGTCAATCGGATGAAAATTTAGGATTTCAGAAATGCCACCTTAGTTGATGACCTTTGGCCTATGTTGACCTTTTGGTCCATGTTGACCTCAAAAGTAATTGGATAGTTGAATTCAGTGCCTGAAAATAAGATGATCCTCTTCAATTTCGAGTCAATCGATGAAATTGTGGATTTTAGAATACCACTTTGTTGTTGACTTGGGCCTATATGACCTTTTGGCCACGTTGACCTCAAAAAAATTGCGGGTTGAATTAATTGAACCTGAAATATAATTCTCTTCAAATTTCAAGTCAATCGGATGAAAATTGAGGATTTTAGAATATGCACCTTAGTTGTTGACCTTGGCTATGTTGACTTTTTCGATGTGCTCCAAATAATTAGCTGCATGAATTAATTGACATGAATATAAATCCCTTTCTCAAATTCTAAAGTCAATCACGATTAAAATGAGAAATTTTAGAAATCTCACCTAAGTTTGTTAACCTTTGGCCTATGTTGACCTTTTTATCGATGCTGACCTCAAAAATAATTGGCCGGTTGAATTTAGAGTTCTGAAATATAAATCCTCTTCAAATTTCAATTCAATCGGATGAAAAGTGAGGATTTTAGAAATGCCACCTTAGTTGATGACCTTGGGCCTATGTTGACCTTTTGGCCCATGTTGACCTCAAAAATATTTGGCTGGTTGAATGAATTGACCTTAAATAAAACTTCTCTTCAAATTTCAAGTCAATCGGATGAAAATTTAGGATTTTAGAAATGCCACCTTAGTTGTTGACATTTGGCCTATGTTGACCTTTTGTTCCATTTTGACCGAAAAAATAATTAGCTGGTTGAATTCGTTGACATGAAATAGAAATCCTCTTCGAATTTTAATTCAATCGGATGAAAATTGAGGATTTTAGAAATACCACCAAAGTTGTTGACCTTTGGCCTATGTTAACCTTTTGACCTTTTGACTTCAAAAACAGCAGCCTTCTTCCTGATGACAAACTCTACCATGTTTTGAAGCTTCGTGAAGATCGGTTTAAAATTGTGACCTGTTGGCAACAATCAGACAGACAGACAGACAGACAGCATAACAAAATCGACGAACCAATATACTTGAAAAATCTTCCATTTTGCAAGTAACAAAGAAACAGACAGAAAGGGGTGAGAATAAAACCTCCTTCACCGTTGGTGGTGGAGGTAATTCTTCAAGTGATCAACACCAGTTACATGAATGTGAATTACAAGCAACCACCATAAAAGTTGTGGATTAGTCAATTTGTGAAATGAGTTTTCATCAGCTTCTTCCCTTGCTTGAAAGTCCATGAATTGGTTCAGAATGGCACCAAGGAAGCAACTTTCAAGAGAAGTGTGTGAAGATCCAAACTCGGTGAGAAGGGCACACGATGAATAAAATAACAGAAAAGCCGAAGATCTCTGACAATGGTGTGATGTACACTTTGCAACTCCTGAAATAAACTGGCTTAGTACAAGACAAGAAAAAGCCAGGAAGAAACAGAAGAACCTCCCCAAGGCAAGATAAGCATTTGAAGATGCTCAGCTTAAGCAATCTAACAAAATCAAGTCAGCAGCTGTCAAATGAAATCAGAGCAGGCATATATATCTAAGACATAAAGGTCTTTCTAACCTCTGACTGACTCACTCACTCAATCCACTCATCCACTGGGACCATACTCTGTGCAGAGCGTTGGTGCTGCCGAAGCAGACTCCTTGGCTCTTGGACACAATCCTGGACGGGTCGCCACTCCGACACAGTATACCAGCATGCTGGCACTCATTTTGCCCACCTCGGAAGGATGACAGGCAGAGTCAACCCCACCTGGTATTAATTCAACAGCCGAGTGGGGTTTGAACTCAGGATCATAGGATCCCAAGCCCACCACCCTAACCATTGAGCCAACACCAGGTATACTCACTCAATGACTGATATTAAAGATCGGTACCTTCCAGGTGATGTAGAAAGCTGAAATTTTGTGAGCCCATGGACATCGAAGATGGTACACGAGGAAAAATCACAGAACCATTGGAAAGCATCCGTAAATTAAAATATAAATAAATGAATGTAAATAAATAAATGACAGCCGGGAGGCGACGACGGTTTGCGGGCATTATTGAACAATGCCACGATAGGTACAATTGAGTTAGTGGAAGCTTTTGAGGAAGCCCTACCGTAAAACCTATCTCTTCCGTCAAAATTGACCAAATCAAATCGGATTTTTTATATGTTGTACTTATGGACATTACGCACAGCTTCTGGGAAATGAAATTGCGAGAAAAAAAATCGAGAAAAAAATAATTAATTAAATGTTCAAGTGGACGTGGCTCCCACAAGGGACGTGGGACGCCCCTCATACAAAAGACACAACGAGACCATGATATCTAGCTTGTGTCCAAGTTTCATCAAGATCGCATCAAACGTCACGGAGCTATGCTCTGGAGAGTCACAAACAGACAGACAGACAGACAGACACACAGACACAACGAAAATAGTGGTCACTGCTGGCGCCCACAAACCAAAAAATCACCCACAGGTGTGTGACCCAAGACAATGGGGAAGCACAGTTCGTATGCTTACACAATGTGTAAGAGTTGACCTATGTTGTGAAAGCAACGTTACATTGTGTAAGCATACCCCACTGATATATATATATATATATATATATATATATATAATATATATATATGTTATATGTATTCGCGCCCGTCGGCGTTCGAACGACCGCGTTTCACCAATAGCAGCCGGTTCGCCCACCGAACGGACAATGCAGTCGTGACTTTCTGCAATGGCGTCAGAAACGAGTCACGGATGGGTTTTCAATCCCACCACAACCTCGTCCGTACCCTACCCGCGCTACAGGGTCCGATCGCCAAATCTTCGATTACCCAATTATTCTCGCAGGTAGGTTACCGAGAGGTTGTACCTCAACGGGACCGCTTGGAAACGAGCCGCTTAAGCAGCCCGCTTCCTTTTGGGATTACCGAGGGGGTAATATCGCGCAGTCCCGTTGGACCCGATCACTTTACCGGCTATTTAAAAGCCAACTAATATTCCGCAATACAAGATGGCATTTCAATGGGGGCATGGACGCAACGAACAGGTTTACATTTAAACCAGCACATTTATTTACTCTACTATGTAGGAACAATCATGCAGTCATTCAAAACACCAACATGCACGTATACAGAACAAGCAATGAATGCGGCATGGCACGTGGGCAAGAAAGCGCTACAACCATCTATAAGTAATTATTAATGTACAGTCACTTACACAGTTTTACTTACGGGACTCGCCGCACAACATTCATTCGAAAGAAAAGCAGGAAAAAAGACCCCATCAAAGGCAATGGGGTCAGACTGGACCTCTTAGGTCTTTATGGCGTGGGCTTGGCAGACCGAACGAGTCCCACGAGACCGTTGCAGGTTACCTGCACCCTCGTGGTGTCTGGCTTGGGCGACCCGCGACGTCCCGTCCCCACAGCAGCTAGCGTAGCCACGTCGAGCTCGGGCCTTCCGTGTGGCAGGCGAGCTCTCTCCGGCTCTCTCCACACGAACGCGCTTGGGCGACCCGCGATGCTCCTTCCCACGGCAGCTAGCGTAGCCGCGGTCGAGCTCGGGCCTTGCCAAGCGGCCGGGTGATTCGGTCTCAGTCGGCAACTCGTTTGAGAGGAAGAACGGGTCTTTGCTCTCTTAGAGTTGATGCTCTGTAAGAACCCGTCCGTCCCTCAGTGATGCTCGAACTGCGCCGAAGCCCGATCACCTCGGACCGCCTGTCGCTGGCTGGCGAGCTCTCTCCGGCTCTCTCCACACGAACACGCGGTCCGCGCGACACAGCAGGCAAGGCTGCGCCTCCAGCTCGCGTCTCTTCGCGACGCCCGGACTCTCCACCGACTAGCAAGCTCCAGCTCCCGACTCTGCCACGGCCAGACTTCCACGCAGCTCCTTGGCTTCTGGCTTCCTCCCGACTCCCGACCTCTCCAGACTGA
The DNA here is from genome assembly GCA_035128595.1 of Eptatretus atami. Classification (NCBI taxonomy): domain Eukaryota; kingdom Metazoa; phylum Chordata; class Myxini; order Myxiniformes; family Myxinidae; genus Eptatretus; species Eptatretus atami. The sequence continues at coordinate 45,457,515 of CM068955.1, forward strand.
CTCAGACCGACCGATCAACTCGACTCGACCCAACTCGGACTCGACCCAACTCGGACTCGACCCAACTCAAACGCGAGCTTGGCGCTCTGCTCGTCCTTTTATAGGGCTGGTGAGACGCGGTTTGGCCTCCGATCCTCGACCTCTGACCTCTGACCTCTGCGCGAAAGCGGACGTGCGCGAGATCACCAAGCTTGATCCGACGAGCAAACGTCCCGCGTCGGCCTGCAGCGACGCCGCTGATGCGGACTCGCCGCGCTGGCGCAAAGATGGCGTCGTTTCGGAGACGAAGGTGAGGCGATGTATGTGGTGTGGAGATGTTGACGGTTGCTGCGAAGTGGTGAGGATGGCGTGGTTTGGTGAGAGGAGGTGTGGTTGTGGGGTGGAAGGCGGTTGGTCTGAAGCGGTTGTTGAGAGCGATTTGGTTGGTGGTGGTTGTTGTAAAGCGGTTGTTGGAAGATGCTGGTGGTGGACGGTGTTTGGTCAAAAATACGATAGTAAAGAAAAACGGCTAACTCAGAGATCAACGCCCGGTTAAAATGGAATAAGTTCCCTTTAAACAACGGTGGGAATCCTATCTGGACACGACTTATCAGCCTAACTGATCTAGGGACCTTTATGGTGTTTGTCAATTTCCACAGCCGTAACAATATATATATATATTATATATAATATGAGTGTGACAAGCACTACACCGATCTCTAATAGACTGAACGAGCACTCCCCTGTTCTCCAATGGACATAAAGTCCCACACCAGAAGCCATCACCTCCAATCCGGCAGCCTCAGCCTAGTGACTCTCTCAAACAAAGATTACATGGTTAACATCAGGTAAACATCAAATGGAGCCACCTATCTGGGTTTTGGGCTTATTTTCCCTCATCAGGACACCATACTGATAAATATCAAACCAATGATGACCACATTTGTCATTTAAACATCAATCGCACCGCCTGGCTGTTATGGTGAGCATCACCCCGGATTATGTCTTACACGGTAAAACCGCATAATCTGCATACAACCGTCCAGCTGCCACCCGCACGATTGTTCCTGCTAATGCAAAGCATTCAACTCGAAGGCATAGAGTGCAATCGGTAGGTAAATAGAAATATGTGGAGTGTGACAAGCACTCCCCCGATCTCCAATGGACAAAAAGTCCTACACTAAAGCGTGACCTCCAATCCGGAAGCTTCAGCCCAGCAACTCTGTAAAACAGACAAAGATTACATGGTCAACATCAGTTTAACATCAAACGGAGCTACCTATCCAGATTTCAGGCTTGTTTTCCCCCTTTTGAAGGTACCTTTTTACACAAAAAAGAGGGAAAAATCAAAACATTTATTCCACTTGGGACATGCACCTTGACCCAACGGCCAAAGTACACAGGCCAGGAAGACTGTCCCGTTGGCATACACATGCCCCTCCAGCCCAAAGGCTGAAGCACACGGTCAAACAAATACACACATCCTTACCCCAAATTTCCAAGAATGCATGTTCATACAATTTGGACACTCCAAAGTACTGAGTCCCCATGACTTCAACCACATGCCGTCCTGAATATGATCTTGTTTGCCCTCATCAGGATGGCATACCGATAAATATCTAACCAATGATGACACATTCATCATTTAAACATCAAACACAACCCTGGCTGTTATGGTGAGCATCGCCGTGGATTATGTCTCACACAGTAAAACCGCATAATCCGTAAAGAACAATCATCCATCTTCCACCAGACGATTGTTCTAACTAATGCAAGCCATTCAACCAGAGGGTATGTGGTACGATCGGTGGGTGAATCAAAATATGTGGAGCGTGACGAGCACTCCGTCGATCTCCAATGGATATAAAAAGGTGCAATTGATATATATATTATATAGATATTGTGTGTGTGTGTGTGTGTGTGTGTGTGTGTGTGGTGTTGTGTGTGGTTGTGTGTGTATAATTGACCCCTCCCACACTCCTCAAGCCGAAGAAGCTGCATAAAGCAACACAAGAAGACTTACACAAGGCAAGCGCTATGCTGTTTTGAACCCTTCCCAGAGTTCCTCAACAACTACAAATACGTTCACACATAATACACACATGAGAATCCCAATGCAACACACCCCCTCGGCAACCGGAAAGGTTTCATCACTTATTGGCGAATCATCAGCGAGAGCGCAGACAGCAATGCATGCCAATGAGGCTCCCAAGCCTGCATGTATGTGCGTGAAGGTCTGAAAATCATAGAATTAAAAATAACAGCTCAGCCAATCACTCCATTTTGCAAACGTGGTGGGGGTACACAGGGTCAGGTCATGAGCACACAACCCCCCTCCTACGACAGGCCATTCTCTGTATGTATAAGTTTGTACATATAACAATCATAGCAAAGAAAAACATGAAACTGCCTGACAACATGAGACTGAGAAACTGGCCTCAAAAGAGGAAATGAGGACATTTGGGCCAATATTGCTGTGGTGCACTCCAAGGTTAATTTTTCATGCACTTTAAACATCAATCATCTTGTATTGATTTTTTACGAAAGTATAAATAACCCGATCTTGATGAGGTGCCCCAATTTGCGTATATTAGATCAGGTATGGGAGCATGCGCCAGAGCAGCGCGTCGCTGCGGTGCCAACTTGTGACAGCTGCATCACTGCGTTGGTATATTGCTTTCCACAATTGCATCAAAATCTTATCTTTAAGAGTGGCAGTGTCATCCTGTTTCCATTTAAGAAACACTGTACCAACAGAGGAAGTGGGACAAGGCTACATGAATGGAAACTGATCTCTGCGGAAATGTATAAATGGATGTCCTTGCATAATAAAATCATCAGTTTGATTTCAGACAAGCAGTTTTTTTTTAATGCCTTCCCAAATTTGAAGATCTGGATTAAAAGCAAATCTATAACTTGAGAGGGACAAGCGAAACTTTCACTGAACCAGGCAGATTCACTCATCCAATTTGGCTTTTTGGTAGTCCGCCAACAAACCAAGAATCAAACCTCTTCGCATTGCTATTAGAGCTTATTAAAATTAGTAGTATTGAGCTCTGATCATCTGAAAAAGGCTTTACAGGCTATTAAGTTGACTCATATCTCTTCGATGTGGGAAACTCATTCCAAGCTTGGAGTGAATGTTATCTGGCTACTTTTATATTGATACAAAGACATTTCTCCAGCACTCATTCTGCTTGTGAGACTAAGTCCAGCTTAGAGAGCAATAATCTAAAGCAGCTAAACGATGAGCATGTAGTAAACTGTACGCAGATGGATTGCAGGACCTGTAGGATTTTCTTCTGGAGTGCAGCTCATGCATGGCAGGACAGTGTTTCAGCAATTGTCTGAGCAATCGGAGGCCAGTGAAGGTAAAGAAATCAATTTGTGGCCGACAAATTCCCTCCAAAGGCTTCACAGTACAACCAACCTCCTCTACCTTCCATTTATAAGGATTTCAGGTCGCAAGAGAAAAGATAACTCGACAGAGGACGAAGTGGGATATGGAATGTGTGGGATAACAGTGGGATAAAAGCGAAGTCGATTTTCAATAACCCTGCTCAATGTGAGTTTCAGTGAAGTGTGCAATGTACACTTTCGTAATGACGCATACACATTGCATGCAAAGAGATATTTGAAGATGTCCTGCTTCTGACCTTTGTCTATTTTTCTACTGTTCAGCAACACATCTTGCTGCTTATTGGCACAATGCAAGCTGTTGGCAATTCAAACAGCCACAGCTTTCCCCTAATAAGAAATGAATAAAGGCCTTGACAGCGAAGCAACATAATTTGCAGAAACCTACAGTCCGAATGTCCATATTCAACCATGCCCGATTGCTTCCTTCAGACAAAAGTGATATTGCCTGCAAGTTTCATTCTCATCGGTTCAAGAGGAATTGCTCAACACATTCAAGGCTGCCTCAAGGGCTCATATTTGCAATGCTATTTGGCCTCAACAATGAGCAGGAAACACAACCCTTGTTAATGCAAATAGGTTGCTTTGGATACCATTTGAAAGAGTAAAATGACTGGCATGGCGATGTGAATGGAACATGCTTAAAACACTTCAAGAACCGCTTGGATTCAATAACAATCTCAAGTTTCCCAAAGACAACCTGAAGCTCCAAGTCTTCTCACAGGTTTAAACCTCCTAAGTGTATGTTCCATGGTTCCTTGTCTGGGAAATTGGCATCTTAGGCACAAGATTGTTCAGATGCCAATGCAGCATTTCTGGGGATAAGATGGAGCCGGTCGAATTGCCCATCTAAAGTGTTTTGCTTCACCAAACGCCGAGCGGACTACGAGAGAGTGAAAGAAGCTATAATCCTACCACGAAACCTCACTGTCACTCAAGCACATGCTGCTTCTTCTCATCTTGTTCTATTAGGGCAGCAAGCTCATGGCCTCCTTGGACGTCCATTGGAGAAGAAAGTCTGCTTCATGACAGCTTGGCTGTGCCGGCTCAAGGTCTTATCAGCAAGAAGCACTTGGAGGAATCAGGGAGAAGAGACATCAAGGGCAAACTCCCGAAAGATTAACTTCTCTCCAGGAGCAACAGAGCCTGGCAGAGAACACCTGATGACTCTATTCTGCACCCACGACAAAGATAAAGAAAATAAACTGCACAGGAAAGGCATTTTTGCCCTTTTCAAGAGTGGTAGGGCCTTTTCAATAATTAATACCACGAGCCCATAAGTACAGTTGGGAGTCGTTAAAATTATGCCAAATGAAATTAATTTTCAATGCAGCTCATACGTTATTACATATTGCAGAGGCCGAGGTGCCCATATGAAAAGCAAGGGTGTGAATTTAATTATTTAGACACCACAGCTTCCCGTGCCGTCTTCCAACAGGCAGGTTGTAGGACTTGAAGTTTTCCTTACAGAGACGAGCTGAAATTGGCATGTGCCATTGGTAATACTTTAACTTTATTGCAGACACAGACTGAATACACGAGTAATAAAAAACAAAACAGCAACAAAAAAAGAGGTATTATATCATCACATCATCACAGTATTGAATGCAAATAGGATGTTATTCCACCTCTGCACTAAAGCCAACAACAGTGAATAACTTGACTCTCAGATTGTCAATATTAAAGCATCGCACAATTACTAATGCCGTACACTGACTTCCTGAGCAGTTCTTGGAAAGACATCACTCGACGACTTACAAGGATTCGAGAAGCACTACGCTGGCTAGTGAGGCCCAACAAACAACAAAGGGCATTGTCATAGAAGATGGTGATTTTGGGAAAAGATGATTGGACAAGAATTTCCTCACAAAGCTGAGCAGTACAAGTTACAATGGTAGGATTTAAACAGCCGACACTCAATTTATTCAGAAGAAAGGAAAAAAAAACCTATGAAGGAGCATATTTTCTCGCACACATACAGGGCGATATTGTCGCTATCGGAGTCGTTACTCATGTGGCGTCACTACTGATCATGTGACCAAGGTACCGATACGTGACAATATACTTCAATTGATCACCAACAGGTAAAAATCAGGTAACTGTTTGAAACCTAACCTGTCTCGACTGAAATACCATGCATACCGATTTAACGGTGTTATTCGCAATATCAAGTTCAGTAGCATCTCCAGTCGCATGTGCATGGTGAACATAGACGGTGCCAGCAAACTCATATCATCAGCATAACAAAATGTTATTAACAAATATCCCTGAGACTTTACAACCAACTACTGCTGCATTCAGGCTTTTAACAAATCATCTATGTACATATTGCAACAGTCACGCGGTCGGACACGGTTGCCCAGGTTTGAATACAGTGAGTTGCTGAGCGACCATTTCAGTCCCCTGCCACAGACACGTCCCTCCGACTCCCGCATCCAGAGCCACGTTACCATGTGGATTGATGTCCTGCACCGGGTGAGTGCCTGCCGAAGCAATCGCGGGAAAGATCATATTTTTGGCTGAGCTTACTAATAATCCACGTGATTGCCAGGAACACTAACGGTACCAAACCATGAAACACTCTCTAACCTTTAACAGGTACAACTCAGAACCACCAAATGAAACCGTCGGAGCAAGCAGGATAAGCCGGAGAGCAGGTCAGGTTTATAGATGTATTGAATAACAACAAGGGCAGGAATACAAGAGGAAGCAAAAAAGTTCAATAACAAATGATTCTAAATCACAATTAAAATGTTCCCACACTACTCTCTACTGACATGCGTGCCCAGGAACAGTCCAATCTACGAATAACAGGTCCTTAATTATCAATAGTCCTTAAGGCCTCAAGCACACGAGAGCAGAAAGAAATAGGGAGGTCACAGGACAAGAGGAGAGTTCTATTGAAAAGCTGTGGTGTTGCTTCAAGGTTGCCTGCTCGAGTTAGTCCAGCGCCGCGGCCTGGTGGAAGGAGGGAGGAATGACTTGGTGGAGTGAGCATGGCATATGCAGAGTGAGGCGTGATGTTGGCAGAATGGGCGCAGCTTTCCTCATGGTGTTCACTTCCAGACTGCAGACTGTTGGCAGAATGGTGTTCACTAGATTCTCCTCCATTATTCCATTTGAGCCCACCTTAAATAAGCTGGCCAACCAATGTCAATGGTGATGACTTGCTCCCCTCCCCTCCTTCTCACCATTGACCCATTACTCGGCTGGTGGGTGGAGCAATTACCTCATTTGGCCTTTTACCCGAAGTACATCGCGACAAGGCCCCAGGAGAAGTCCTGAAAGTTCTCCCACCTAAACTTGAGGCCTGGCAACCTTCCCAGACACTGTAAAAGCATATTTACAAGAAAGAACAAAGGTAAGGACATAAAATAAGGGTCAAACAAGATGTAGAATTTTAAATACAGACAGGAGGGTGGGTGCATGGCATCTATCTATTACATAAGCGACACATATTACTTTCAATTTCTCCTATGCTTATGCAAAGCACTCAATAAGGAAATGACTGTGCTATATTAAGCATTTATTAACCCTTAGGAATCATTTCCACAACAATATTAAACAAAATTGCTAGGGCAATATTATACAATATTAAACAAAAAAAACAAAAAAGAAAGAACTACACACTGTCTGACCCCATTTAATTCCATGGGCATTGATCGCAACTTGAAAGTGGGGAGGGGGCGAGGGAGGGGAGAGGGACAGCGCAAGTGCAAATCGTGAAGCCAATTGAGATGACTGGGAAAGTCTAGCCCCTGAAAGTTGTGCATTCGAGACGCTCTCTGCTGTGGTGCATTCTGAGTATTTGATCCGACCGCCTTTGCCAAGTTACTTTAAAATAATTTAACTCATAAAAGGGGGAACTTTTAATTTTGAGATCTTTTTTTTTTCTGCCAAAGTTTATTATTGTGCTCAACAACCAGATGTAAACTTGCATTTCATACTTTTATTTTTACTTCTACTTTTCATCCTAATTCTTTCAAATACACAAACAAGCAAACCCCCACCACCTCCAAAAAATGCTCAGTGGTATAGGTCCATAGATAAGCTCGGAAGGTGGCTCCTCCTACTGCCTCTCCATTTATTTATCTTTTTCCCTCTTCTTTGTACTCTGTAGCCACTGCTAACACAATAAATTTATTTGGGGAAGTTGTCACAAGAGGATTGAGTAAAACTGAAAATGACGACCCCGAGAGATTTTGCTTGAGTTCCAGGATTGTATTGTTTACATGGAGACCGCCACGTCCTTAAGCAGTACTGAGCACTCCGTTCCATTGGAGTGCTTGTTTGAGCACTTTGAATCAAGCAAGCCGCTTGGCAAGCGATAGCAAGATGCTTGCTAATGGAACACACCCCTGCTGTTGGTACAGCACAGGCACGATAGGCTGAAAGGCCTCCTGCGTCGTCGAATTACCCTGTTAAGTAGATCTAAATCTAAACGTTAATCACCTCCTGCATTAATCCTTTTCAGAGTTTATCATTTATCAAGTTGATATGAATGGATAAACACCAGAGGCCTTTTCATGAGGGATTCGTATTAGCTCATGGGTCCGGACTGATGATGCCTTGCAGTCTGGATGTGGACCTCGGTCCGCCTTTTGAGGACACCTGGCACTCCAATTACACATTCATCTCTGATGCAACAATGACTAAATAAACTTTTCTTACCTGAAAATTCCGCTTTGGGTGAGCAAAGAGGCTCCTTTAGAAGAGAACTTGAAGCAACACAACCCTGCAGTAGAAATGTCTATCCCTTTCAGTAGCTGCCGTACTCATGCACAAGTGATACATTTGCTGTCTATGCGCACCATGCAGTGCGTGCTTACTCCAACAAATGAAATTGGTTTTACCCCTGTCTGTTTGTTTGTTTGTGAACAGGATATCTCAAAAAGGTGTGGACGGATTCGGCCAAAATTTGGTGGAAAGCTTGGGTATGTAACACTGACGAAATCATTAGATTTTGGTGAAGATCCGAATCCGGATCTGGATCCGGAAATTCTTAAAGTGATTTTTTATTTCACCATTGCGAGATAGGGCCAAAAATGACATATAGCAGGATATCTGAAAAAGTTGTGTACGGATTCGGACAAAACTTGGTGCGCAGGTTGGATATGAAACAAGGACGAATTGATTCGATTTTGGTGAAGATCCGAATCTGGATCCAGATCCGAGAATTTTTGAAGTCATTTTTCACCATTGAGTGAAAGGGCTAAAACGATATAGAGCAGGATATCTGAAAAAATTACGGACGGATTCGGACAAAACTTGGTGGATGAGTTGGTTAGGTGACAAGAACGAGCACATTTAATTTTAGTTCAGGTCCGAATCCAGATCCAGCCTCTCAGTGGATACAAAACATAAACTAATCAAGCTGGTGGAGGTATGCACTCTACCGAGGTGGCCATTCTAGTTAGTTGAGCATTTGGGAACATCCCACCTGTATTTGGGGAACATTTGGGGACCATCTCCCTTGTATTTGGGAACATTTGGACCATCCCACCTGTATTTGGGGAACATTTGGGGACCATCCCACCTGTATTGGGAACATTTGGGGACCATCCCTCCTTGTATTTGGGGAACATTTGGGACCATCCCACCTTGTATTTGGGGAACATTTGGGACCATCTCACCTTGTATTGGGAACATTTGGGACCACCCTCCTTGTATTTGGGGAACATTTGGGGACCATCCCACCTTGTATTTGGGGAACATTTGGGGACCATCCCTCCTTGTATTTGGGGAACATTTGGGACCATCCCTCCTTGTATGGGGACATTGGGACCATCCCTCCTTTATTTGGGAACATTTGGGACCATCCCTCCTTGTATTTGGGGAACATTTGGGGACCATCCCACCTTGTATTTGGGAACATTTGGGGACCATCCCCCTTGTATTTGGGGAACATTTGGGACCATCCTCCTTGTATTTGGGGAACATTTGGGGACCATCCCTCCTTGTATTTGGGAAATTTGGGGACCATCCCACCTTGTTATTTGGGGAACATTTGGGACCATTACATCCTTGTATTGGAACATTTGGGGACCATCCCACCTTGTATTTGGGGAACATTTGGGAGCATCCTACTTGTATTTGCTGGGACATTTGGGACCATCCCACCTTGTATTTGGGGAACATTTGGGGACCATCCCTCCTTGTATTTGGGGAACATTTGGGGACCATCCCTACTTGCATTTCATCTTATATTTGAGCAAAAACGTGGAGGGACAATCGATATTCGGACAGACAATCCCTCCTAGTGAAAAAAATTATTTTGGGGGAGACATATCCCCCCTCCCCCATCACCCACCCATTGAAGCTCACCCCCTATTGAACACCCAAAATGCATCAGAGAACATACTGCCATACCGGATCATAAACATTTGCCTCCCAAACCAGTTTTGCAAAAGATGTGTAAGCCAAGTGGACACACCACGATCCAACAACTTTTTGAGCAGCATCCAATGATGAACTCTGTCAAAAGCCTTCTGAGCATCCAGAAAACAAACAAATACAGGATTTGACTGAGTAACTTAAAAATCAATCACTTGCTTAAACACACACAATGCCAAGTCATGGAATGACCTTTTTGAAAACCAAACTGATGATCGCACATACATATGCTTTCACACATGGCATATAAAACACACTCAAAGTGCTTTTGGTAACACAATAACAAGGGGAATCGGACGATCATTGTCCATGTTGGAGAGATCACCAGCCTTACTCTTCTCCAAGGGAACAATAATAATGGTGGTAAGAGCTGGAGATGCATGACCATGAACAAGCATAGTACTTATTAGAAGAGTGAGGAGCTCAAATACGTCAGCATCAGAATGTTTCAGATGCTCTGCAGACAAACCATCCAAATTCAACAGAGAACTAAAATGTTCCTGCCTCATAGCAGCAACATCAGCTGTTTCAGAAACCCCATAAACAGTTGAGGCAAGAGGAGTGTGTTTGAGGTGAGGGAAGTCTCTCTACCTACAGATCACCAGAATGAGCTGTAATCACCAGAATGAGCAGCCAGTATTTCAGCCCTTATTTTTGACCCATCGTGCCGACAAACACGTCGTGCATACTTGAACTGCGCTTTAGTTTTGCACATCAGATCACTAACTGGTCCTCGTTGGGGTTTACCATTAATGACCCAGAGAGTATGAACCTCTTTGGATACATCATACAGATCTTGCCCATGCTCACTCCACCCTGGTACAATATAATCAGACTTTCCTAGATTTACAAGTCATAGGATAACTATAACAGCACTTGACAGAGCACATACCTATGCCAGGCTGAAAAGTTTACGTTTTCCAGCAAACTGATAGGCTGAACCTGGATCCGGACCTTAACCAAAATCTACTCCACATATTCTTGTCACCTAACAAACTCATCCACCTAGTTTTATCATAAACTCGTCCACAACTTTTTGAAATATCGTGCTATAGTGCCATACGATACATCATATTTGGCCCCAATCTCTCAATGGTGAAGAATCATTTTAAAAATTGTAGTAGTCGGATCCGGACAGGATCCTCACCAAAATCGAATCAACCCGTCCTTGTCACACACCCATCATGTTCACCAAGTTTTGTCCGAATCCGTCCACAAATTTTTGAAATACCGTGCTTTATACAGTATATATTTTGGCCCGATCTCTCAATGGTGAAGAATCACTGAAAAAATTATCGAATCCATATCCAGATCCTTAACAAAATCTAATCAATTCGCCCTTGTCACACACCCGACCTGCCCACCAAATTTCATCCGAATCCATCCGTAACTTTTTGAGATATCCTGCTCACACCCAGACAAACAGAGACAAACACACAGACAGACAGACAGACAGGGGTGTAAATATAGCATTGCCTAAGGCAGGCATTATATCATCATACATTTTATCAATGGCTAATATATGCTCAGGTAAACAACAGGTGGCATTATACAGTTCGGTACACCTATATGATCAAGTTCAGATTTAGAATTCATAGTATACAGCCTATTTATCCTCATCACTCAAGGAAGACCATTCCAGATATTTCACACCCTCAATAATACTTACAGGATCTGCCGAAATATCAACCGAGTGTTGAATTTGTCTTCATCTGACCCCTGATGAATATCGTACAAAGTTGAACTCTTTATTGTTGCAGTCTCTGAACATGATTTATCAATAATGCGACTTAATGATATAACGTGAGAAATACAATTTGAAAGGAAGGCTGTCAGATTTTAAAATGAGGAATCTGTCATTAATAGAGTGTGGAAAAGGGAAGCTATGAAGGATCAGTGAAAGTCAGCTTTTGGAGGGGGGTGATACAGAGTCAAAGCGCGCATAAGATATATAACACAGAACAGATCAGGACACAACGGAACAAAAGGAACTGCATAAAGAGAAGGGGAAACGGCAACACCAGGGGTGTGGGACAAGTAAACGATAATGGAGACAGAAGTAAACTCTCATGAAAAAAAAACTGGTTATTTGGAAGAAAACTGGGAGGGGAGTTAATGAGAGTAGAAATTATCATGGTTTGGGATTGGGATTGATCTTGGATTAGGAATTATCTGAGATGGTGGTGAACAGTTGTTAAGACTTGGAGGGAAGAATGAGATTGAAGATAATGTAAAAGTTGGCTCCACAGGTGGGAAAAAAAGAGGAACTAATTAATGAAGATGAGTAGTGAACCTGAATTTTGGGAGTTTCACCTGAAGGAGGTTGATGTTGGACCACGTGTAGATGGTTCAGAGTCAGATAGATGGTTGATAAACGTTAGGAATAGGATGGGGTCATAGAACATTGCCTTAGGGCACTCCAGCCTTGACAGGGATCGGAAATGAAAGCATTCCGTTGTGAGCCACATGTTGTCTATGAGAGTGGAGGAAGTCAGTAATCCATGTGTGGAGTGGCCTTGGATGCCATAAGCAGAAGTTTGGAGAGTAAGGCAGGATGTCAGATTGTATTGAAGGATCAAGATATGTCCAGAGATATGGCCCTGATCTCATGTCTGACTTTGAGGTGTGTTATCTTTGATGATAATTCGTGTCTGCAATGAGGTATGTTAGCTTTGATGATAATTCGGTGTTTGACATTGAGGTATGTAAGCTTTGATGATAATTCGGTGTCTGATATTGAGGTATGTTAGCTTTGATGATAATTCAGTGTCTGCCATTGAGGTATGTTAGGTTTGATGATAATTTGGTGTCTGACATTGAGGTGTGTTAGCTTTGATGATAATTCGGTGTCTGACATTGAGGTATGTTAGCTTTGATGACAATTTTGGTGTCTGACATTGAGGTATGTTAGCTTTGATGACAATTTGGTGTCTGACATTGAGGTATGTTAGCTTTGATGACAATTCGGTGTCTGACATTGAGGTATGTTAGCTTTGATGACAATTTGGTGTCTTGACATTGGGTATGTTAGCTTTGATGATTATTCAGTGTCTGACATTGAGGTATGTTAGCTTTGATGATAATTCGTGTCTGACATTGAGGTATGTTAGCTTTGATGATAATTTGGTGTCTGACATTGAGGTTGTTAGCTTTGATGATAATTCAGTGTCTGACATTGAGGTATGTTAGCTTTGATGATAATTCAGTGTCTGACATTGAGGTATGTTAGCTTTGATGATAATTCGGTGTCTGACATTGAGGTATGTTAGCTTTGATGATAATTGTGTCTGACATTGAGGTATGTTAGCTTTGATGATAATTTGGTGTCTGACATTGAGGTATGTTAGCTTTGATGATAATCAGTGTCTGACATTGAGGTATGTTAGCTTGATGATAATTCAGTGTCTGCCATTGAGGTATGTTAGCTTTGATGACAATTTGGTGTCTGACATTGAGGTATGTTAGCTTTGATGACAATTTTGGTGTCTTGACATTGAGGTATGTTAGCTTTGATGAAATTCGGTGTCGACATTGGGATATGTTAGCTTTGATGATAATTCGGTGTCTGACATTGAGGTATGTTAGCTTTGATGATATTCGGTGTCTGACATTGAGGTATGTTAGCTTTGATGATAATTCGGTGTCTGACATTGAGGTATGTTAGCTTTGATGATAATTCGGTGTCTGACATTGAGGTATTTAGCTTTGATGAATATGGTGTCTGACATTGAGGTATGTTAGCTTTGATGAAATTTGGTGTCTGACATTGAGGTATGTTAAGCTTGATGATAATTGGTTCTGACATTGAGGTATGTTAGCTTGATGATAATCGGTGTCTGACATTGAGGTATGTTAGTTGATGAATGTGTTCTGACATTGTGGTATGTACTTGATGATAATTCAATGTCTGACTGAGGTTATGTTAAATTCATGATAATTGTGTCTGACATTGAGGTATGTTAGCTTTATGATGATAATTCGTGTTCTGACATTGAGGTATGTTAGCTTTGATGACAATTTGTGTCTGACATTGAGGTATGTTAGCTTGATGATAATTCGGTGTCTGACATTGAGGTATGTTAGCTTTGATGATAATTCGGTGTCTGACATTGAGAATGTTAGCTTTGATGAAATTTGGTGTCTGACATTGGTATGTTAGCTTTGATAATAATCAGTGTCTGACATGATTGAGGTATGTTACTTTGATGATAATTTGGTGTCTGACATTGAGGTATGTTAGCTTTGATGATAATTCGGTGTCTGACATTGAGGTATGTTAGCTTTGATGATAATTCGGTGTCTGACATTGAGTATGTTAGCTTTGATGATAATTCAGTGTCTGACATTGAGTATGTTAGCTTTGATGATAATTCGCTTGCTGACTTGAGGTATGTTAGCTTTGATGATATTTGGTGTCTGACATTGAGGTATGTTAGCTTTGATGATAATTCCGTGTCTCATTGGGGATGTTAGCTTTGATGATAATTCAGTGTCTGACATTGAGGTATGTTAGCTTTGATGATAATTCGATGTCTGACATTGAGGTATGTTAGCTTTGATGATAATTCGGTGTTGACATTGAGGTATGTTAGCTTTGATGATAATTCGGTGTATGACATTGAGGTATGTTAGCTTTGATGATAATATGGTGTCTGACATTGAGGTATGTTAGCTTTGATGATAATTCGGTGTCTGACATTGAGGTATGTTAGCTTTGATGATAATTTTGTGTCTGACATTGAGGTATGTTAGCTTTGATGATAATTCGGTGTCTGACATTGAGGTATGTTAGCTTTGATGATAATTCGTGTCTGACATTGAGGTATGTTAGCTTTGATGATAATTCGGTGTCTGACATTGTGGTATGTTAGCTTTTATGATATTCAGTGTCTGACATTGAGGTATGTTACTTTGATGATAATTTTGTGTCTGACATTGAGGTATGTTAGCTTTGATGATAATATGGTGTCTGACATTGAGGTATGTTAGCTTTGATGATAATTTGGTGTCTGACATTGAGGTATGTTAGCTTTGATGATAATTTTGTGTCTGACATTGAGGTATGTTAGCTTAATGATAATTCGGTGTCTGACATTGGGTATGTTAGCTTTGATGATAATCCAGTGTCTGACATTGAGGTATGTTAGCTTTGATGATAATTCGGTGTCTGACATTGAGGTATGTTAGCTTTGATGATAATTCGGTGTTGACATTGGGTATGTTAGCTTTTATGATAATTCAGTGTCTGACATTGAGGTATGTTAGCTTTGATGATAATTTGTGTCTGACATTGAGGTATGTTAGCTTTGATGATAATTCGGTGTCTGACATTGAGGTATGTTAGCTTTGATGATAATTCGTGTCTGACATTGAGGTATGTTAGCTTTGATGATAATTCGGTGTCTGACATTGTGGTATGTTAGCTTTTATGATAATTCAGTGTCTGACATTGAGGTATGTTACCTTTGATGATAATTTTGTGTCTGACATTGAGGGATGTTAGCTTTGATTATAATTCGGTGTCTGACATTGAGGTATGTTAGCTTTGATGATAATATTGGTGTCTGACATTGAGGTATGTTAGCTTTGATGATAATTTGGTGTCTGACATTGAGGTATGTTAGCTTTGATGATAATTTGTGTTCTGACATTGAGGTATGTTAGCATTATGATAATTCGGTGTCTGACATTGTGGTATGTTAGCTTTGATGATAATTCAGTGTCTGACATTGAGGTATGTTAGCTTTGATGATAATTCGGTGTCTGACATTGATGTAGCTTTGATGAAATATGGTGTCTGACATTGAGGTATGTTAGCTTTGATGATAATTGGTGTCTGACATGAGGTATGTTAGCTTTGATGATAATTCGGTGTCTGACATTGTGGTATGTTAGCTTTGATGATAATTCGTGTCTGAATTGAGGTATGTTAGCTTTGATGATAATTCACTGTCTGACATTGAGGTATGTTAGCTTTGATGATAATATGGTGTCTGACATTGAGGTATGTTAGCTTTGATGATAATTTGTGTCTGACATTGAGGTATGTTAGCTTTGATGATAATTCGATGTCTGACATTGAGGTATGTTAGCTTTGATGATAATATGTGTCTGACATGAGGATGTTAGCTTGAGAAAGGTGTCTGAACAATTGAGGTATGTTAGCTTTGATGATAATATGGTGTCTGACATTGAGGTATGTTAGCTTTGATTGATAATTGGTGTCGACATTGAGGTATGTTAGCTTTGTGATGATAATTCGTGTCTGACATTGAGGTATGTTAGCTTTGATGTATTCGTGTCTGACATTGGAGGTATGTTAGCTTTGATGATAATTCAGTATCATATTGTGGCTCACAGTTAACCATCTACCTTACCGCTCTAGGCAATCAATATATACCTGTGTAGTGTAAAGAGTACCGAGTATCAAGATGGAAACTGCAATCATTTCTTTTATTCTCAAATATTTTCTTTGCACCCTTCTGTGGACACACACACACACACACACACACACACGCAAAAGCTTTACAAGATGGTGGCGTGCCATCTTGGTCAGCCCACTGTCACCTTGCAGGGGTCTTAAGGCACCATTTTGCTTTGGCCTGCTCAACAATGACTTGATTTGGCCTCTCATGGACTAATTAAAGTATATAATCAAAATCTGTTTTCGGATTCGATTATCAGAGCTCATGGACTAATTAGGTGTTGAAATCTGGAGTGAAATGTGAAAATTTTAAGAAATTAGCAATTTTCATAACTAACCGTGTTTACTTTAAGCAAGGCAATGATCCCCCCTCCATATTTTATGACACTTTTTGTTTTTGCATTGATAAAGGTGATGGGGTGTGTTCCATTACCTATCAGCTTGCTATTGCTTGCCAAGCCAGCCTTCCTTATCAACCGTTCCATTGAAGTGCTTACTTGAGTGTTTAAGCCACTTGGCGAGCGCTCTACAAGCAGCTTGGTAATGGAACTCACCCCTCTTTCACCATTCTCTTATCTTTCCATTTGCTTTATTTTTTTGGATTAATATTTGTAATGACTTAGTTGTTCAACTTTGAGTAGTATTCTTTGAAGTTTGTTCATTTGCAAGCCATGGCGACACAGTCGGCAGAGTTGTAATTGACGTTTCTTGGCACAGCAGTTGTCATTTTTGAAAATAAAATGACAAATTGACATTCTTGACATAAAGCAAATAAAGGGGTCTATAGTTACACAAGGAAATACAAATATAAACATGTGTTCCATTGTCTTTGTTAAATATGACAAAAGTTCAAAATAGAAGAAAAGACAAGTAACCTTAAAGAAAGAACAATTACTGCCTCAGAGAGTTGCAGTTCCCCTCCCCTCTGCTTCCCCTCAAGCCCCCTACCAAATGCAAGTCGAACCCCACTCCCCCTTCCCCTCAAGTCCACCGACCAAATACAAATCGAAACCCCCCCCCACACCCCTTCTCATCAAATCACCCGACCAAGCTGAAGTTGAGAACCCCCCGTTTTCCCCCTTAAGTCCCCCTTTCCTAAGTCAAGTCGAGAACACCTCCTTCCCATGCCCACTTTCCCCTTCACTCATCCCCTCCTCGCTCTCCCATCCTCCTCACTCCCTCCTGCTCACTTCCACCCCCTCGGGTGGTATTTTGAGAGAGACCTGCGGCGCGGCCCCACACTGTTCACATACATCTTATTTACGACATGGCAGTGCCGAGTGAGTGAAGTGGTACGGCAAAGTAAATGACGAGGTATTACATACGCAGTTCAGTCACCTGCGCTTCCCCGTGCTACATACATTATTAATTCACGGGCGAAATCACCCATAGGTGGCACACACTGTCACTCTGCTAAACACAACCAAAAATACATCTTATTTAATTATCCTTTGTAATAACTGTAAGATGGATCAAAGTACAAAGGTCAGGCCCCACATGCCTGCAGTGTGGCCCTGGGGTGTTGTGTAGTACATTGGTGTTATCCGGTCCGCCCACTGAAAATGTGAAGTTTTGTTTTATTTTTAACACTACATCGCATTGTTTCACCTTTTTGTGCAATCTGCTTTCATTATATTCTGATTTGCTGTGATCTGATCCTCCCCCCTCCTTTTTCTCTTTCTCCCTTCCCATTCATTCTCTCTCTCTCTCTCTCTCTCTCTCTCTCTCTCTTCTTTCTCTCTCTTTCTCCCCCCCTTTTTTGCCTTAATATTCCCATCAGCACAGCGACAGGTGGTATTTGCGAGTATTGAATAAAGTTCCCAAAGAAATAGACATAAACGCAGCCATCGTGGAGCCTTCACGTTTCCCATTAATTTGGCGATATTTACAGCTAATTAAAACGATCAACACCCAATGAAGCACAATGCTTTATGAATCAGTCTTTGTCCTATAGTCCTCAACGAGCATTGCAATGGAAACCCAGGTATTGATTGTTCTAAGCAACAATGATGATGATGGACGATGACAAGTTAGAGCTAAAAGATGATCATGAAAATGGTGCGATGATTGTGGAACTGTACGTTTACCTAATTAAGCTGCAGCAGACTAATTTACTCAACGATTATAATGAGAAATATCACAGACATGCTGCACGACCTCTTAACCTGTTTATTTTTCTCTCCCCCCTTTCGCAACAAACGCATGGGCTTTTAATAACATCTTAGCCTTTTCACCTTCAAAGAAACGGAATGAAATTCCAAGATATTATTTATCTTGAACACATCTGTGCAAATATAAGTGCCCATATGTTGTCATATTTTTCTGCCATCTCTCGGGTTCTGGCTTCAATGCTTTTATCAAAGTCCTGCCGAGGGTGATTATAAGGTGCATTCATAACGGGGCGCACATTAACCCACATCCCTTCATTTCTCCATTACCAATTTTTGTGCATCAATTTGCCAGGAGAAATGAGGATTACATTTACGGTTTTGTGCAGATCTAGCGATATTATGAGACACTGAATTTGGACGTTCGAGGTAATACTAGTCCAGCACTGTGGCACACGTCCGGGGAATAAGTTTTCGAATGTAATGTATTTCCTTGGCTTCTCCTGTCGTATCAGACGGCGACGGCGACGGCGATGACAATTTTACTAGAAGAACTCAGAGTCTGATGTCTGTCTAATGCAGCAGTGAATTGATTTTTTCTCACTGACCAGACCCAGCCTTGAGTATTTGCGGACGTCTAAGAATTACCCACAAAGATATATCTTGCGCACCCAACTACACTATGATCCGGAGGTCTCCAGCATCAGACTGGCTACATGTCTAACGATAACTTACACTAGATCAGATTACTTCGTGAGCTCAGAGCTACGGTCCGCTCTCTTCTATCAAGCAGCGTGCGCGAGAACACGCAATAATCGCGCCACTCAACCCTCTGCAGTGCGCCCACTGTTCATTCCTTAATACTGGACTTCGCCACCTGTCACTGGTCAGGGTCGCCACTGTCACATCCGGATCGAGGGCCATCATGGTCTCCACACTACTGCTCGGTCAGCACTTCATGGGCCACTTCACTGTCGGTCGCCACTTCATGTCGGTTGCGCCACTTCACTGGTCGGTTCGCCACTCACTGGTCGGGTCGCCACTTCACTGGTCGTTCGCCACTTCACGGTGGTCGTGCTTTGCCACTTCACTGGTCGTTTGCCACTTCACTGGGTCTCGCCACTTTACTGTGGGTTCGGCACCACTTCACTGGTCGGTTCGCCACTTCACTGCGTCGGTCGTCACTTCAATGGTCGGGTCGCCACTTCACTGGTCGGTTTGCACTTCACTGGTCGGGTCGCCACTTCAATGGTCGGGTCGCCACTTCACTGGTCGGTTCGCCACTTCACTGGTCGGTCGCCACTTCACTCCGTCGTCTGGCCACTCATTACTGGTCGACGTGGTCGGGTTGCCACTTCACTGTCGGTCGGCCACTTCATGGTCGGTTCGCCACTTCACTGTCGGTTCGCCACTTTCACTGGTCCGGTTCGCCACTTCACTGGTCGTGTTCCATCACTGCGTCCCACTTCACTGTCGGTTCGCCACTGTCACTGGTCGGGTCACCACTTCACTGGTCGGTCGCCAATTCACTGGTCTGGTTTCACCACTTCACTGTCGGCGTCACCAACCCTCCGCACTGAGCTCGGCACTTCGCCACTCCACTGGTCGGTTCGCCACTTCACTGGTCGGTTCGCCACTTCACTGGTCGGTTCGCCACTTCACTGGTCGGGTCGCCACTTCACTGGTCGGTTCGCCACTTCACTGGTCGGGTCGCCACTTCAATGAAATAAGTCAGAGCAGGAATTTGGAATTTGTTCAGGGTGCCAGTGATAGCTCAGCTACTAAAAGACACTGTGGGATCTTTAACGTCCACCAACTAATGCCGGCAGATGGGACACCCAGTTTCACGTCCATCCGAGGGACTGCACACGCATTGATGAATCACCCTGCCTTTGAAATACCAGGATGACAGATGATATAGCTGGGTCGAGATTCGAACCCAGGCTACACAGCTCAGAGGCAAATGTGCGTACCTCTTGCGTCTCGGCCATCCTGTCAGCTTTGCATTCTCACAATTTAGAAATTGTAATTGAAAGATTTAGATTATCATTTTAAGAATACCCTGAATCAGTAAATACTACAGGATAAACCTTCACACGGTGCAGAATCAATTAATTTCTGGGAATGTGAAAGTCTCCAAATCTAGAGCTTCATGTTATAAGTGCTGATGTGACATCTATCTATCTATCTATCTATATGTTACTAAAATTATCATCTTGTATAAATGTATGTATGTATGTATGTTCCCGAAATACAGCCAAAACGGTACACGATAGCGCAAAAAATTTCAGCCCACATACTCACCTTCTCCTGCGGTGTGCAATATCAAGTTCGTTCAAACAGGCAACGAAAAAATATTAAAAATCAATTCCCGATTCAGTCAAGTACTCTTCGGGATTATTTGATCAATGAAAACAACCTCAGCAGTATAGTTTGCTGGAGCTATTTTTTTTTTCTTTTTCTTTATCAACCGCTGTTACAACGGGAACCCAACAGGTTCCCGGGTCGTCTAGTGACAAATAAAGTGACAATGCATTAACAGTTTGAGTAGACAAAGTACAAGTAGTTGGGGGGGGGGGGACACATTTGAATATGGCAATATCGAAAGTGAAACATAATTGTGAACGAATCATGGGACTGTATTTATTTCCTACACAAAAATGTGGAAATTTTTTAACCCTGCTTCCATTCACAACTTTTTACTGGAATATAAACACTAACAGCAAACAAAGAACCCACCAAAGCAGCCTCCTACCGACCTATCATGACCACACTGCCGTGCACACCCTCCAAAGTTACAGACACCTAATACTTCCACTTCCAAACCCTCACATCACACTCTCACACACCCAGCATGGATTCAGACCAAACCACTCCATCAGCACTCTCCTCACCCAAGACACCTTTATTGGCTTCAACAGTAGAAACCATGAAAACACATGATTCTCACTACAATAGACATATAGAAAATTGAGTTATTCACTTCCACTCACTGCAAAAGGTTGACGACGTCATTCCGTCTGAGCGGTGTCCCATAAGCTGTTGAGCTTGAAGGCGGGTGAATACAGTCACAAGTTCAATAAGAAGCAAGAAATGGTGGATCACCAGTGGGCCAATTCGGCGTCGTGTCCATGAAATAATATGATCCACTCGGTGACTCCGTGTCATAAAAAGCCAGTGCCCGTGGGAATAAACTGCTCACCAAAAGTGGTTCGATGATAGTAGTCCTGCGGGTGAAAGGAGTGAAAACCTACTGAAGATAGAGCTGCGACGTGGCAAAGCTGCGCGTGTAGAGAGAAAAAGTGCTGCTGGAGGAAATGGACATGAACACACACTTGGTACGAAACTCCTTGAGTCGAGAGAAAATGCGTCACTGAAGATAGGGCTGCGAATGTGGCTCAACTCCAGTGAAACTGAAGTCCGTGAGTAAATAGTGAGCTACCAGGCAGGAAAGCATCATCACACTTCCGTTAAAGCCTTCTTCAATGCTTATCCCCCGAGGGGGAGGTCTAAGAGCCTGATAGTAGTGTGGAGCAAAATGATTGGTTAGAAACCAGATAAAAAAACCATGCCTACACGACTGCCATCGGTTGGACAAGTAAATGGAACAAAGTTCATGATGTAAAAGTACTATCAAATTGGCACTGGTGAAAAGCACACTACAGACATAAGCAGAGCGTTTGATGCTCTCCCAAAACTCTTTCTCATAAAAAAAAAATTCAACGCAAACATGCACAGCATCACCAAACACTGGATTGCCAACGACCTATCATGCATACAGTCATAAGTAGCTTTTAATGGCAAGTCATCACACACCTAGATGATACCTTATGAAGTCCCTCCAGGCTCAGTCCTCTCCCCCAAACTCTTTAATCCTTTCATGCCTGATATTCCACAACCACCCGCGAACATACAAATAACCATTACCACTACACATAGCAACATCAACGCAGCCAAGGCACAACTTCAACCATGTCCAATAATCATAAATATTTTCTCGTGTTTGTGTGTTTGTTTGTGCGTTATTCTTTCATGGCCGAATCGTAGCATCAAGAGGCCCCAAACTTTAGTTGTAGGTACTTCAGAATCTGGGCAAGGTTCGAAGCTATCACACATTGGCCTTGACCTCCGTTTTTAGCCCAACGGCCATTATAAAGTGTGTACTGGGACAGTGATGTCAATGTGGGGTGATGTGGGTGTGGTGTTGGGGGCGGTGATGTCAAGCAGTGCTGCTGCCGGCCCGCAGGCAAAAGGTAACCACCAGGAGGCCAATAACCCCAAAGCTTTTTAATGTCCAACACATCCTGAAACCACCACTGGGAAAAGATCACCCAGCAGGGCAGCACTGGGTATCCAAGCCGGGCAGCACCGGGTATCCCCCCTCCACCCTCACCCACCCGGGCAGCGCCAAGTAGCCCCTGCTAGTGTCCAATAATTTTGTAAACATCATTCTCAAATTTCTACAATTTAAACATAAATGGGATAAAACTAGAAAGGGGGTTTAATGAAGAAGGGTAAAAGGATGAAATATATACTTCACAAACAGATGATGATGTTGCACGCAGTGCAATCTTCCATCTTTTGAATAGTTTATAATCCTGTTATCATTCAGTTGACGTATTTCAATAATGCCAAAATCGCAATGTGGAAGTGTATCATCAAATATTAACCGCAAGACACCGAAAGTATGAAATGTATGCTATTATTCTCCAGCACTTTACAATATCAGCAGATTGTTTTGCATCATGTGCGTCGTCTTCAATCATTTTCCTCCGACTGTAAGATAGACATATGAAAAACCTCGAATGTTCTACGGTAAACACAAGATTAAAGTGAAGAAGTTCAACAATAGGGACGATGAAAAGGGTTTGCCTTTTATTTATTTACTAAATACCTACAATATGCTGTAAACAGCAAATATATTCAGGGCAGACTCTTCGTCAAAAGACTCTGTGGGATCTTTATGGTCCATCAGCTAATGCCAGTGTGGCCTGGGGAATGCCATAGATTCACGAGATGTATTGATATTAGGTAATTTAGGCATGCTAAGGCAAACTTGGGAATGACTAATCAAACTAGGAGTTCATAGAACACCCTACCACCCGCCTCCCCTCCCTCCCGCTGGCCACCCACATTGTGGAGAAATGGGACACGGGAAGGGTCTTTCCAACTCTTGATTTTGCGTTTCCGAGCACGATTGATATTTCCTACGAGCTGCAATTTTATCTGAATATTCCCCACTGGAGAGCGCGAGGTGTAAATCTTGATTTGTCATGATGGCATAAAATGACGTAATATTTTGTCCAAGTACTGCAAAACTGGAGGTTTTAAGTGCAAGAAGGTGATATGTGTTTTACTGTGTTCAAATATGTTATTGAACTGAAATACAATTAAGTTTTTTGTGACATTTAAGGGGTAAAAGCAAGACATCACCGAAATTCGGCCAGCAGGTGTATATCCCCCCCCCCCCCACTGTCCACTCCTGGTCTGCACACACTGTGCATGCATGCCCAGGTAACTTTACATAGAACATATCAACATTCCCATTCCCCCACCAACCCCTAAAATTACTACACAGTAGCCAGTGAGCTTCCTCAGGCCAATAAACCCTGATATGAGCCTCGGCACATGTTCGCTTTTATTCCCGAGGCGACAATTCATTTCCGGTCACGTGCCCCTTCGAAAGGTCAATTGAGAGTGTTTATATTTTGCCAAAACTTAATCAACAAACACCAAATCACATCATCAATGGTCTGCTCTGCTCTTTTTATTATTTTCTCATGATCTGGTATTGTATGTATAGAGGTGAGTGTGTGGTGTTGTGTGCTGTGCCAGTTCTGTGCCATCACACCGCTGTGCCAGCTCAAGTTCACAGGCTCTCTTTCCTGTTGACTTTCTTGGCGACCAGTCAACTGACGGTGACACAGAAGCGCAGGTGTTTCTTCTTCTTCTTCTTCTTCTTCTTCATCTTCCTCTTACCAGTCTTCCATTGTGCTTCTTGTCCTTCAAACTTCCTGTTTCAAAAGCCCGTTTTTCCAACTTTAACAACATCTGCTTTTGGTGGAAAAGGTTTTCCGAAGCTTTCCGCGAAAGCTGTCTGCACTTGAGAAATTGGTTGGCTTGTGTGTGTCATTTCATGGACCCAAACACAAGCAACCATTCACTCTTTGGCACTGTAACAACTTGTGTCCGCCTTGTTGTCTAACTAATTTCTACTGACTTCTGTGTCAGTGATTCACTTGTTGCCACATATCACCATAGGGGAGGGTGGAGGGGAGACAAGGGAGAACTTGGAGGGTGAGAGAACTCTATTATTAGCAGTTCCTTCTCTTCCACCATCCCCTAAGTGATTGCACTATACCAATTAATATACCAGAATAAGCCCTGAATACCCACCCCAAACTCTCCGCCTTGTATGGCCCACTAATCACGATCCAGGGGTTTCGTCCAGCCCAGGAGCAACCAAGTGATCACTTACCCAGACGTCCAACTAATCACGGCCCGAGAGACAGGCAAAGGCCTGCCTCCACACATTCATGGACAAATAAATGAAGGGGCTTCTCAGTTTATGGGGAAGGGGAGCAACAATTAGATTAACGCCCGAGACACTGTGCATGTTTGTGAATCTGCTAAAAATTATACATGTAGCAAGTGTGTCTAGGGTAAGGAGTCTCTGGTATTGCCTACATAGACACGAGCGCAATAGTTAAATTAAGGCCTTAGACGCCGTATATGTTCACATAGCTGTTAGAAAGTCCACTCACTCTGTATAAAGTGTGTATCTAGGGGAAGGTGTCTCTGTGTTGCGTAGGAGGAGATGGAAGCTGTGTGATTGAGATATTAACAAGGTTGAGGTGTCCAATCCATTTGTCCTCTTATGTCAAACCAAGCGGGCTGAGCATGTTGGGGGTGACCCGGTACATTCCCAAACCAATATAGGGAATTGTGTGCATGTGTTGGCACTTAGAAGAGAATGGTGACTGTTTCGTATTTTGGATTCGTGTTCACATATCTTTCGTTATAAATTATATATTTACCTGTTCAGAAACGCTTTGCCTTATGTCGCTGCTATTTTCTTGTAACAATAATCAGCTTCGTTTGGGATTAGTTGGGGACAAAATTAGAGGTTTATAACTGGCACAGTAACGGACCCTGCTGGATCACGGGTCGACCATCACCACTCGGCATTGGCTCATGAAAAACAGTGATAGTTCAGCTTTTCTTGAAGCCCCGGCTTCAGTGTGACAGTAAACCGCCTGTGTGTGGTTGCCTCCCAATGAGAGGTTTTTCACCAAGTGGTAATATATACCTTTGTTGTGCTATGCATGTAACGTTTGCAATAATAAACAAGAAAAAGAGCAATAAAAGATTGAAGACCCTCGCCAAGACTTGTTTTGTTTAGTATATTTTGTGTGGTGTTTGTGTTGTTTTGTGTGATGTATTTTGTGTGGTGCTTGTGTACTGGTGTGTTATGTAATTAAGAAGAGACATGATTAGAACTGCTACTTTATAACTGCTGGCAGTGATGACTGGGAACCAAGACGTCCCGTTTCGATGCAACCCTGCTTTGATCAGACACCTGACCCTGTCCCATGAGGTTTTATTATTATTATTATTATTATCATTATTATTGAATTGAACTGAGAATAGGATTAAAATAAATTCAATTCAGATAAAATGGAAGACCAAATAGGTACAGTCGTGCATTGGTGCAATCAGAAGGAACCCAAACAAGCAAAAAGAAAAGATAAAGTCATTAGGAAGAACCTTGTACACGCATGCCTTGGGGAACATTTCTGTGAAGTTTCCCCTCGATCTGTCCAGCTGTTCTGGAGAAGAAGATTTTTTATATGTTTTAGGGTAAATCCAATATGGCTGCCAAACCATGTGACCTAAAATGTCATATGTGTGAACCTTTTGTTAGTCATGGATAGGCAGTCATATGTGTAGAGTTTTGCCTCGATCTATTCAGCCATTTCAGAAAAGGTTTTTGAAGGTTAAAAAAAAGAAAAAACATGGCTGTCGGATCACTTGACCGATAACATCATCAAAAATAATTTTGTGGACCATTTTAATCCCTCGATGACCCTCAAAAATTTTCATGCTGATCAGATGAAGGGTTATAATAGGCAATTATGACGTCATAACGAAGGTACCTACGATGTCATAAAAATCACACTTATTTGCCATGATGAGTACTCACCTTGTGCCAATTTTCTATTTTTCCCTTGGTGCAGTTTCAGAGATACAGATGTTCCAAAGTTTTTCCGTTTTTCCAACATGGCTGCCACACCACATGACCTAGGACGTCATAATTACCATTACAACATTCTCCATGAGTATTGGCACCGATGGTGAAATTTTTGTCTCAATCTGACAAGCGGTTGCAGAGAAAAGCAGGAAGGTTCTGTGCGGACAAACAGACAGACAAAAGGACCCAAAGGCAATATCCTCTCCTTCAGCGAGGGTAAAAAATGGAGATTCCAGTACATCCAGCTCTCTTTATTGCGTGCCCCCACAATAGCGCCCTGCGAGACTTACCATTGGCTGCATCAATTACGTCATCAGCATACATATGATTATTAAGATATTTGACAGGGTGATCCATCGATGTAGTGTGTGTGTTCCATCCCTCAGATGGACGTTAAACCGGGTGTCCCGTCTGCCAACTACAGTTGGTGGCC
>CM068955.1:45487548-45498929 GCA_035128595.1 Eptatretus atami
CTATTTCTCCATTATTCGTGAACAGCATTCGATGAAAATTGACAAGCATATACTACACACATAGACGTAGCGATTCACTGAGCCCAAAGTGTGATTCCGTTTAGGATCTTCATTTTTTTTTTCCTAAAGATTGCCTCATATAAGATGTGTCCACTGACCGAATAATTTTATCTAACGCCCATGGCTTCATATTTATGACATTATTTCATGATTACTAGCATCAGAGAGCAAGATTTTACATTAGAAACGGTTCTTGAACATGGCTTAAGTCTGCTGTGACAGTGGGTATGACGTCACCAGATTTATGTCAGCGTCACACACAAAGAATGTCGAGTAATGCACCGCACTTTGATCTTTTTCTTTTTTTGGAGGCCATGAGAACATATTTCACATTTTGGTCAAAGTGCATTTCAAAACTTCCTACAGATAGAAACATATTGCATTTATCAGGATTCTGATAAACAGATTCGTTAAATTATATGCAGTTTTAAATATCTGCAGTATCACTTTGCTAGAGCTGTTCGTTTCAGATTTATAAGCTCATGAATGAAAAAAGTGAATAATTATAAAAAACGTGCATGTAAATAAAAATTTATTTTAATATGAAGCATGGGCGTTAGATAATTATTCGGTCAGTGGACACATTTATATGAGGCAATCTTGGAAAAAAAAATGAAGATCCTAAACGGAATCACACTTTGGGCTCAGTGAATCGCTACGTCTATGTGTGTAGTATATGCTTGTCAATTTCATCGAATGCTGTTCTAGAATAATGGAAAATAGACGTTCAAATGAACTGTACACAAGAAAAGAGAGAACGCGAGTGGCGCTTCGACTGCGTGGGGTGAAGACCCATGGGGTAAAATTCAGTGGTCGGATCAGATCCGATTTTCACACAAAATCTATCAGTTGGTCCTTGTCACACACCGAACCTGTCCAAAATTCATCCGGGATCCATTCACAGCTTTTTTAGATTCTGTACACAAATAGACAAAACAGACAGAAAGGGTGAAAATAACTCCTTCACCTTCTGTGACGGAGTAATAATCATTCGTATGCTGATGACGTAATTGATGCAGTCAATGGCGAGTTTCACAATGGATGTCGTTGAAGGTTTTGCGGTGCCATTGTGGGGTTCACAATATAGAGAGCTGGACGAACTGTAATCTCCGTTTATTATTACGAACGTTACACACTGCCTGTGAAACATTGGGATGAGAGTTACAGCTGGTCGGGATTCAAACCCAGGCTTGACAGCAGTTCAGAGGCGAGTGTGCACATTGCAACACAGGCCATCCTGCCAGCCCATTTCCCTCAAAGGGGTACCCAAACACTCACCACCACTCGACGGTAATCTAATTTTTATACCCTGCAAAATAGACATGATGTGAATTTTTCGATTTCCATTTATACAAGTGGTAATTGTGGCGATTAGAAGTCGAAATCTTATATTATTCAGAAAAGATGTGACGCACACACTGAAGTGACACAGATGCGATCATTGAAATGAACATGTAATGCTCACGTATGACAAGATGGTGTGCGGTTGAATTTGTGATTTACCTAGCACTGTTGTGTCAGTGTTGTTGGGGAAAAATGTTGTGCAAAATTGTATTTAGGGGAAATGTTGTATGTTATTTAAAGCTACCGCCACGTGCATGCACAGTGTGCGCCTCCTTGAAATAAAACGTGGAGCTTCTTATATGGTGTCTGGCCTTTCACCCCGTAATACCTCGGATACGTCACAGAGATAAAGTGATACAGAGCAGGACAAAACAAGAGATTTTTTAAACATCAGAGATCACAAATTGGAGTCCTTGAGTTGAACAAAAGGATGTGGAAGAATAATGGTTCAACCTTTCTGCTCTGGCGGCCTGTTGGTGGAAGGGAGCGTGGATGTCGGACCTGGAAACTCTTTTCCTCAGACACAATCAGCTTTTCTCTAAAATCATTCATTGGGTGTGTTCGTTCGCAAGCTGCTTGCTATCGCTTTCCAAGCTAGTTGTTCCGTGACAAACTTTGCAAGCTGCTCAGCATGTCGTGCAAGCTCTTATGAGAGGTCTTCGTTCCGTTAGCAATAATGGCGCCATTGTCTGATTCAAAATGACAACAGAACCAATGAATGTGAAGAAGCATACCCTGTTATGTATACCAATAATATTGAAACGTGTATTCATAATTTATTGTTATTTCTACTTTCATTCCATATCTTTAAAAAGATCTACAAACATTAACCCCACCCCTAAAAATGCACAATGGTAGGGTCCATAATAAGCTCAGCAGGAGGGTCTCCTTCCTTCTGACTCCCCATTTATGTTTTGCTCTTCTTTCTTCCTCGTCTCTGTAGCCGTTGATAACACATACATCCGATGTGGGAAGTGTCACACGAGATTAAGACGAACTGAAAATGGCGGCTTAAACGCAGTTCGAGTTACACGATAGCACAGCTGACATGGAGTCGCCATATTAGGCCGGGACCGAGTGGGACCTACTTGCACCCCCCCCCCCCCCCTCCCCGCGACAATTTTCACTGATACCACAGTGTTCATATATATCCCAAGTATCAGAAAAAAGATTTCCAGAATAATAACTCATTTGCACTATGCTTATTAAGCCGTTCCATTTTTGCATGTAATTAAGCTATCCAAACATTTTCTATCTCTGACAACAAAGGAAATATGTTCACTTATTCCTTGACCCTCCAAACATAGGTTGTAGATTCCTCATTTACAAATTTATGTACCAGAAGTTGAGATATTATGAAAATGAGAATTTCCTATGGCGGATCCTAATTAGCATATAATGCATTTAAAATTATTTCCACTACTTTTACTCAAACAGAAAATAGTTATGTTTCCTTAAACACCAACAGACATCATAAGTCGCAGTTATGTATTATATCAGACCCAGTTAATTAATTCTATTGATTAATCTGATTCGCATGATTTTGAACGATTCATTGTGCTTTGTATTTATGTAATTAGCCAATTAAAAATATTCTAAAATGTTAATATATTTTTTGCCAACCTGGCTTGTATCTGGCAACATTTAGTAGTTTTTTTGACAAAAAACTGACATGTGTGTAATTACAAGGAAAGAAAATGGAAATTCTTGCATTTTTGTGGAATTATTGTCTTTAAGTCAAATTTAATTAATGTGCAAATGAGCTAATTAGCATAAAAAATATTTTTAATACGATAAATGTATAAGCTTTAATTTGACACCAATATTGTGATTTTATGTTATACTTGACAGAGATATTGACATTTTGCGATCTTTGTGGATTCGTTATTTTTGATTGGTTCCATGAAAACAGCTTAACAAAGCATAGTGCAAATGAGTTATTTTCTGGGAACATCTTTTTTCTGATACTTGGGATATATATGAACACTGTGTATCAGTGAAAATTGTCGGCGGGGGGGGGGGGGTGCAAGGTAGGTCCCACTGGCCCTGTACTGGCCTATATTGTTAAGCGGTGCGAGCGCTTCGTTCCTTTGGAGTGCTTGCTCGAGCGCTTTTAAATCAAGCCGCTGGCGGGTAAGGGAGCCGCTTGCTAACGGAGCACCAGATCATGAACCATATTCTTTCAGAGGCTTTGTTGCTGCTGAAGCAGTTTCTCGCAGGTCACAATCCTGGAGGGTCGCATTCTGACAAAGGAAGTCATGGCAGGAATTTGGCGAGGGTGCTGTCGATAGCTCGCCTCTCTTCACGAAGGACACTGATCTTTAACGGCACCAACTTGTGTTGGCAGACGGGACACCCGGTTTAACGTCCATCTGAGGGATGGAAACCACTACATCGATGGATCACCCTGTCAAAATACTTAATAATCATATGTATGCTTGATGACGTAATTGATGCAGCCAATGGTAAGTCTCCGCAGGGCGCTATTGTGGGCACGCAATAAAGAGAGCTGGATACTGGAATCTCCATTTTTACCTGCGCTGAAGGAGAGGATATTGCCTTTGGTCTTTTGTCTGTCTGTTTGTCCGCACAGAACCTTCCTGCTTTTCTCTGCAACCGCTTGTCAGATTGGACAAAATTTGCACCATGGTGCCAATACTCATGGAGAATGTTGTAATGGATTATGACGTCCTAGGTCATGTGGTGTGGCAGCCATGTTGGAAAAACGAAAACTTTGGAACATCTGTATCTCTGAAACTGCACCAAGGGAAAAATAGAAAATTGGCACAAGGTGAGTACTCCATATGGAAATAAGTGTGATTTTTATGACATCGTAGTACCTTCGTTATGACGTCATAATTGCCTATTATAACCCTTCATCTGATCAGCATGAAAATTTTTGAGGTCATCGAGGATTAAAATGGTCCACAAAATTATTTTTGAATGATGTTATGGTCAAGTGATCGACAGCCATGTTTTTTTCTTTTTTTAAACCTTCAAAAACCTTTTCTGAAATGGCTGAATAGATCGAGGCAAAACTCTACACATATGACTGCCTATCCATGACTAACAAAAGGTTCACACATATGACATTTTAGGTCACATGGTTTGGCACCATATTGGATTTACCTAAAACATATAAAAAATCTTCTTCTCCAGAACAGCTGGACAGATCGAGGGGAAACTTCACAGAAATGTTCCCCAAGGCATGCGTGTACAAGTTTCTTCTAATGACTTTATTTTTCTTTTTGCTTGTTGGTTCCTTCTGATTGCACCAATGCACGACTGTACCTATTTGGTCTTCATTTTATCTGAATTGAATTTATTTTAATCCTATTCTCGTTCAATTCAATAATATGATAATAATAATATAATAATAAAAAAACCTCATGGAAGGTCAGGTGTCTGATCAAAGCAGTGTTGCTCGAAACGGGACGTCTTGGTTCCCAGTCATCACTGCCAGCAGTTATAAAGTAGCAGTTCTAATCATGTCTCTTTTAATTACATAACACACCAGTACACAAGCACCACACAAATACACTCACAAAACAACACAAACACCACAAAAATATACTAAACAAAACAAGTCTTGGCGAGGGTCTTCAATTTTTATGCTCTTTTTCTTGTTATTATTGCAAACGTTAAATGCATAGCACAACAAAGTATATATTACCACTTGGTTGAAAACTCTCATTGGGAGCAACCACACACAGGCGGTTTACTGCACACTGAGCGGGCTTCAAGAAAGCTGAACTATTGTTTATGAGCCATGCGAGTGTGATGGTCGACGTGATCCAGCAGGGTCGTTACTGTGCCAGTTATAAACTCTAATTTTGTCCCAACTAATCCCAAACGAAGCTATATTGTTACAAGAAAATAGCAGCGACATAAGGCAAAGCGTTTCTGACAGGTAAATATATAATTTATAACGAAAGATATGTGAAACGAATCCAAAATACAAACATCACCATTCTCTTCTAAGTCCACACATGCACCAATTCCCTATATTGGTTTGGGAATGTACGGTCACCCCAATGCTCAGCCCGCTTGTTTGACATAAGAGGACAAATGGATTGGACACCTCACTTGTAATATCTCAATCAACAGCTTCATTCCTCCTACGCAAACACAGGACACCTTCCCCTAGATACACACTTTAATACAGAGTGAGTGGACTTTCTAACAGTATGTGAACATATACGGCGTCTAAGGCCTTAATTTAACTATTGCGCTCGTGTCTATGTAGGCAATACCAGAGACTCCTTACCCTAGACACACTTGCTACATGTATAATTTTAGCAGATTCACAAACATGCACAGTGTCTGGGCGTTAATCTAATTGTTGCTCCCATCCATAAACTGAGAAGCCCCTTCATTTATTTGTCCATGAATGTTGGAGGCAGGCCTTGCCTGTCTCTCGGCGTGATTAGTTGGACGTCTGGGTAAGTGATCACTTGGTTGCTCCTGGGCTGGACGAAACCCCTGGATCGTGATTAGTGGGCATAAAGGCGAGAGTTTTGGGGTGGGTATTCAGGGCTTATTCTGGTATATTATTGGTATAGTGCAATATTAGGGGATGGTGGAGAGAGAACTGCTAATAATAGAGTTCTCTCACCCTCCAATTCTCCTTGTCTCCCCTCCACCCTCCCCTATGGTGATATGTGGCAACAAGTGAATATGAACAGAAGTCAGTAGAAATTAGTTAGACAAAGCGGACACAAGTTGTTAAGTGCAAAGAGTAATGGTTGCTTGTGTTTGGTCCATGAAATGACACACACAAGCAACCAATTTCTCATGCAGACAGCTTTCGCGAAAGCTTCGGAAAACCTTTTCCACCAAAAGCAGATGTTGTTAAAGTTGGAAAAAAGGGCTTTTGAAACAGAAGTTGAAGGACAAGAAGCACAATGGAAGACTGGTAAGAGGAAGATGAAAGAAGAAGAAAGAAGAGAAGAACACCTGCGCTCTGTGTCACCGTCAGTTGACTGTCGCAAGAAGTCAAAGGAAAGAGAGCCTGTGAACTTGAGCTGGCACAGCGGTGTGATGGCAGAACTGGCACAGCACACAACCCACACACTCACTCAAACATACAATACAGATATGAGAAAATAATAAAAAAGCAAGCAGACCATTGATGATGTGATTTGGTGTTTGTTGATTAAGTTTTGGCAAATAAAACACTCTCAATTGACCTTTCGAAGGGCACGTGACGGAATGAATTGTCGCCTCGGGAATAAAAGCGAACATGTGCCGAGGCTCATATCAGGGTTTATTGGCCTGAGGAGCTCACTGGCTACTGTGTAGTAATTTAGGGTTGTGGGGGATGGAATGTTGATATGTTCTATGTAAGTTACCTGGGCATGCATGCACAGTGTGTGCAGACCAGGAGTGGAGTGGGGGCGAGGGGGGATATACACCTGCTGGTCGAACTTACGGTGATGTCTTGATTTAACCCTTAAATGTCAAAAAAATTAATTTTATTTCAGTTAAATAATATATTTGAACCACGTAAAACACATATCACCTTCTTGGCACTTAAAACTCCAGTTTGCGTACTTGGACAAAAATATTACGTCAATTTTATGTCATCATGACAAATCAAGATTACATTCGCGCTCGCGGGGGATATTCAGATAAAATTGCAGCTGTAGGAAATATCAATCGTGCTCGGAAACGCAAATCAAGATTGGAAAGACCTTCCGTGTCCATTCTCCACAATGAGGTGGCAGCGGGGAGGGGGAGGGGGTAGGTGTTCTATAACTCTCAAGTTTATTAGTCATTCCCAAGTTTGCCTAGCATGCCTAAATACCTAATATCAATACATTCGTGAATCTATGATTCCCAGCCACACTGGCATTAGCTGATGGACCATAAAGATCCCACAGAGTCTTTTGACGAAGAGTCTGCCCTTGATATATTTCTGTTTACAGCATATTGTAGGTATTTATATAAATAAATGGCAAACCTTTTCATCGTCCTATTGTTGAACTTCTTCACTTTAATCTTGTGTTTACGTAGAACATTCGAGGTTTTTCATATGTCTTCTTACAGTCGGAGGAAAATGATTGAAGAGACGCACTGATGCAACAATCTGCTGATATTGTAAAGTGCTGGAGATAATAATAAAATTTTATAATTTTCATACTTTCATCTTCGGTGTTGCGTTAATATTTGATGATCACTTCCACATTGCGATTTTGGCATTATTGAAATACGTCAACTGAATGATAACAGATTATAAACTATTCAAAAGATGAAGATTGCACTGCGTGCAACATATCATCTGTTTGTGAAGTAATATATTCATCCTTTTACCCTTCTTCATTAAACCCCCTTTCTAGTTTTATCCATTTATGTTTAAATTGTATGAAATTTGAAAATGATGTTACAAAATTATGGACACTAGCAGGGGCTATTGCGCATTGCCGGGTGGTGAGGTGGAGGGGACCCAGGTGCTGCCACGTTTGGATACCCAGTGCTGCCTGACTGCGGTGACTCTCTTCCAGTGAGTTGCTTTCAGGATGTGTTGGACATTAAAAAGCTTGGGTTATGGCCTCCTGGTGGTTACTTTTGCTATGCGGCGCGGCAGCAGCACTGCTTGAATACACGCCCCCAAACAACACCACATCACACATTGACATCACTGTCCACGTACACCTTTATAATGCTTGGCCTAAAACGAGAGGTCAAGGCCAAGCTGTGATAGCTTCGACCTTTGCCCAGATTAAGTACCTACACCACAAGTTTGGGGCTCTTGATGCTACGATTCGGCATGAAAGATATACGCACAAACAAACACACAAACACGCGAAATATCTATGATTATGGACATGGTTGAAGTTGAGTGCCTTGCTGCGTTGATGTTGCTATGTGGTAGGTAATAGTTATTTGTATGTTCGCGGGTGGTTTGTGGAATAATCGGCATGAAAGGATTAAGAGAGTTTGGGGAGAGGACTGAGACCTGGAGGGACTTCATAAGGTAATCATTCTATGGTGTGTGATGACTTGCCATTAAAACTACTTATGATGTATGATGATAGGTCGTTGGCATCCAGTGTTGGTGAATGCTGTGCATGTTTGCGTGAATTTTTTTTTTTATGAGAAAGAGTTTTGAGACGAGCATCAAACGCTCTGCTTTATGTCTTGTATGTGCTTTTCACAAGTGCCATTTGATAGTACTTTTACATCATGAGACTTTGTCTCATTTAGTTGTTCCAACCGATGGCAGTCGTGGTAGGCGTGGTTTTTTTAACTGGTTTTCTAACCAATCCATTTTGCTCACATACTATCAGGCTCTTAGACCTCCACCGGGGATAAGCATTGAAGAAGCTTTACGGAAGTGTGATGATGCCTTCCTAGCCTGGTAGCTCACTATTTACTCAGGACTCAGTTTCCTGGGTTACAATTCGCACCCTGTCTTCAGTGACGCATTTTCTCGTTCGACTCAAGGGTTTCGTACGCAAGTGTTGTTCATGTCATTTCCTCCAGCAGCATTTTTCTCTCTACACACCGCAGCTTTGCCACGTCGGCACGTCTACATCTCAGTAGGTTTTTCACTCCTTTCACCCGCAAGGACTACTTTATCGAAAAACCCACTTTTTGGGTGAGGTTTATTCCCGACGGGCACATGGCTTTTTTATGACACGGAGTCACGAGTGGATCTATTATTTCATGACAGACGCCGAATTGGCCCACTGGTGACACCTTTTGCTTCTTATTGAAGCTTGTGGACTGTATTCACT
The DNA here is from genome assembly GCA_035128595.1 of Eptatretus atami. NCBI lineage: Eukaryota > Metazoa > Chordata > Myxini > Myxiniformes > Myxinidae > Eptatretus > Eptatretus atami. The sequence continues at coordinate 45,496,692 of CM068955.1, forward strand.
CCGCCTTCAAGTCACAGATTATGGGACAACGCTCAGACGGAATGACGTGCTAACGTTTGCTGGTGGAAGCTGGAAATAATCAATATTTCCTATATGTCTATGTAGTGAGCAATCAGTGTTTTCAATGGTTTTCTACGTTGACAGCATAAAGGTGTCTTTGGTGTGAGGAGAAGTGCTGATGGATGGTTTGGTTGAATCCATGCTGGGTGTGTGGAGAGTGTGATGTGAGGGTTTTGGAAGTGGAAGTATTAGGTGTTGTAACTTTGGAGGGTGTGGCGGCAGTGTGGTCATGATAGGGTCGCATAGGAGCTGCTTTGGTGGTCTTGTTGTGTTAGTGTTTATATTCCAGTAAAAAGTTGTGATGGAAGCCAGGGTTAAAAATTTCACATTTTTGTGTTAGGAAATAAATCAGCTCCATGATTCGCTTCAACAAGTATTGTTTTTCACTTTTGCGATATGCCATAATTCAAATAGCGTTCCCCCCCCCCAATCTTGTACTTTGTCTACTCAAATTATGCATGTTACTTTATTTGTCATAGACGAACGCGGGACCTGTTGGGTTCCGTTGTAACAGCGTTGATAAAGCAAAAAAGAAAAAAAAAAAATAGCTCCGCAACATATACTGCTGGAGTTGTTTTCAAATTGATCAAATAATCCAGAGTACTGACCTGAATCGGGATTGATTTTTAAATATTTTCGTTGCCCTTTTGAACGAACTTGATTTGCCATCACCTGCCTAGAGAGAATGTGAGTATGTTGGGTTGAAATTTTTCGCGCATCGTTGTACCGTTTGCTGTATTTCGGAACATACCATACTAATACATTTATACAAGATGATAATTTTAGTAACTATAGATAATAGATAGATAGATGTCACATCAAGCACTATAACATTGAAGCTCTAGATTTGGAGACCTTCACATTCAGAAATTATTGATTCTGACCGTGTGATGGTTTATCCTGTAGTATTTTATGATTCAGGGGTATTCTTAAAATGATAATTTAAATTTATCATTACAATTTCTAATTGTGAGACATGACAAAGTGACAGGATGCGAACGCAAGAGGTGCACATTGCCTCTGAGCTGTGTAGGCTGGCGTTCGAATCTGCGACCAGCTATATCATCTGTCATCCTGGATTTTCAACGGAGGGTGATTCATCAAGCCGTGTGCGTCCGGATGACGTGAAACGGGTGTCCCATCTGCGGATTAGTGGTGGACGTTAAAGATCCCACAGTGTCTTTTAGTAGTGACTATCACTGGCACCTGAACAAATTCAAATTCCTCTCTGACTTATTTCATTGAGTGGCGACCGACAGTAAGTAAGATTGAAGTGCGACCACGTAAAGTGCCGACAGGAGGACAGTGAAGTGGCGACTGAAGCGACCGCAGTAGGCGAACGTGAAGTGGCGAACGCGTGAAGCGAGACAGGTGAACGCTGGATGCGAACCGACAGTGAAGCGACCGAAGTGAGGACGAACAGTGAATGGCGACGTAGCAAGACATGAGTGGCGACGCCGTGAAGGACAATGAAGGCGAGCCATGAGTCCAAACCGAACCATGAATGACAAGTGAAAGGCGAACGACGCAGTGCAACACCGTGAGTACCCGACAGTCATCGACAGTAAGTGGGACCGACAGTGAGAGGGAACCGACCAGTGAAGTGGCGACGCCATTCTTGAAGTCCGAAGTGAAGTGGCGAACCGACCAGTGATAGTGGCGAACGACCAGGTGATGAAGTGCGCCAGAAGGCGAACCAAAGTGAAGTGGCCGACCAGTGAATGGCGACACCATGGATGCAACACGCAGTGAGGGAACCCGACCAGAAGGCCACCGACCAGTGAAGTGGCGAAGACCAGGGAACGTACCCACGTGACAGTGGAACCGAAGATGCGCCCGACAGTGGGAGTGGGAACAGTGAGGAAACCGACCAGTGAATGGGCGAACCGACCAGTGAAGTGGCGAACGCAGACAGTGAGGGGACCCAGTACAGTGAGTGTGAACCCGACCATGTGAAGTGGCGACCCGACCATGAAAGTGGTGACCGACAGTGAAGTGGCGAACGGACAGTGAAGTGGTGAATACCAGTGGCAACCGACAGTGAAGTGGCAACCGACCAGTTGAAGTGGCGACCTGCACCAGTGAAGTGGCGAACCACATTGAAGTGGCACGGAACCCAGCTGAAGGGCAACCCGACACTGACAGTGAAGTGGCGTAACGAGCAGTGAAGTGGGTGAC
>CM068955.1:45505135-45524674 GCA_035128595.1 Eptatretus atami
GGGCCCAATATGTTCTCCTGGATCAGGCATTACATGGTGGAGGTATGCGCTCTACTGAGTGCCCTTCCAGTTAAGATATGCGACAATGCAAACCAATTATTTGTACATTTAATTAGCAAAAGTATGAAATCTTATTGGGGCAGCAAACACAAAACCAATCCTCACAACCTATATGTGCGTAATATCTTCCCAACTTACTCTGCAAGAAGAATGGTGTTTTATCAATACCTGCTAGCCACAAATTTTGGCACAATGTATACATGTAAGCCACAGCGAATTAGAATTCAATTAGCATGTGAATTAATAATCCCACACATTTCCTTATTGTCACAATTCCTTTGGAAATGCCATGTATAGAGGTAAGCATATTGTTATGGATTTCAGAATCGGATCCGACAAATGCATACAAACATTTAGGTCCTCAGACAGTTATTTCCCTGAATGCATGTCCTGGATAGACCCATCCCCATGTCTGGTGGGATTCTAACTTTGATGTGTTGGAGAAGGGCATAGAACAGATTCCCTTTCTTATGAGATCGCCTTTTTCTCTTTACGACACATTCATGCACGTGAGATAGCCATTAGCCCAACAGAGGCTCGTCGACCCCCTTTCCATCAGGACACATTGGCTTGGAGGTGGACGATTTATTTACACCTTGGACTTACAGGACATTTGATGAAGCACACCGCGGGCTTTTCCTGAGCAGTTATTCTGATAGTCAAATACGGCTGTGGATCATTTACCTCACCCACCTATCTTTCATTGACGTTCGACACACACCTCTTTCACCGACATTGACGTCCACCTTTTTTCATCGACACTTGGCGCCCCATTCGGCAGCTCTATGGATGCTGGCTGGCTCTTTTTCTCATGGGGCTGACCGAGGAAGGAATGATCGTGAGATTGACAGTTGGAAGTGAAGTGCAGCGATGCATCAATAGGCAAAGTGTATTTGGCTGAAGTCTGCTTGAGGCTCCGCCCACAGTGGTCGCCAATAAAAAGGTTGGGAGGACCGCTTTCCTGACAGCTCGTGAGCTGGCGACAGACAGTTGGTTGGTGAACTGGTGAAAGTTGGTGAGTTGGTGACAGCCTTACAGCTCTGACCGCGGGTGACAGTTGGTGAGTTGGTGAGTTGGTGAGAGCCTTACAGCCTTCACCTCTGACCGCTGGTGACAGTTGGTGAGCTGCTCCTGATGATTGGTGATGGTTGGACCATTCCTGTTGGTTCTGCCGCGGGACCTGCTCTTGGCGTACCTGATTCTTGGAGTCCCTGGTTCCTGGGGGTGATGACGTGATGTCGATTGGTGTTTGAGGCCGTTTGTGAGTGGGTGTATGGCGAGGAAGGGTGCTGGCAATGGACTAAGGCATGCTCACACACTTTGGGACATTTTATTTGATGCACGACGACTTCTGCCTTGGTAAGCCGAGACCGGATTTCTTTCCCCCCCCCCTGAATGATCTGCTGGGTCCCTTGTTTCATGTTTAATCGTTAAGTAGGCATAGTGATAAGCATCTGCTCTTTGTCTTTTTTCTATAAATGCCTCTTTTTTCTTTTTGATTGAGATGATTTTGGTTGGTTTGAATTCACCTATTTTCACCACAAAGACAATTAAAAAGTTCTTCTGTTTATTTTTTTCCCCCTTATTAATAAATTCCTTGATGACATTTCAACCTGTCCATGCTTGTCCTTTCCTTCCATTGATCCAGCATTGTCCTAACCGAGATAGACTGGGAGGTAGTTCCCAAACGAATTAACCTGTCATAGTTGGCATGCACCAGCGGTAAATGCTCGGCAGCATTACTTAAAAATTAATCAAGATAAGAATGGTGCATCACCGAGGGCGCGCTCCCCATTCAGGAAGCCACATGACCTCTAGTTAAATGGCAAATTAGATGGTGGATACTGGAACTCGTGGTTAACTGATTGGCATTCGTGGTTATAAAAAAACCCACCGTACCACGAAGTTCATTGTGAGCGGTGGCCCCAGGTCCGGCTCTTCCGAGGAGAAACAGGGATTAACCCCCTCATAATACACTCGGTACCCGCGGCCATAACAATATGTTTGCGTCCTAAAATTAATCTCAGTTTGTGCAGTGCTGAGTATTTGTAATGTCAAGTTAAACTCGAGGCTATACAAGCTGGAATTGTCATACTCTGTGTTCCTCAGAAAGAGTCTGATTCAAATCTTTATCAGATGAGAAATGATCAAGCTACCTGGGATTCCAAGTAAATTACAAACAAGTGCTACAATGAGACTGTGAAATTCCTTCGTATTGATCTTACTGCAAATGCATGGTCTCCATGTGATATTTTCAAGGTTGATACTCTGTGCAAGTCCTTCTGGCAATGTTTGTTTTTGCCTGGAGAGAAAAAAAAAAAAAGTTTGTTATTTGAGCAGACAACATTATGCACCATTTCTGTGACATCACATTTTACCGACCCAAAAGTCACCTGCAGGTAGTTTCTTTCTTAGCACAATTCCCCATGGTGGTGGTGTGACGCATCATGATCATGAGGTTGGACGGCCTCATCTTCCTATTGGCAACTGTCAGGCCAGCTTTGCCCACCGCCAACACCAATATGGAAGCTTTCAAAAACTCTAGTTGGCTTCCTTTTCGTTTCACCTATTGCTTTTGGCCGACACGCCTCACTGCAGTGATCTATGACTCCCTTGTGGCAACAGCAAATGTCAGTGTATCGGGCTCCAAGTGAATACCCCAGGAAACGAGCTCCTCGTAAAAACGTTTACAGGGATTTCAGTAAATCATTCACGTGTATTATCCAAGCTGTTAAGAAGTAGTTTGGTCTGATTGATGATTGTAACTAACTGGAAACATTATGCTGTGTTGTCTGTCATATTTCTATTTTCAAATCATCACACTGCAGGAGTGTAACAATTACAAATCCATAAACCACTTGCTAAACTCACTCTCTCCACTCCGGTAATTATTCATGATTATTTCATTTTAAACATTAATAATTATCAGCACGAAAATGATTCTCTTTTTCCCTCTAACTATATCCTCCATTATCTTTACTATGCGTGATAATATAAGGACATGTTGTCCTTCAAAAAAATACTACACGGTATATTTTACAATCATACACGCTGACTATATATATATATATATATATATTATACCGGGCGTAGTGGCGTGCGCCTGTAATCGGCTACTCTGAAGCTTGGGTTGGAGGATCGCTTGATGACGAGAGCTCTTGCACTGGCACGCTATGAGAGGGTGTAGGGCAGCCTGGAATCATGGTGAAACCCAATCCTTATCCCGGTGTCATAAGAGGCGACCAGATTGCGTCAGGAAGGGCATCAAAACCTATGCTAAATCAGTATGCGGATCATAATGGATGATCCGCCTGGGCGACCCCTAATGGAGCAGCCGAAAGACGAACAACAACATATATATATATATTCCAATGGGCTGATGATAACGATGGAACTTCCTCAATTTTGAATTCTTCATGTCTTTTTCATACTTTGCTGATATTTTCTCTTCTGATTCCTGCAACCTCCTTTGAACATTCATATATTTTATCCTTTTGAAACAGCCCAGTATTATTTCAGATGAGCAGGGAACCCGGCGTTGTCCGGTGCTGTTGTAATCCTGTTGGCATTTTGAAGAAATGAAATGTTTTTTTTTTTGTAGGTCCTAAATCACTTCCTACGCCCACTAAAGAATGGGGTCAGGGATTATTTAATATTACATTTCACATAGCGAGTTAGGCACTATATATTGAATAATAAATAAATAAATAAATTTCAAGGTGATTCGGAAACATTGCAGGTATGAAATCCACCAAGACATTTTGGAAAGGAAAAAAAGGAATTTGCATCTGGGTTTTTTTTTTTTGTCCCTCACTAAGACCAGGAATCTCTTTATTCCCCCTAAAGGGAAATGACACATGTACTTCAACCAAGTCCACGGCAAAGACAAAAGGCCGAGAAGGAAAGGTTCTCTTTGTGTGTCTGACATGTTGTCTGTTGTATTGAATATTTTAGCATTTCACTCCGTGCAGAGAATGAAAGTACAAATCTAAGGACCAAGGGATTTGCATACTATACTGGGGAAAGTAAACAAGCGGTGTACGTGAGTACTGTCTGATTGCGCACATGATATATGGATCAGCTAACTAGCCATGCTGGGAATGTTTGTAAAATTGTGAGTAGTTTTTCAGAAAGAAGTTTATCTGTGCAGTCCTTGGAATTCATTTGACTGGTGAACCGTATGCACGAGTACTTTGCGAGTTGGAATACTATGAAGTAAAATGCGTCACAGCAACCACGGAGAAGGTAAAGCCTTGACTTCTTCCTCGAGAAGGTAAAGCGCTTGGCTTTCAACATGGCGAAAGGTTATTAGGGCCTTGGGAAATAACACATGATATCTGAGGTCAAATCGACTTGGTGTTTTGTGTGACCCCTGGGATTCAAGACAAAGTGGTGTCAGGTTTGGGATACTTTGTGGAACAAGTACAATGGCCCTGAATTGCAGGGAATATAAAATAATGGACCACATTGAAGGAGGCTTTCATCTTGCAGTGGAATGATATAAGATAGTCAATTCAAACCATGAGAAACTGTGAACTTACTGATCGACTCTTGTCAGGACGATGACCTTCAGAACTATCAACACACTTCAAAAAAACAACAACAATGATATACGGCTCATGATGAGAGTTGGACATAAATCTTAAGCAGGACAAAGATACCAGTGTACTTTTATATTATGAATTGCAAGCAGATTAGTAGAAAATGGACAAATCAATGTACGAGTCAGTATATATATATGTCAAACCTTGGGTTCTAATCCAGTAAATGCAGGTTGAAATATTGACCAGACCTGGAAACCCATGGTGCACGACCCCGTATATTATTTGCCATGAGACTGCTTCAGCAGCCAAAGCATTTCCCTGTTTTTTTTTTGAGGAGGTCCATGGACTGATGGCTTGAAAACGACCACAAAACAAATCTACCCGATTGCCTTCATGATTTGAATATTTGAAACGTGTTTCTCCTTTTCTCATCTTTGGCTTCTCTGAATACAAGTTAAAGTCTGTGGTCGCTTAAGGCAGACAGCTTCTCGATAACATGTCCCGGAAGGCAAAACTTCCCAGCCTTGTTTGTGTATGTCATCCAACCTGAAACGCTTCAATATATCTTTATTAGAGAACAATCATGTTAATGAAAATATTTTACAATGGTGTTTCAGAAAAGGGTCACCGGAATGACACATCAGTTAAAAGAAGAAAGCAAAAGAATATGAGAGCTAAATTCAGCACATGCATTTTGAGTGTGTAGCTCATCTTGATATGATGAAATCATCACAACGTAGCAGTGTGCTGCATCATTTCAGTTCCTAGTGCCAAAGTCCCTTGTCACCTGGTGCCTCCGAATTCATGGAAGCATCCATTATATCGAGCGCTTAGAGCAAAGTGAAAAATATCCTTTAGAAAGGAAAGCATTAGCCATGCGGATCATGTTTGTAGCCCATCTGCAATATTTTCTCGCTGGCTATATAACGTCTCTACTCTCTAGCAGGGCTGTTTCAATTTGGCTTGATGTCGGCATTACAAATAGCACTACGATAGAAATTTAATTGCACGAGGATATTAACGGGCGAACATCAATAATCTGAGAAGATGCTTCATAGCATTTATAGCAAAACATGATGACTGTCGATATTTTGTGCTTTGAACCAATGGACCGGGATGTAAGCAGGTGCTAATCTCACGTCTTCATTTGCATCGTCGACTCTGCCTGATATTTGCCGAAGACTTTGGTAAACCAGGTGAAACTTTGCTGGAATGCTGCAAGACAAGCATTGATGAAAAATGTTTCTCACGGCACAATTTACAGTACCTGCATGATGATGAAGAGAAAGATGTAACACTGATAAATGTAAAGACTTTGTCTGCACAGACAAGAATTCTGCCTTGTGGTAGTTTGCATGAAGACAGGTTAAGTCCTGCAGCAGAAATCCCATGGGCAAGGATTGCACTGGGTGCTTTTTCTTTGCCTTCTCAATTCATCATTTCATGGGCAGGACATGGCTACTGGTGTGCATCATTGTCTGAGGGTGTGGCTGTGCCACTGATGCAGTGTCCACTGTAGGTCAGAGCAGGAATTTGGAATTTGGCCAGGGTTCCGGTGATAGCTCGCTGATTCTTAGCGAAGGACACCGTGGGATGCTGAAAGTTTATAGCTGAGTCGAGATTCGAACCCAAGTTAGATAGCAAAGAGGCGTGTGCGCACAGGGCTCGGTCTCTGCCATCCTGCCAGTCCTGCCTTCTCATTGGCAGCCAGAACACAAATTTGGAATTTGATTCTGGTGCAGGCAATAACTCGCCTACTCTTCGTTCAAAGACACTATGGGATATTTAACATCCAGCAGATAATGTTGGGAGATTTGTAGCCAACACTTCAATGCGAAAGATGATGCACCTTATGATGCATTGCCTAACCTGCCTGCATCGCACCAATCTGAAGGTGTATCGTCAGATCAGGAACTGAACCAAGGCTAGACAGCTCAAAGGTAAGTGAGCTACCTCTGCACCATCTATCAGTACAGAGACAAGATATTCGTGTAAAATAATGGTATCTTTTGATGAAGAACAGGATATATATATATTTTGATATACAAATTATAGGCTCATGCACGAGCGAGGTGACAGTTGGTAAAAGGTAAAGCACTAACATTAGAGCAGTGTGACAGCAGGTGCATGCACTAAAGGGGTGAACAAAAGGATGAGGAGGGAAGAGGGAAGGAAATATATAATTACCAGCAAGTACATGGGTGGAGATTTTTTGATTTGGAATTAATTAGTGCTGACAAAGCAGTTTCATGTCAGGGGTTATACTTGGTGGTTTGCCATTGCTTTCTCAGCATTGTTTTTCCAGACTCTATCCTTTTGAATGCTAAGCATCAAGCAAGGAAACAGCACATACCATTTTTCAAGTCTTTGTATGACTCAACCAGGATTTGAACTGGCAAACTTCCAGACTCAGAAAAGACACTCTAACCATTATGCCACTGAGTCTAGTTGGGTAGAGATCGGGGAGGGCAAATATAAAAAAGTACAGGTAGGCATAAAGGATGACCTGAGATTATGGTCACCTGCCAAGTTGAATCCCACACTAAGGGAAGAGCGGAAACGAACAGATTGAGAAAGGAGGTTCTACAAGCAGAAAATGAGTGGATCAAATGAATCGTGATCAGCTATTACTTATAAGACTGGATTTTGTGAATTACGCAATCAAACGGAAGACCAAGAAGGAACCCGAAGAAGTAAAGAGCAAAGATTAAGTCATCAGGAAGAACCTGGAGAGGATCGGGTTCCAGCCGCTACTCCACTACCCTCAAACCCATCCAGGCGCAGCCAAGTGAGCCTTACAGAAAAATTTCTGCAAGAATTCACTTCTACTTAGAGAGATAGATAACAAAAGAGAGGAATAGAATAAGATATGAAAGACAAGAAAAAGAAAGAATTAGAATGAAATGAGAATTGTGAAGGAAAAAAAAATAGGCAGGGGGTGCTGCAAAAAATATGTGACCTGCAGAGATGGAGCGGTAAAAGAGCAAATGAAGCAAAACCTGAGAGGTGGTAGAAAAACAAAGGGGCTACCAACCTGTCTGCGACGAGAAAGCAACAGAACCTCTGTTGTTGCTTCTTTAAGAGAGATGCGAATCATGTTGAGAGCTTTCAGTTCCATTGCACCATGAGGAGACTGGAGAGACAGGTGTGAAACGTGGCACCGGCCCAGGTGGGAGAGCAGTACTCCATTAAACTACTGGCAAAGGCATTTAATACTATGGGATGTTCAGATTTACAAAGGAATGACTTTGTATGATGCATGGTGTCCAGTCTGTGGCTGACGTTGGAGGTCCGCTTTACTTCTATGATTTACCCATGAGAAGTAAGTTGTAGGTGATAGTGAGGCCCAGAAGGTTGACATACTGAAGTTCTTCCAGTAGTTGATTATGCAAATGGACATGTGGATTGATTTGACTATTCTTCCAGAGATTCATATTGAGAGTGTGATCTTTGCCCTGATTGATAGAGAAACATGTTCAAAGTGGTTTACCGTCAACTGATGTTTCTCAGGTGACCAAAGAGGGAAGCTGCTGTTGGTGGCCCATTATTGGGATGTGGTATTTTACGGAATAATGTGAAGTGTTCTGTAAAGAGGAAATGAGAGTTTTCCAAAGCATTGTAGAGGTTATTTATGGATACAAGGAACATGACTGGATGCAAGACGCAGCCGCCTTGGGGCACGGCAGCTCTTCGTGAGAGAGGAGTTGAAATTATTCGATGAAGAATTACACACTGACCAGGTGTGTGGATAAAGTTGGGAAAAAGATGAATTTGGCACTGTCATCCACGGATAGAAAGCTTGGAAAGCAGAACAGCATTCTTGACTGTGCCACTCGTACAAGGCCTGAATTTAATAGCCAGTGTCGTTTTGAACTCGAAAATTTGTTTACATTAACTGATAGTTTACATTCAACATCCCAACTGACTGGAAGAGGGGCCTTGTTGTCCCTCTTTGGAAAGGGAAGGATGACGCCAAGACTGCAACAACTACCGAGGGGTGACGCTGCTCTCAGTGCCGGGCAAGGTCTTTGCTCGGATAATTCTTGGTAGGGTTCGCCACCATCTGCTTGAGCACCAGCGTCCAGAGCAGTCAGGCTTTACACCAAAGAGGTCAACGATTGACCGTATCCTTGCTCTTCGGGTCCTCACCGAACACAGACGAGAGTTTCGGCAGGGGCTGCTTGCAGCTTATGTTGATCTCTGTAAAGCGTTCGATTCAGTGAATCAGGATGCCCTCTGGAGGATTCTGGTCTTCGTGGGGTGCCACCAAAACTGATCGATCTGATGTCTGAACTCTACTCTGGTACTGAGAGTACTGTGAGATGTGGTGGTACCATCTCTGACTTATTTCCAGTTGTTACTGGAGTTCGTCAGGGGTGTGTACTGGCCCCCACACTTTTCAGCACTTGTATGGACTGGATTCTAGGGAGGATGTCGGAGAGACCAAGATGCGGTGCATCGTTTGGGAATGTCAAGATCTCTGACCTTGATTTCGCAGATGATGCAGTCATCTTTGCGGAGACTTTAGATATCCTTTTTTTTGGGGCCCTCGAGGTGCTGAATGAGGAGTCGGAGCCACTGGGATTACGGGTTTCCTGGGTTAAAACTAAGATACAGGCTTTCAATGACATCTTGGATGCTGCTGTCCTGTCTGTGCCTGTTTGTGATGAGGATTTTGAGGTCGTGGAGAGATTCATTTACATTAGCAGTGATATTCATGTCTCTGCTGGCTGAGTCAGAGGTCAATAGATGTCTGGGTCGGGCCTGGGGAGTCATGGATTCACTGGATAATGGGGTGCTGCGCACTGCCGGTACCTGTGGCGGAGGACGAAAGTCCGAGTCTTCAGGTCCTTGGTGCTTCCAGTCTTGCTCTATGGATGCGATACTTGGACTCTGACCAAGGATCTGAGATGGAGACTTAATTCCTTTGGTACCAGGTCTTCGGAGAATCCTTGGTTATTGCTGGTCGGACTTTGTGTCCAACGAGCGGTTGTTGAGAGAGACTCAAATGAGATTTGTTACCTGCATAGTCCCTGAGCATCAGCTGCGGCTGTATGGACATGTGGCTCATTTTCCTGACGCTGATCCTGCTCACCAGATTCTCTCAGCGAGGGAGTCTCGTGAGTGGAGGATGCCAATGGGCCGACCACGTGCCTCGTGGTTGCAGCAGGTTGATCGGCATCTCAAGAGAGATGGGGATGGGCCAGGCATCTGCCTGGGGGATGGCCAGACGGAGGCCCCTGGAGTACCGGTGGAAAGTGGACGCAGCGACGCGCTGCTCTGGCACATGCTCCCATACCTGACCTGACCTGATAGTGCTTCCATAAAGAATTCCAAGATCATCCTGAGACTTGCATTAAAAATTGTGTAAAGATTATCCAGGATTAAGATCATGATATAAACAGTAGAAACTACAACGGCAGTCGGTAGAGCATATACCTCCACCACGCTGAACAGTTTACCTTTTGTATCCCACTGATAGGCCGGATCCGGATTTGGATCTTCACCAAAATCGAATCAATTCATCCTTGTCACACACCAAACTTATCCACCAAGTTTTGTCTGAAACCGTCAATAACCTTTTGAGATATCGTGCTCACAAACAGGCAGATATGGGTGAATGTATAACCTACATCCACCTTCAGTGGCAGAGGTAAAGATTAATTGTGCATTCTCCATTATAATTTTGATACTCCTTAACTGCTGCAACAAAAAATGCATTACAGTAACAGATAATGGTCACACAATATTCTCTATTTTGTCTTTGGCCTGTGAAATGGAAATGATGACACATTTGAAGTTACGATCCCAAACTTTTAACATGCGTGACACAACGATTTATCCATGAATTATCAACAATATTCCTTCGAAATATAAATATATAAAACTGTCCTCGATGTCATGAGCAATATGTCCAACTAGACCACCATTTTGCCTTCAACAAGGTCTTCATGCAAACAACGTGAGGAATTATTCATTACTGCACGTTGCACAAGTCCTCATCGCTCGAGTTGTATCATTGCACGACTTTCGCTCCGCTCCATGAAAGTTTGTGGCTTTGTTTAAAGACTTAACTCTTCAAATGACCCGGTACTGCAATTCCGTACAGTTTGAAGAACTTCAACCATTTCTTCCATGCATCCTGATCGCTGCCAAAGCCATTTCAGTTCAACAACAGCACCATTCACTTCAAATTCTCTGTGAAGTTGAATAATTCGACTTTAGAACTCCCAGTCCTATGTTGCTCACAAATAAAGGCTCAAGTGTTGTTGACCAAGTTACAGCTGCAAGTGTTGTTGACCAAGTTACAGCTGCAAGTGTTGTTGACCAAGTTACAGCTGCAAGTGTTGTTGACCAAGTTACAGCTGCAAGTGTTGTTGACCAAGTTACAGCTCCAAGTGTTGTTGACCAAGTTACAGCTCCAAGTGTTGTTGACCAAGTTACAGCTTCAAGTGTTGCTGACCAAGTTACAGCTGCAAGTGTTGTTTACCAGTATACAGCTGCAAGTGTTGTTTACATCCTAAGTACAACTCCAAGTGTTGTTGACCGTGTTGACTACGTCTCAGTGAATAAGAATGCTGTCCGACTCTTTTGTTCCGTTGATAGACATCCTTCACTCACAATGTCCAACCAATGCACCGAGCAGTGTTTCCACTTGATTTTCCTGATAATTGATGTGATACATGACACTACAAGCAAAGTTTACCAAACAGCAAAGTAAAGAAGACCATCATCATGTTGTGGGCCATACTGTACATGCACCTTTACATCGTGTTATCTTACATTTACTGGGACAGGATTTAGATTTTTTTTTTTTATTATTACTTTTGCATGCTTATTGTAATTCCCCAAGATGAAAACTAGTAATTAAAAGTAAAACAAAGCTAAAGGAAGGAAAACTGGTAAGCCTGTACAACATTGATTCATTGAAAATGATCGGCCTGGCAGGATGTTCTCGACCTAGAGGTATGCACACTCACCTCTAAGCTGTCTCACATGGGTTTGAATCCCGACACAGCTATAAACTGTCATCCCGGGGATTCACAGGCAGGGTAATTAATAAATGTGTGTTGTCCCTCGGATGGACGTTAAAATGGGTGTCCTGTTTGCTGAATTTTGTTAGTCTGTTAGTGGGCATAATATATCCCATGGTGTCCTTTGCGAAGAGTAGGTGAGCTATCACCGGTCGCATGAACAAATTGCAAATTCCTGCCCGAACCAACACAGGGCCAAGCATCAGCATCACATCCGATCCCTCAGCCCATGATGATACCCGCATGCAGCCTTGCGCTGCATACAAAAGAACAAGGACAAATGTGTCCAAGAGCAGCGTCCTAAAGGTTTTGTCGGCTAAAAAAACAAAAAAACAAAAACAAAAAAAAACAACAACTTCCGATATTTCGTCACATGCCTTGATTAAGCCAATAGCGAGACCCGTCATAGTGTATTTACGAAATAAATAGTGTATTTATGAAATTACAATACATTAAATGGAATAATCTTTAAATAGTAACGTGAACTTTTCGAAACTTTAAAGCAAATGTCCGAATATATTTAAAAGTTCATGAGAGACGCTCTCAAAAGGCACCGTCAATGCGAGGATGTGTACATGTGCTTAGTATTTAAGGAGATCCGGATCGTGTATATAAAAGAGCTGAGTCCTAATATAAAGGTTTTGTCTGAACAAGAACAAGAACATAGAACAAGAACATACAGAACAAGAACATATAGAACAAGAACAACGCTGAGCTAGCTCTCTTTGAGCAGCGTTTGCTATGCGAGATGCTGCTAAAAAGAAGACTGCAAAAAACGAGCAGTTCAGCAAAAATAAATAAATAAATAAATAAATAACATATCTTGCAAAAACTTCGTTTTGGCAAGATAATAAGTAGGATTAATAGAAGAAATGATAACAGTAAAATTAGAATACACAAAATGAATGATAAGGGGGAACCAACTTGATGATGTAAAACAAGAACTCCATCTTTTCATCGAATAGCTCCTTGATGAAGGCAGGCATCCCTGTGCCCGAAACGTCTTGCTGAGCTTCACACTTTTGATCGGATCTCATTTGCAACTTTTGTGTTCTTCACAATTATAATTAGCTTCAGCAAGTTGACAGTCCTTCCGGCCCTCATCAGTTCCATTGATATGTCAGGTCCTTTATTGATCTCGTTTCAACCAAAGCAATAAAGTTAATTAAAGTTGACCCTGGGTGTGTTTCTTGAAAACCGCTTCTTCCCAATTCCATATCCAGGAGATGCATGACGTCATCACCGGGTGCTCAAGGAAGGGGGCACTTGGTTTTTCCTCTGCTTGCTTTCTCGTTTGTTCGTCCGGTGATATCTCAGCCATCCTTTGATATAGGAAGCTGAAATTTGGGGACAAAAGTGAAGATGTGCTTTGGCAAAAACCTTTTTTTTTAGTTTTTTGATTAATCAATTAATTGATTAATTACTTAATTATTATCGATTTATTAATTACTTATTTATTTTATTTCTCATCTGGGCAATATCTCAGGCACCTTTTGAGCGAGATAGCTGATATTTGGACGGGGCACTGACCAAGTGATTTGGCGATAAAGAGTATTGTTGATTAATTGATAAATCAATTAATCGATTAATTATTTTCTTTCTTGCTCGTCCGGGCGATATCTCAGCCATCCTTTGAGCTAGGAAGCTGAAATTTGGGGACAAAAGTGAAGATGTTCTTTGGCAAAAACGGTATTTTTCATTTTTTGATGAATCAGTTAATTGCTTAATTACGTAATTATTATCGATTTATTAATTACTTAATCATTTTATTCATCATCCTGGCACGATATCAGGCACCTTTTGAGCTCGGAAGCTCACATTTGAACACGACAATGAACAAGTGATTTGGCTATGAAAGGGTATTTTTCATTTAATTAATTAAATTATTATTTCTTTCCTTGTTTGTTTTGTTTGTCCAGGAAGATATCTCAGTCATCCTTTGAGCTAGGAAGCTGAATTTGGAGAAAAGTGAAGATGTGCTTTGGCAAAATATATTTTTATTTTTTGATTATTTAATTAATGATTAATTACTTAATTATTCGCGATTTATTAATGACTTATTTTATTTCTCATCCTGGCAATATCTCAGGCATATTTGAGCTAGGAAGCTGATATTTGGACATGACGATGACCATGGTGATTTGGCGATAAAGAGTTTTTCGATTTATTGATTAATCAATTAATCTATTAATCATTCATCTTTCTATTAATTACTTAATTTTCAAAAAGTTACAGATTCGGATGAAACAGTGGTGGTTTTGGAATTCTCTTTGGCAATTAATTGAGAAATTAATTATTTTACGTTTATGATTATTTATTTTAATTATGCAATTAATGAATCAAGTATCGAACATCGTTCCCTCCCAATTCCGACTCCATGTGCTGCAAGGCGGCATCGCCGGATGCCGAAGGCTGGAGGATTTGTTATTTATTTATTTATATGGCATGGTGGCGGTGGACTTTTAATGTACCGCAACTTGTTTTTTATTCATTTATTCCTGATATGTGAAACACCCTGCAACCCATTCCTGCAGAAAACAGATTTGTGGAATGACAGCCACATTTTCCATCCAATCATCATGCAACTTTGTTTGGAAAATCTCCATGGCTAGGTGCTTCAAGTTTGAAGGTTTCATGTCGATCGCTCAAGTGGTTGCAGATAAAACGAATTTAAAAGCGAATCAAGGTTAAAAAGTAAGGGCGGAAGAAAAAAAGAAAAGAAGAAAAAGTGAGGGCCTCAACCATCCATTGGGACCATAGTCTGTGCAGAACATTGGTGCTGTCTAAGCAGTCTCCTTGGCTATTAGGCACAATCCTGGACAGGTCACCACTCCAGCACAGGATACCAGCAAGCTGGCATTCATTTTGCTGACCTCAGAAGGATGAGCAGGCAGAGTCAACCTCACCTGGTATTAATTCAACAGCCGAGTGGGATTTGAACTCAGGGTCCTAGGATCCCAAACCCACCATCCTAACCATTAAGGCAACACCAGACCTTAACTGACATTCCACATAATGGTCAAGGATGGTTGTGAACGCCTATTATTATTTTCCTATTATTTTCCGAGAAACGGCATGCTGGTTACAGGCCTGTGTGTGATTTATTTTTCAACAAAACAATTGTGATTATGGCCTTCGACCATTTGCCTCCTCATGTACGTTTGTCAATGGTTAGTCTTGCAACTACTAACTCTAATTTGCTTCGAACAAGTGCACTTTGCAGGTGAATTTCAAATTCGTCTCATCTGGATTTCCTGTATCCGTGCTTACCAAAAATGTAGAATTCATATCCTTGCTCCTTTGCAATGTGTGACAAGTTTCCGATCACAATCCTGCAATTGAGGATAAAAGACTGGTGTTCTGCAAGGCCTGCTGAGACCGATACCGCTGCCACCGAAGGTGAATGGAGGTTATGTATTCACCCCTGTCTGCTTGTCTGTGGATATCTCAAAAACTTGTGGACGGATTCAGCCGAAATTTGGTGGACAGGTTCAGCTGGTGGACAGGTTCAAACTGTTCAGCCTGATGGAGGTGTGCGCTCTTCCGAGTGCCGTTCTCATCTGACATCTTTAATTACAAAAGTCTGTATGCTGGAATCAAATCTCAACATCAAAGCCAGCTTTCTTTGAGTACTTTCCAGACCCGACAAGATACCGCAAGAAGCATCACCTAACTTCGAGAGTGATGTAACCGACAGAGCGAGGAAGCAGATAAATTGTACAAAGCATTTGGGAGGGCCCAAAAAGTTAACCATTTCGTTTAGCTCGTTTGTCTTGCTTCCTTTTTATGTGTTGCAGTGCAACTGACAGAAAGAATACAATGACTACACAATGACAATCCTGAAAGCTTTTAGTCATTTTGATGCATGGCGTTCCCATGTACTAAAGGGCATACGGCTTGAACAGCACTGCATTCACAAGAACACAGGGTGCAGAGTGTCGTCGTGAAAGAAAAAGCCGGGATGTTGTCCAATATATTACTTCGATGGTGGCTGGCACTTCCAAAGAAGCAAAGTGACAGTATGTCACAAATCACCCAATATAGACGAGAGATGGAAAGGCAGACAAAGAAAGCCTTTGCACTGTTTAAAAATAACCACAGAAGCAATCATTTCCCTGATTTGGGCACACCAGAGAACTCGTGTCCATCCCAGCCATCTCACTGAGGCAATCCGAGGGGGTAAAAAAGAAAAAAAGTGGTTTCACAGCTGCGGTGTATTTACATACATAGCACTTCTAGGATATTACTGTATTGCAGCATGGACTGAGAAGAGTATCTGCGGGTGCAAGGTCGTGTTCGAAGTGGATTAGCTGTGCATGTGTATATGCATTTGAAGTATGGTGTCATAAAGCCGATCATAGCAAAGGCTGTGATTGTGCATTGAAGCAAAACATCTCAAGTGTATGAAAGGAAATACTCGTCTTTCAACTCTATTTCAACTCAGCGTGCACCTTCCTTTTGGTTTATTCAACGGTCAATGCGTTCCGATGCATTTGTTTCTTTGAGATGGAATTTGGATCTCTTCTACCCCCAAATGACAACATTTCCAAGCACTCCCATTTTTCCAGGTGATTGTGTTACCCCCATCCCCCCTCACCTCTTTTTGTTTGTTAGTTGTCTGTCGATTTGTTCCTTTTCTGTTTTATCCCTATTTTCCCTTTCCTCTTGTTGCTGTGTTTCAGCTTGTGTGCACAACTTGTTCAACCCCATATGCACTTCTCCCCCTCCCCTTCATCTCACTCTCACCTCTGCTCTGATGTGCTGTTTGCCCCCTTTCCATTTTGGCCATTCTGCTCTCGCTCTTCCATGAGCCTCAACCATGAATCAAAAAATAACTACAATGGCACTCGGTGGAGCGCATACCTCCGCCCGGCTGATTAGTTTACGTTTTGTATCCCACTGATGAGCCGGATCTGGATTTGGACCTGAACCAAAAATCTAATCTGCTTGTTCTTATCACCAAACCAACTCATACACCTTGTTTTGTTATAACTCGTCCACAACCTTTTGGAATATCATGCTATACATCATTTTGGCCCCATTTCTCAACAGTGAAGATTCACTGAAAAAAAATTCCGGATCCGAATCCAGATCTTCACCAAAATCGAATCGATTCGTCCTTGTTAACAAACCCAACCTCTCCAACAAGTGTTATCCGAATCCTTCCCGAACTTTTTGAGATATCATGTTCACAGACAAACAAAAACAGACAGAGGTGAAAGCAGAACCTCCGTAAACCTTCCGTTCGGTGGTGGAGGTAGTGATTGAATCAACTTACAAGGTCTCACTAGTGTTCATTCATTTCATATGGAGCCTATGGCTGCTGATTGCATCATTGGTAGGAGTATGACTGTGCCGCTGATGCAGTGCCTCCCTGTAGGTTAGAGCAGGAATTTGGAATTTTGTCGGTTAGAGCAGGAACGAATGACACCGTGAGATCTTTAACGTCCACCAACTAATGCTAAAATATGGGACACAGTTTATCCTTCTTCTGAGCGATGGCACATATGTCGTTACCGCGGTCTAGTGCAAAACGTCTGGGTGACAGCTTGTAGGTTGGTCAGGATTTAAACCCAGGGGAGTGTGCATACCTCTGAGTGAACATTTCCAAACCAAAACAAAACCACAACAATTAAAATTGAAACTTTGGGTTTCTGATCTTATCCGATCTCCTTGGTCCATTAGTTCAGGAACTTAAATTTTTTCATTTCAAATCCTATGCACGTATTCAGAATACTGAACATTTAATCTAAAGAGAGTATATGAGGTGGGGATGGTGGGGGAGGCAGCTTGCCCCACCTTACTATATCAGTTAGCTCATGTCTGCATGGGTGGGTATTATATTTTTGTCTGCATAAAGGTCAGAAAACAAATCAATTTCAATCGGATTATTTTTCCCTTAACATATATTCTTTGTGTTCCCTCTCAATCATCTTTACCTCTGCCACCGGAGGTGAAGGAGGTTATGTTTTCACCCCTCTGTCTGTTTGTGTGCAGGATATCTCAGAAAGTTGTAGAGGGATCCGGATGAAATTTAGTGGGAAGGTTGGGTACGTGACAAGGAAGATTCGACTCAATCTTGGTGAAGATCCGAATCCGGATCCGAGAATTTTTTTCGTGATTCTTCACCATTGATAGGGCCAAACTAATATATGGCACGATATCTCAAAAAGTTGTGGACGGATTCAGACGAAACTTGGTGGACACGATGGGTGTGCAACAGGGAAGAATTGATTCGATCTTAGTGAAGATCCGAATCCGGATAATGGTTCGAGGATTATTTAATTTTTAAATTAATTCTTCACCATTGAGAGGTAGGGCGAAAAAACGATATAGCACTGAATAGCATGATATTTCAAAAATGTGTTGGGACCAATATGTTCTAGTGAATCAGGCATGACGTGGTGGAGGTACGCGCTCCATCGAGTGTCCTTCTAGTTTGTACATGCAGCACATGGCTTGTGGTAGCATCGTTTGCTGGGGGCACAGCTGTGCTGCGGATGCAGTGCTCCCTGTAGGTTATGGCAGAAGTTTGGAATTTGTTCACGGTTCCAGCGATTGCTTGCTTACTCTTCGCAAAGGACACAATGGGATCTTTAAAATCCACCAACGAGTGCTGGCAGATGTAATCCCCAATTTAACATCCATCCGAGGGACGGCACACACATTGATGAATCACCCTGCATGTGAAACACCAGGATAACAGTTTAGAGCTGGGTCAGGATTCGAATCTAGACTAGACATCCAGAGGTAAGTGTGCATACCTCCATGCTATCCTGTCAGCCCCTACCTCTCAATGTACTGTACTTTTCACAAATAAACTGGAGTGAGGCATCAGAGTGGCTCAGCGTAAGACCTGCCTTTGTATTTCATCGAATTATTATGTCACCATTATTATGGTTATTGCAGCTCATGAAAATGATGGAGAATTATTGCTACTCAACTATGTTAACTGTTAAAACATCACAGGTAGTTGAAACATTACAGGTGTGAAATATATCATATCACAAATATACGAAGTAAAAGGTGCACTGAACCTGGTTTCAAATCCACGTCTTTCATTCCCGCCAACTGTTGGAGCAGTGTTACATGAGCGAGCAACTGAATCTCGTAAAGTCGACTGTTCAATCTGCTTGCATTACTTTGTGGGTATTGAAAACCGAGATATATATATTTTTGCACTTATATTATCTGCTTAAAGCTACAACCATTGTCATATTTTCGAGAAAGCACGACCTTGGGTTTCATCATAAAAGTTTGTGGGTATCAGGTTTGCTATATGGGAGCTTGATCTTATGTCCATGATGGTCTTCCTGAGGTTGTTATTTGTGGTTATAAACCAGGTAAGGTCCAAAAAAGATGACATGGTTCATTTTCAGGCGATATGGTTAACATATATACTGTCAAGAACTGGGAATGTAGCCTGGGAAATGGTTCAAAGGCCTCTGGCAGTAAATTATGGGAGTGTTTTTATATGCCAAGTCCCTTTCACGATGCAGCTCTTATTGCTGGCAGTTTAAGCCGGATGGAGTTTAATCACCAAACCTTGGAACATACAAACCAGAAGTGTGCATATTGGGTCTGCTGCTAAGAAATCCTGCTGTCCATAAAATAACGTGAGATGGCAAACTAGCTCAGAGGTAGCATACTCACCTTTGAGGTGTGTCGTCTGAGTTTGATTCCTGACCCGAGTATAAACTGTCATCCTCGTGATTTGCAGGCAGTGCATTAAATCAATGAGTAGTGTTACACCAACTTATTGGAGAAAGTAAAGGAACAGCTCGGAAATGTAGGAGTAGTTAAGGCTCTGGGGGCAGATAATATGCACCTGGGAGTATTGGGGGAAGTGGCAAAGTAGGTAAGGAAGATGGTTAACGGATATTTTCACTAGTTCACTGGAA
>CM068955.1:45548992-45570284 GCA_035128595.1 Eptatretus atami
TCCTGAAAGTCCCTGTTGTGTCCATCTTGTATACTCCATGTTCCCCGTCCCATCCCTCTTCCTTCCACAGATCTCCTAATGTCTCTGTTCCCCAATGTTTTGTCCTTCCTTCTCCTGCCCCTCTTGTCTCACGCCCCCCTTGCTGTGTGCTGTGTGGTCGGCCTCTCATTCCAGCCTCGACAATATATTTTAACAAGAAAAAAACGTTTTGTGGTCTGGCGAAACCAAAATGGAATTTTTTGGCCAAAATGCAAAACGTTACATTTGGTGCAAACCCAACACAGCACATCAACTAAAGAACACCATCCCTAGTGTGAAGCATGTTGGGGGCAGCATCATTTTATGGGGATATTTCTCATCAGCAGGGACTGGGGCACTTGTCAGGACAGAAGGGAAAATTGATGGAGCAAAATATAGAAAAATCCTTGAGGAAAACCTGCTGCCCTCTGCAAGAAAGCTGAAATTGGAACGGAAGTTCACCTTTCAGCATGACAATGACCTGAAGCACACAGCTAAAGCTACACTGGAGTGGTTAGGAACAAAAAGATAAATGTCCTTGAGTGGCCCTGTCAGAGCCGACCGAAATCCAATCGAAAATCTGTGGCATGACTTGAAGAACCTGCCCATAAACGCTTCCCATGCCACTTGACTGAGGTGGAACAGTTTTGTGCAGAAGAATGGGCAAATATTGCCCAATTCAAGGTGTGCAAATTGGTAGAGACCTATCATAACAGACTCCCAGCTGTAATTGCTGTCAAAGGTGCTTCACCAAGTATTAACTCAGGGGGGTGGACACTTATCCAACCAAGATATTATAGTTTTGTATTTTTAATTAATACTCTGGTATTTGTATAATTTGTTTTTCACTTGGAGGTTGTGGGTTACAATGTAAAATAAAGGTGGGAAAGGTGTGATTTGATTCAATTTAATTCCAGGCTACGAGGCAACAAAAGGTTAACATTTTTAAAAGGGGTGTAGACTTTCTATAGGCACTGTTGTGTATGAACCTTATACAATTGAAGATGGCTTGGCCTACCTCCACTAAATTTTACATCAGTGCTGAGCATATCTGTGAACTGGTCATGCACAGAATGACAGTTTGGCCTTTTACTCCCTTAGAATTGAGATGACCCCAACAAAAGGCAGAGTAATGTATGTACATTATTCCAGATCAAATGGGAATATAAAGGAGTGGGGGGGATACAACCATATTTATTGTTTTTATGAAGGGTTGTTCTGCACACGGTATTGTGCAATATATTTCAGCGACACTATAATTCACTCCTGGAGA
Source organism: Eptatretus atami (assembly GCA_035128595.1). Taxonomy (NCBI): domain Eukaryota; kingdom Metazoa; phylum Chordata; class Myxini; order Myxiniformes; family Myxinidae; genus Eptatretus; species Eptatretus atami. The sequence goes on from CM068955.1 coordinate 45,550,284, forward strand.
GAGCGGATATTTACTAGTTTTGAAAAATTATATATGAAGCCTTTATACACACAAGCAGTACTTTCATTTTCATTCTTGTTGTTTAAACCCATACATTAATATATCTGCTTACGCAGCATCGATAAATCTCCGAATCTTCGGCAAGATGCCAGAGCTGTCTGGCTTGGCATTTTCTGAGCCTTTGATCGAATGTGGCACCTTACCATCCTTCCAATTCTCAGCTGACTGGAATTACGTATGGAAGCAGTGCATTACTATTGATTGCAATATCTCTTGCACCCTTTTTGTTGCACCGTATAACTCAAGAGTGGAACTAAAGGCACTCACTTAGTTTGGCTTCCATCAATGAATTGGCAGATACTGATAATCCACTGTTATACTTGTTAAACATTTTATATGGGACAAGTTGCCAACTCTCTGTCATGGTAACTCCTGGATCTCGTTGAGTCACAGAAAGTGGTCACACAGAAAGAAAGACTGCAGACAAATCTACAACAAACATTGGACCACGCAGATGCAAAAAGGGGTGAAAAAATCCCAGGATATGCATTCTAGGGATAATTGTGTCACATAATCACAGACTTCAACTCTTCCTGTTTTTTCCGGAGATCTTCCAATTATCTGTGCTTCTTGGCAAAACCCATCTGACTCCAAGTACTTTACAAAATACTCCGAGTTTCACAGGAATCACTACTATCGACCATTTTGATGCACACTTTTGTTTTTACTGTCATGTTTACATCCCATGTTTGATTTGATGGTATCATTGGTATGTGATCTTTGATCGTCTTACTCATGGTCAAATTAGACTTATTAGATTGTTCATCCTGGGCATTAATGAGAGGAAAAAAAATTGGAGTGCAGTTTGTGTTTTGCAGGTCGTAAACGAAATGGTGTGTATTTGAATGGGCTACTGGTGGTAAAAATGACTTAAGTGCCATTTATAGGCTTTCATTGTTTGTTCCTGGGACCCTGAGTTAAAATCACCCTTGGCTGTTTAATTAACACCAGGTGGGGTTTACTCTGCCTGTCATCCTTCTGAGGTCGGCAAAATGAGTACAAGCTTGCTGGTATCCTGTGTCGGAGTGGCGACCTGTCCAGGATTGTACCCAATAGCCAAGGAGAGTGCAGAGGCAGCCCCAACGCTCTGCACAGAGTATGGTCCCAATGGATGGATGGATGGATAGATTGTTTATTCATTCCCTTGCTTATTTTGTCTGCCTGTTGAGTCACACTGTTGGTACATTTCCATTTCACCCTCTGTTACCTTAGGTTCATCCATGAGCTTACATCTTGTATGAAAGAGGAATGCATATTTCATTGTGTGTATGTGTGTGTATGTATGTATGTCTGTCTGTATGTATGTATGTCTGTCTGTATGTATGTATACATATAGTATACAGTATATAATATAAATGGGCCCCAGAAAACAACATACATACTATATACTATATAAATATTATTACAATAATATATACAACATATATATACAGCATACGTATATACAATATAATATTATACTATATTACTATATGTACGGAGTACATAATAATATTATCATATGTATATATATACTAACAAGGCAGAACATAAACAATATAGGTTATATATATAAATATACATACAGACAAGACATAACATAATAAATATACATATAATCATACAAGAACCAGACAGGACAAATTAATATAAAGTTAAGTATAAATAATATTAATAAAAGAAATAATACATTAATAAAATAATTCATTTATTAGAATGAACCTAACACTCGATAAATGCTATACATATTATTTTATTTAATTTTAAAAATTTTTTTCTTAAACATTTTTACAGACAGACCATACAATATATATTATATTATTATTATATAATAATTATATATATACTTATATATATCATACAGACCAGAATATATATATCATAATATATATTAGTATAATCAATCATAATACTATCAATATTTATACGACTTTAGTATATACAATACAGACAAGATCATTACAGTAGTGATTATATACCTATTAAATATGCACATAGCAGACAGAGATACAATAATATCATATATATATATATATATATCATATATACAGTACAGACATATATCAATATAATAATATTACATATATATTATTATATACATTATACAGCAACGACATAAATTTAAAATTATAGTATAATATATCATATATATATAGACATTATCAGACAGACATTAATACATATATATATATATATATATATAACTAGACTTAGACAACATATAATATATATATCCTATAATTACATACATACATATATAATTATACATACAGACAGACATACATATAATATATATACATACAGACAGACATCATAATATATATATATATATATATATATATATATTACATACGACAGACATTACATATATATATTAATATTATATATATATATATATATATTATATAATTATATAATATATATACAGACAGACATACATATACAATATAATAATTATATAATAATATATACATACAGACAGACATACATATATTATATAATTTATATTAATATATATATAATACAGACAGACATTATCATATATACATATATTTATATATATACATACAGACAGACATACATATACATCTAATATATAAAGTTGAAAGTGTGTGTGTTTGTGTGTGTGGTTCTCTGTGACCTATGCACACGAAAAGTACTGGACTGATCCTCACCAAACTTCACATGCTGACAGAACATGTACCCGGGAGTGTCCTGATGTAAAAGAATTGTACTTCCGACTTGCGGTTTCCGAATTATGACGTCATCACCTGATTCATAACGTTAATTTTTCAAGTTCAGCCGATTGACATGGGGCCAACGCCATTTGCAATAGAATGAAAAAATAATGTTACAGTCAATTGAAGACAATGACTTCGACTTCCCGGTTTCCGAATTATGACGTCATCACCTGATTGCGTAACGTTAATTTTTCAAGTTCAGCCGATTGACATGGGACCAACGGAAGTTGCTAGAGAATGAGAATAATTAAGTCGCAAATGATGACATGAAACCAGCCTCACATTGTTGAGGCATTATGGTTTTTATCTGATGCGGCAATAAATCTTAACATTTTTGAACTCGAGTCTTCTGCATATAAAACATGGCGGGGGAAAATATAATATTATAGTGGTGATGAAAAAAATAATAATGGTGGCAGCCTCTACAATTTTACAATTAACTGTGACATATACTCCTTCAGACCCTCCGTTATCCACGGGATTCCTGTGCGGAGCACGGGTATCCCTGCTAGTATATATATATACATACAGACAGACATACATATATATATATATATATATATATATATATATATATATATATACTATATATATTATGCATACAGACAGACATACATAATATATATATATATATATTTATATATATATTATATAATATATATTATATATATATATATTATTATACTGTAGTATATTATGCATCATACATATTTATATGTACCGTTACATTTGGGTTCAATATAATCCCACTCCTGACATATAATCCTGATCCACATAATCTACAAATATAATAGGCTCATGTGGTCTGTCTGTTTGGCCCACCCCAAAACACTGAAACGTTTCTCGGAGAGAAAAAATTTATTGAGTAATAGTTGCTTCAAATTATTCCAAACCTACGAGAAAATTTGTAATTTTTTTCAATCAGACAAAGATATTTTTTTACCCTGGCGGTGTATAAGCCGACAGAGCACTGCCTCGATCACTCCCGATTTCCTAAAAAAATTCTGTTGAGAAATATGCTATGATATCTTTGCTGTTAAGAAATATTATGATTTTGGAACTTGGCACGATACTGTACATCTATCTGTATAATATACATCTACCTACATAATAATTATGCTGGTTTGTCCATCCGTTGGTGTCTTTAACGTTCCTTCCACCCATTAAATATGTAATTTGGCCGCCATGTTGGCCCTACGGGAAGCGAAAGCCTTCTTCAGAGCTGTCATATTTACAGTTGCCATGCCCTCCCGATAAGTTTTTCCTTCAGTGTAAAATGACCAATGGGACTGTTAAAAGGATCATCGAATATCGAAAGCTTGGAGCCGATAGATGTCACAAGCCTGATGAAGATATAAACTTTATGCTTCATGCCTCTGGTAAGTGCAATTGGGATGTGTCCAACTATATAACGACAATGTTTGTGTATGCACATCGGCAGTGAACATATTTTTTACTTTAAACCCGGGTTATTGTTTTTATTTTTTGGAGTGATCGAAGTAAACTTCTGTTTCCTTGAAGTTTCTCTTCAAAAACTTTCGACCAGGGACCACACCAGAAAACTCATGTCATTATAAGGGTCATTGTCCACGTAATTCTGGGAATCTTGCAACATTGTGAAAGAAGATCTCCATCATTATTTACTTTTATCATGTATATAAAGCAAGAGGCTGAGATGGTGCAACCATGCTTCATTGGAATGTTTGAGCTGGCTATGTAATGTGCTGGTACTCCCTCACACCTGCCACTCGAATGACGGTTCACCACACCGGACGTGGGTTGCTTTCCATGTAGATGCTGATCCCCCAAGGACTTCCCAATTGCTGAAACAGTTGACACACATGAGAAGGTGGGGGAGGTCAGGTGACGCATCTCTGAAGAAATAAAGGTTTATTTGAAACATGCAAGATGACAAAAACAGAGAATCCTGGGACAAAAGATAGACTGAAATGAATCAATAAAGATAAATAAATAAATTAATGCACACTCAGATACAGGAATATATAACTTAGGCACAATGAGCACACCAACACATTTACTCACAATGTTATTGGGGGGAGGGGAGGGAATGGGAGGCAAGCATGGTCTTCAATGATACGGTAGAAGCAGCTCCAGTAAGGACAACACGGACAGCATGGTAGGGAATCAGGGAGGCACGGGTAAGCCCCCCCCCCCCCCCGATGACACACCAAAACTATCTCGCCACACCTCGACACCAGAGAGAGAGAGAGAGACCACAACTTCAGCTCCTCGTCATTTCTAGCTCCAACTCCTGCTAACTTTTACTAACCCATTGTGTGGCCCCTTTTATTACTTCCCCATGGCTAAGCCACGACATCCCTCACTCCCCAGCATGGCTCTGCCAATCATGTGGCACTCAGTTGCTGCTGCGGTCACATCATGTGGGCCGGCTGGCGTCACGGTGACCCTCAAACCATCACGGGCTGTGGGGAGGTTTTTAAAGCCACACGCAGACACAGACACAGCCATCACTATCCTGTTCCCACCACTCTCCTTACCTTGTCTGATACCTTTCCAAGTTTACAAAGACGATCCATACGAATTACACTTTCCTGTCTAATCCCTTTGTCAACTATACTGCCTCTCATAGCATACATAAGAATAGGAGAACTTAACTCTAATGGGTACCTGGTTACAGAAAATGTTCTAACCTACAAGAACACATGGACCATGCTAACTCAACATTCTACCTCATTTGTACCCCCCTCCAATGGAACAATATCAATTAGATAAGAATGCAAAATGTAAATGACTTCTTTTTTTATTATTTTCCTCTCTCCTCGAACATAATTGGAGATAATTCCTTTTCAAATGTATCTTCAACTTTAGTATGATGGTCTCAATGAGGAAGATGTCTGATCTCTGTCAGACTCCTTAAACTATTCATCTTATTTTGGCTCAGTGGTTGAGTAAGTTATTTTCAGAGCCCTAGTTGTCACATTCAGGGTTAAAGTTCAGAATTATCTGGGGGTGTATATGATCCACATTGTTAGTTAAATATACGAGTTGTTTCCTGGGCCTTTAGAGAATTCTTGGATATTGTATCACTCTCTTAAAGTACTACTTGCAACGAAGGCGATAATTTAAGACTTTTTCTCATTTGCATTCCTTTATTCTTTAAGAAAGAATAATTTTAACTCATGTGCACTGACATCACTTTCCTCCATGATAGTTTAACTATTCCAATTTAACAATAACTTATTGTTCACATCCATGGTTCATTATTTATATTGTCGTTTTAAACCAGAATGAAATTGATTGAATTAATTGAAAGTCAAACATCTCTGTCGTCATTTCCTTCTCTTCATCACTCAAAATGTGCATTCACAGCTGTCTCTCTTGCCAACTACTTTCTTCGACTTCACCCTAATGATGTACTATCAAGGAAGACTACTGGCACATCATAACAATATCACCATCCACACTCAACTTGTATCTACCGCGATGCTTCTTTTGAATGGAGTATGATGTTTTCCTTTCCCCTGCATTTGTAGGATATTTTACGAATCTTTGATGCTCCCAGATCCCACAGTGCTTATGTTACTTGTCAAATCACATGATCAATCTAATTTGCATCATTCAGTCTGACAGCAAATACAATATCGAGAAAAAGTGATAATTAAGTGGCAACGCAATGTAGTCTCTTGAAGAATAAGTACAGTTCATGAATAACGGATAGGGGGGAATTAAATATGACAGATGTTTGACTGACTCAATAGGAAGAGGCAGCAGTTACTTTTGAGAGGCAGACAGACTTAGAATAAGCATGGATTTACAGGTTGAGTCCACAGGAAAGTGAGTCGTGAAAATGATAAGGTTTTCGCTATGCATGCATGTGCACAGATGCAGGTGAAACCCTCAATCCTTAATATTGGTGTCCAATTATAATGAGCCCCCCCCCCTCCATATGCAAAACGTTTACTGAAACATTTCAAATAATTTCTAAAGTATAAAAACAGATGTTTTCTTGAAATGAAAGCCATTTAATCTGGTTAATATACAGGGTGTAATATTTTTTCATTAACATTTAACCAGACTTGGTGGCATAATGGTTAGAGTGTCTGCTCTGAGTGTGGGAGGTCAGTGGTTTGAACACTGACCAAGTCATACCAAAGACTTGAAAAATGGTACATGCTGCTTCCTTTCTAGATGTTCCAGATTTAAAAATGGTAGAACATGGACAAACAACTATATGTTGGCAACCATACCGTAGGCTTTGATGGGGCTAATGGCTTCCTACTGCATTGAAGTTCCTTGCAAATGAACATATATTTATATTTATTTATTTAACAGTGCATGAGCCCACTTTATCAATTGTAAAATAAGAAAAAGAGCAATCAGAGATTGCAGACCCTCGACAGGACTTGTGTAGTGTGGTGTTTGTGTAGTTTGTGTACTGTTGTGTTACGTAATGAATAAGAGACATAATTAGAACTGCCTCTTTATCACTGCTGGCAGTGATGAATCTGCACAAGGATGTCCTGCTTTGATGCAACCCTGCTTTTATTGGACACCTGACCCTGACCCATGACATTTATTATTATTATTATTATTATTATTATTATTCAATTGAATTCAGAATAGAATGAAAATAAATTCAATTCAAATCAAATGGAAGACCAAATAGCTGCAGTACTGCAATGGAGTAATCAGAAGGAATCCAAACAACCAAAAAGCAAAGATGAAGTCATCAGGAGGAACCTGGATAGGATTCGCATTTCAGCTGCTTCTCCTCTACCCTCAAACCCATCCAGACACAGCCAAGTGAGCCTCATAAAAAAAAAATATTCAAAAATAACCCAGCTCAAAAAAAATCTAAATAATTATGGCTGCCAGACCATGCATCCGATCAAGTTGAAATTTAAAATATGCGTTCTACATCACTACTTGATCATAAATTTGAAGTTTTACATCGACTGATTAAGCGGTTCCAGAGAAAACATGATTTAATATTGTTCTTCAATCCAATATGGCTGCCCAACCATGTGACCTATCAATTATTCCTCAACAAACTTGAACACCCAAGACTTGGGGAACATTTGTGTGAAGTTTCCCCTCGATCTGTCCAGCCGTTCTGGAGAAAAAGATTTTTAAAATAGGTTTTAGGGTAAATCTAATATGGCTGCCAAACCATGTTACATATGATGTCATATTGTGAAGGTTTTGTTCCTTATGGATAGGCGGTCATACATGTAAAGTTTTGCCTCAATCTTTTCATCCACTTTGGAGAACAAGATTTTTGAAGGGTTAAAAAAAAAAACAACCATGGCTGCCCAATCGCGTGACCGATGATGTCATCAAATATTTTTCTGTGGACCATTTTATCCATATATAACCCTCAAACATTTTCATACTGATCATATGCAGCGTTCTATTAAAAAAAAATCCTCAATTTTCATTCGATTGACTTGAAATTTGAAGAGGATTTATATTTCATGTAAATGAATTTAACTAGCCAATTATTTTTGAGGACAAAGCTCTTTGCTTACTGAACAATTAAACACGAGACAAGGGTACCCAGCAGATCATTCAGGGGGGAAAGAAATCTGGTCTCGGCTTACCAAGGCAGAAGTCGTCGTGCATCCAATAAAATGTCCCAAAATGTGTGAGCGTGCCTTGGTCCGCTGCCAGCACCCTGCCTCGTTGTGTACCCACCGACAAACCGGCTTGAACACCAATCGAGGTCACGTCGTCACCTCCAGGAACCAGGGACGCCAATAATGAGGTACGCCAAGAGCAGGTACTGAGCAGAATCAGCAGGAATGGTCCAACCGTCACCAACCGTCAGGAGCTATCAGGAGTTGTAACCAACGGGAAACTGTAAGGAGCTGCAAGTAACGAGAAGGAACTGTAAGGAACCGTCATCAGCTATCAGGAACTGTCATCAACTGTCACCAATGGTCAGGAGCTGTAAGGAACCGTCACCAACCGTCAGGAGCTATCAGGAGCTGTAACCAACGGACAGCTGTATGAAGCTGTAAGGAGCTGTAAGCAATGGTCAGGAACTGTCAGGAACCATAAAAAACCGTCAGGAGCTGTCAGCAACTGTGAGGAGTTATCACCAACCGTCAGGAAGGTGGTCCTCCCATCCTTTTCGAGGCGATCAGTCTGGGCGGAGCCTCAAGCAGACCAGCCAAATCCAGCTTGCCTATATGCGCATCGCTGCACATGACCTCCAAGCATCAATCTCGAGCTCATCCCCTTCTCACCATCGAGTGAGATGCAACCCCCAATTAACACAGGCCCGCCACGACACCGTGTTTGGACCGCTGGATGAGTGCCAGAAAGCGGTCATTTGCCGGATCAACCGAGCAGGGCCATGAGCGCTGTCTTCACTGTTATTCTCTACAGAAGCATTTTTATGAGACAGTATGGCATTAATTAATGCTCCACCACACTTCTGCCTTCCCTTCCCCCACCCCTCCTCACCCTCCATCCTCTCTCTTTCCTCCTCTCTCCTCTCTCTTTCCCTCTCTCAGGTCAGGTATGGGAGCATGTGCCAGAACAGCACGTCGCTGCGTCCACTTTCCGCCGGTACTCCAGGGGCCTCCGTCTGGCCATCCCCAGGCAGATGCCAGGCCCATCCCCATCTCCTTGAGATGATGGTCAACCTGCTGCAACCACGAGGCACGTGGTCGGCCCACTGGCCTCCTCCACTCATGAGACTCCCTCGCTGAGAGAATCTGGTGAGCAGGATCAGCATCAGGAAAACGAGCCACATGTCCATACAGCCGCAACTGACGCTCACGGACTATGCAGGTAACAAATCTCATCCGAGTCTCTCTCAGCAACCGCTCGTTGGACACAAAATCCGACCAGCGATAGCCAAGGAGTCTCCGAAGAGACCTGGTACCAAAGGAATTAAGTCTCCGTCTCAGATCCTTGGTCAGATCCAAGTCTCGCATCCATAGAGCAAGACTGGAAGTACCAAGGACCTGAAGACTCGGACTTTCGTCCTCCCGCACAGGTACCGGCAGCGCCACACCCCATGATCCAGTGAATCCATGACTCCCCAGGCCCGACCCAGACGTCTATTGACCTCTGACTCACAGCCAGCAGAGACATGAATATCACTGCCAAGGTAAGTGAATCTCTCCACGACCTCAACATCATCACCACAAACAGACACAGACAGGACAGCAGCATCCAAGATGTCACCGAAAGCCTGGATCTTAGTTTTGACCCAAGAAACCCGTAATCCCAGCGGCTCCGACTCCTCATTCAGCCCCTCGAGGGCCCCCAAAAGGATATCTAAAGTCTCCGCAAAGATGACTGCATCATCTGCAAAATCAAGGTCCGAGATCTTGACATTCCCAAATGATGCACCGCAGCTTAGATCTCTCCGACATCCTCCCTAAAATCCAGTCCATACAAGTGCTGAAAAGTGTGGGGGCAGTACGCACCCCTGACGAACTCCAGTAACAACTGGAAATAAGTCAGAGATGGTACCACCACACTTCACAGCACTCTCAGTACCAGAGTAGAGTTCAGACATCAGATCGATCAGTTTTGGTGGCACCCCACGAAGACCAAGAATCCTCCAGAGACATCCCGATTCACTGAATCGAACGCTTTACAGAGATCACATAGGCCGCAAGCAGCCCCTGCCGAAACTCTCGTCTGCGTTCGGTGAGGACACGAAGAGCAAGGATACGGTCAATCGTTGACCTCTTTGGTGTAAAGCCTGACTGCTCTGGACGCTGGTGCTCAAGCAGATGGTGGCGAACCCTATCAAGAATTATCCGAGCAAAGACCTTGCCCGGCACTGAGAGCAGCGTCACCCCTCGGTAGTTGTTGCAGTCTTGGCGATCACCCTTCCCTTTCCAGAGAGGAACAACAAGGCCCCTCTTCCAATCGGTTGGGATGATGCCTGTGTTCCAGGCAGAGCACAAAACTGCAGCAACGACACGAGTGCAGCATTTCCACCAGCCTTGAGAAGTTCAGCATGGATGCCACAGATCCCTGGAGCTTTGCCCCGTTTCAACTGGTTCACCGCAGCCCGTGTTTCCACAAGCGAAGGTGGACCACAGTTGATTCGAGGGTCAGCAACAGGGACTGTAACACCCTTGACGTCCAACTCGACAGCTGGGGGATCAGCCTGGTACAACCGCTCAAAGTAACCGGCCAGCGGGCCTTCACTTCAGACTCCTCTGTCAAGAGCCTACCACTCTCTGCTCTAACTGCAGTGCTCCGAGGGATGGGCTTGGATGAACGCAATGCACGAATTCCCCTGTAAGCGGGACGAGAATCACCTGTCCACAGGTGATGCTCTACCCCCTCACAGATTCCTCGCACATAGGCCTCCTTGTCCACCCTCAGTGCACGTACAGTTTTACGCCTCAGCTCCCTGAACAGCTCAGCTCTGCCATTCAGCCTGGCCCTGCGACTCTGGTCAATGGTATCCAGTGTCCCTTGAGAGACAAAAATTCTTCTTTGCCCTGCGGTGAGTTCCAAGACATCCACCGGCAACATCAAGGACGGTGGTCTTGAAGGCACTCCACAACTCTTCAGGACCCCCAAAGCACCCAGACCCCCAAGTGTCCACTCAGCCTGTTCGCAAACTCCTCAGCTACTCTCTCATCCCTGAGCTTCAACATCCAGCCTAGGCTGGGATGGTACCATTCTCCAGGATTTAAGGTGCAGCTTTAGAGTTGCTACAACAAGCCTGTGGTCAGTATTGAGGAACTGAGCACTCCGGTAGACCCTGCAGTTCTGGATCATCCTCCAACGACCGTCAATGAGGACATGGTCAATCTCCTTTGCCACACCGCCAGCGTTGAATACCAAGTCCAGCGATGAGACTTGTGGGCTGAAACCATGAACCAGCCACCCTAAGTCCATGACTTCTTGCAAAGTCAAGAACTTAGTGCTATTCTGGTTCATTGTTCCTGACCCATGGGGACCGACACACACCTCATAACCATCCCTATCAGTTCCAGTCGATGCATTGAAATCCCCCAAGACTAGAAGTGTATCTCGTCTGGGGCACTGATCAACCACAGACTCGAGCGTGGCGTAGAATGCATCCTTCACGGTGAGATCACTCGCCTCAGTCGGAGCATAAACAGAGACCAGGGAAATGACACCTAAGGAGTGACGAATCCTTAATCTCATAATACGCTCGTTGACCGGTGTTACCTCAATTATCATTGGGGTCAGCTTATTGGACACAGCTACACAAACTCCTTGGTATGGTACCATCAGAGCGACCAGAACAATAGTAGGTGTAACCACCCACCATTATCTCGCCGCAATCCGGTCTCCGAACCTCAGAGAGAGCTGCAATCCCGATGTCAAACGCTTGAGCTCAGATGATAACAGAGACAGGTGATCATCCTCTCTTAGGGATAGGACATTCCAGGCACCCACCCGAAGGGACCGCCTCAGGTTAACCCAAGAGACCGCCGTCTGGTGGACGACACCTCAGCACCACTCCGACACACTCTCCCGCAATTTGACCCAGGGATGTTACCCCGTGGTTCCCTCCTATCATCAAAGATGGGGGTCCCGAAGGCTTTGCCCCAATCCCGTCATCCGGTGAGCTGCCCTGCGAAGGGAAGCTGCACAGGAGGTACTCCCACGGAGTGGGTTTTCAGATTTTTTTGTTTCCCCCTCTCCCCTCTCTTTTCCCCCTCTCTCCTCACCCTTCCCCTCCCACCACCTCACTATCCCCCCTCCACCTCCTTACTCTACCCCTACACCTCCTCACTCCTGTCTCTGTCTCTGTCTCTGTCTCTGTCTCTGTCTCTGTCTCTGTCTCTGTCTCTGTCTCTGTCTCTCTCTCTCTCTCTCTCTCTCTCCCCACCCCTCTCTTTCTCTACTCCTCTTTTCTCCCTCCTCCCCCCCCCTTTTGTATACCCATCAGTGAAGCGACGCTTTTTATTCGCTGGTGTAGAATAATGTTATCCTTTGTATCAATTTGACAATTAATTACAATGGTGTAAAAATAAAAGTTTCCTTCACCCACGTTTCAACTTTCTCAGTGTGAAGTGTCTCAAAATCAGCAATTAGTTATTCTTTGCAGGTGACATCACAAATTATGTTATCAACAAAAAGTGCGATACCAAATTACTCTATTTTCTTTATCACTGGAATGCAAAATAATACAGAGTTGAAATTTTCTCAAATGCTCAAAAGGACATTTAGCAGATGGAGTTTGAACACCGTTTTCATTTGTCAGTTGTACAATAAATGACATAAACTTAAGTGAACAAGCTGTACCTGGGTTTAAATGTTAACTAGGATATGTTCACAATGCAGAGTTCAAGGAAAGTGAATTCTGTTGATTATCTGATGGTAATTTAAATTAAATTTTGTATAAATATAACATAAATTTCATTTTGTATAAATATAATAAATGAATAATAAATAAATAAATCTATAATAAACATATAATTTAATATATAACGAATAAATAAATATAATAAATAAATCTCCATAATAAATATTTCCTCTGGAGATGTACACATATATCACCATATCGAATCAGCAGTTCATTGTTTTAATGACGTTCCCAGGTTTGAGTATGCAGGAGAAGTCTCATTTGTTAGTCTATGACTAATCCTTCATTACCTTCACCAACGAAGGTGGATAGAGGTTATGTTTTCAACCCTGTCTGTTTGTTCGTGAGCGGGGTATCTCAAAAGGTTATGGATGGATTCCGCCGAAATTTGGTGGACAGGTTGGGTGTGTGACAATGACGAATCGAGTCTTGATACGAGAATTTTCAATGTTTTTTTTTTGTTTTTTAAAGTGATTTTTCACCTTTGAAAGATAGGGCTAAAAACGACATATCGCATGACATTTCAAAACGTTGAGGACGGATTGTGACAAAACTTGGTGGACGAGTTTGGTAGGTGACAAGAACAAGCCAATTACATTTTGGTTCAGGTGCGGATGTAGATCCTGCCTATCAGTGGGACACAAAATGTAAACTGTTCAGCCTGGCGGAGGTATGTGCTCTACCGAGCGCCGTTCGAGTTTCCACCTTTGATCACTTGTAACTTCGTGAGTAAAGGTTTTCATTTTGTTTGACACCCTTGAATTCATTGCATCGTAAGGGCTTCTTTTCACAGCTTCAAATTAAGCTTATTTTGTCTTCCTTAAGAAGTCTGAAGGCATATAGACAGCATTGTTCAAGACTGGTGTGTAAATCCCTGTGACCAATGCACACATGCATGGGGTAAATGAATAAATATAATAAATGAATAATAAATATAATAAATAAATCTATAATAAATATCCAATTTAATATATAGCTAATAAATAAATATAATAAATAAATCTCCATAATAAATATGTCTTCTGGAGACATACACACACATCATCATATAGAATAATTCTCATCTACAATTCCTTTATAGCAAGCTCATTTGTGCGGAATTAATATGTTTTAAATAAACTTTTGGTCACAACATGAGAAGTTTTCAAAGAGGTGGCGATTTTTTTTTTTTTTTTTTTTTTAATGCTTAGCATTCCATACAACGGGCTTCATTGCTGCAGGGGACTCTTTCACTCCGTTCCTATTCTTTATGCTTTATGCAAGCAAAACGCAATTACTTTTCAGCCTATAAATCTTCAGCACATCGTAAAATGAAAGCTACAATAAAAGTATGATATTAGGTCACTTGGTCATGGAATTAATTGCTAGACGGGGAATTCTCCGATGTTAAGATTTCCAACCAAAATGATAAGTCTTTTGCACTGGTAAGACTCAGCTCGTCTCATATGGCCTGATTGGGGGGTTTTTTTTTTGGTTTTTTTCCAAAAAACAAAAAGTTTTTGGACAAATGTCTCTGCAGTGTTTTGAATAATATGAAAGCGAGGTGGTTAAAAAAAATCTCTTCCTGAAAAGGTGGCAGTGGGTAATTTGGATGGATGGTATGGTGTTGAATTATTCATTTCCTTCCATGTGCCTTGCTTATTAAATATTGTAATGGCTCTCACTGTTGTGGGGGATTCTGTGAACAGATTGCACATAAGTGCCTCATCAACACTAAATATTAACCCGAAACACCGAATGGAGCATCAAACTAAGGATGCTGAATATGGTATTCCTAATGAATAAGCTAGATGACGATTACTAATTTTATTTCGTTCGGGAGATGTAGCGAGACCTGCGTTTTTACCGGTAGCATTTTGGTAACCGCCTCAAGTTGCCCCGAGGCGTTTAAAAAGTTCCAGACTATATATGGACTGGGAAACTTGTCGATCAGACCAGGATGGGCAGGCATAATTAATCCCTGCCCCAAGATCGTTCATGAGCTAGCTTGCTGGGTGGACATTGATATTTCAACAGGAAAATGTTAATTTGCCTAAGAGAAGCTTCGTTTACAGAAACTTCGAATCTAAATGTGTAATTCAGTTACATTTGAACCTAAAATCTTTGGAACACCAGATGAGTATCCTATTCACCTGGATTACTCAGGTTAAGTACCTGGACAAGAAAGGCATCAGTAAAATAAGAGACTTAGATTCCTGAAAGAAATATGGAGTGTTCGGCTTCGCTTTAGCCCTTGTATTTGATTTTTGGCCAAGGTGCTGGCACCTATTCACAAAGGATACCGTGGGATTTTTTACCGTCTACCAACTAATGCCATTAGACGGGACACCCAGTTTAACATCTACTCGAGGGACTGCCAAGGAGACACCAGGATGACAGTTTTATAACTAGGCGAAGATTCAAACCCAGGTTAGACAGCTCAGTGTGCACACCTCTAGGTCTAGGCTCTCCTACCAGCCACACACCTTATATTCATCACAGTCTGAAATTAAAATAATCAACACAACTGTTATGGTAAAGACAACACCAATAAAAAATTTAAATTTGCAACATGACAAGTCATACTTCATAGTGAGTATCACAGGATAAGTACATGGTTTAGTGATAACTTCAGAACTGGTATCCTATATCTACCGCCTCTGATATTAATGCAGCCTGGGAATTTTTATACAGAAACCTACTCTCCCTTATGTACAAATTCATCCCATCTCGTCTTCAGTTATCTTACCCATCCTCTCTCCATTGGTGCATTGAATCATATGGTGAAGCAGTTGCCTTGAAACAACTTGCATTCTCCTCCTGGAAGGCAAATCCAACCAAAGGCAACCTCAGATAATTCAACAAGCTACACAACAATTGTGTGTCTACTCTCAGGAGAGCCAGAAAATAACATTTGTCCAATCTCAAGAATGAACTTTCAAACTTGTCTGTCTCCTCTAAAACCTGCTAGCACCTTGTCAAGTCTGTCTCTGGTGTGTGCTCCCCCTCCCCTCCTTCCTGCACTTCAAAAGGTCATGGAATCCATCATCACAGTTGATATGAAATCCTTCCTTTTCTCTAACAACCTCATCTCAGATCATCAATTTGGTTTCAGACCAGGTCACTTCACCATGGACATGCTGCTTCTACTCTCACAACAATGGATGGAGGCCCTCAATGTCAGACATGATATCAGGGCTATCTCTTTGGACATAGCTCATGCTTTTGATATAGTCTGGCATTCCATCTTGCTCTCCAAACTCTTTGCCTACGACTTGCAAGGCCAACACCACAAATAGCAGACTTCCTCTACTACCAGAGCCAACACGTGGCACTCAACGGAATCCTTTCATGTTCCCTCCCTGTCAAGGCTCGAGTACTCCAAGGCGGTGTTCTGGGCCCAGTCCTATTCCTGATCTTCATCAAGGATCTCTCTGACTCTCTGGAAAATCCTCTTCATCTATTTTCTGATGACTCCACCCTCTGCTGTGACAACCCCTCATCCTCATGACAGACAGGCTGGCTGCAGCCTCTTCCCTCTTTTCAGACTTTACAAAATCACAAGCTGGTCAAACACTTGGAATGTGTCTTTAATTTCTGACAAATCTCACGTTCTCACTATGTCTCTCTAAAAGGATCATTTGGCAAACCCATGTCTATCCCCATGTACTCTTTTAACAATCCTCTTAATGAAGTTCAGTCATTGAAACTCCTGAGTCTCACTGTCAGCCATTATCTTTCTTGGGCAAACAAACCACATTTCAAAGTTGACCGCCAAAGCCAGCTGCTGTCTGGTCATCCTCCGTCACACAAAGTCCTTCTTTGGCACACCTGAACTCCTATGATGTTTGTGTAGTATCCCCCACTGAGGAGTGATATCCCACGAGGCAGTGATTGCTAAAGAGATACAGATGTAATTCCAATGAGCAACAGAGAGTGCAGAGTAAGCTGAACATTTCCTCAATTGTTTTGGTTTACAATATCCTGATCATAGGGGTGAAGGGGCGGGGGGGGAGGGGTGGGGAAGTAGAGGTTTCATGTTTTCTTTATTTCTTTTTTTTGAAGAAAATAAGGCTTTTACTTATATCTATAGATTGTTGAATCCTTTTTCCCTCATTAATGCATCATAAGTCAACTTCTGCCACAGTTGTTGAAAGCTTTGCTCACAGAGATCCTTTGCTTAGGTATTAAATGCCTTCTCCTACTACAAGAGGGTGCTCTGTCTGAATAAATCTCTCACATGATTATGTTTGGACCTCCACTGAGCCAGCTGATGTAATTGACCTAAGCCTCGCCAACCATGACATCCTATTTGCTTGATAATTGACAATGACAAAAATGGAATTACGATTCTGACTGGTCAGAAAGTGCTTGGCTTCAAGAAAGCAACCTGATACCCATTCCCTTGATCAACGAGCAGTAAATAAATGATACAAATGGAAACAGGGGGACTTTGCTTGCGGTCAAACATTGCAGTTGCTGTTGAAATCTGTGTTGTCTTGACTTGCATTGAATGAAATGCCCTTTTGCTGCAGTGGATGAGAGTTTGGCTTGATGGTTTGGGTTGGACAATTCGGCATTCCCATTTGAGCACATATATCTTGATGTGGGGATCACAGGTTCAAATCCCATTGACTGTTTTTTGTCCATTTTCTCCAAAGAACTCTACAATTCATGTAAAAATTCCAAAACTCCCTAAATAAGGGCTCACTACTCATCTCAACTCCTTTTTTGATCTTTTCTTCAGTCTGCGGAACTGCCTTCCTCAAACTGTTTGAACAAAATCTTCCCTGCAGGTCTTCAAGGTAGCAGCATACCATGATTTAATGTCATCATCCTTCCTTGCTACCTACGATCTTGTCATTTACCTTTCATTCTACCCCAAGTAATCCATTAACCTCCCTCTTATTTGCAGGTTATCTTGTTTCTTTCTCACTCCTCTTCCTGTTTGCCTTCCCCTTACTTTTTTTTGTCCACCTGTTGTGACAGTGCCACACTGTCATCTCTTAAATTTTGTTACCAAATTGTGATGTTACCAAATTTCCTTGTCCTGCCTGTAATTCATGTACAAGCTCCACCATGAGTCTTAGATTACTGTCAAAAAAGGTTGCAAGTGCTCGATCGAAATCAATCGAAATGCAAGTTCAAAGTTCCAACTAAGCCAGTGATTGTGACAAAATTCATGTTTCAATTTTTCACTTCCATCCCATCCTCAGCCATGGGACTGAATTGTGTTTATACTGAATGTACAAGATGCAATGTACAAGAATGTACAAGGCCAGTACAAGATGCAACACGCTTACATCCAGCCTTGTACAGAACACTCTGGAATGTTGTTCAAAGCACCTCTCTGTTTCTCAAATATTGTCTGTATGAGATCATCTACATGTGTATCTCATTTAGTAAATGCATATTTTATCAGGATTCAATCCCAAATTCGGCAAAACTCGTTACATCATTACTGAGGCATGGCTGTGCTGCTGAAGCAGTACCCACTTTCAGTTAGGACATGAATTTAGAATATGGCCGGTAATGACTTTGCTCATATATGCTTACAATGGTCTATAATTCAGAGTTTCTGTTTTCAATTTGCCCCGTTTTTATGAACAAGAATATTATGAGCAGACTTCCAGGCAGATGGGAGGCAGCCAAAGGAGAACGACAAGTTGGAGAGATCAGACAGAGGAAAAACAGAAGCAACAGAGCAGGATTTGAGAACGTGGACACTCCTGCCATCATGGCTCAAGGATGAAGAGTCGATGCCGGACAAAAGTTTCTCTACCTTCTCAGGTTGAAAGACACGATGTGGCACGATCTAATAATATCAAAGATTCATAAAGTACAACAGATTTACGTCTCCAATTTTCCCATATAAAAACAACTTCTTGAACTGTATACTTGAGAGCAAGTATGTGTTTCATTTTGTCAAAAGCATTCTTAAAATATCGATTTCAAAGCACTTCCACCAACTACACCACTGTGAATTATTTATTTCGAATATTTCATTTGTTTCGACGTTAAACATCAAAGAAATTGTTGCAGGTCAAAATGAAATCTGTACTTATTAAATTGTATTAATTAATTTGCATCGGAGTCGCGACCCATCCAGGATTGTGCCCAAATAGCCAAGGAGACTGCTTCGGCAGCACCGACGCTCTGTACAGTGTATGGTCCCAATGGATGGATGGATGGATGGAATAATTAAATTATTTGATGCGATTGTTCATTGCTGGCACTCGAATTTCGCAAATAACAAGTTCAAATGAAACAAAACTCTCTTGCCTCAAGGAATACGTTTCATGGAAGAGAAAAACTGATTCAGAAGTCAAAATTTAAAAAGTCATATTCAAGATGCTCTCAGGTCGTAACTTCAGTAAACTATTAATAACGACATTGAAAAAAAGATAACCCACATTGAAATATAGAATTAGGGAAAACAATTCACAGAGAGTAGGAGAAATAACAGAATATAACAATATTTTTAAAAGAAAAATAGGATGAATTACGTGCTATGAAGGAACACTAATTTTTCCAAGTGTTTTATGAATGCACCTAAATGGCCCTATGTTATTGGTGGAATTGTTAAAAAGTCACTTGAGATTTATCTAAACCTTTCAAAGAAGGAAATCAATGGTTCCCAGATTTAATTACATCATGACATTTTTACCGCAAGGAACTGTGGGATACAGCCAGGGTCAGTTTATTTCAAGATTGCAGTCATTGGACTTGTTTTAAACGAGGGAGTTATTGATGGTGCTATTTTGCCGTGTTCCGTGATTGCCGACCCCAAGCCAGATGATCTATGAAGAAAACGATGAGAAAATATGTGCAATTTGGCTGCCTCACTTGTCCGAAGCTCATGGATGTTGCTTTTGTTGTCAATTTCCAAGTTCTTCGGAAAAATAATCAAACGGTTATTGAAAGTTAAGACAGTAACAT
>CM068955.1:45570294-45584636 GCA_035128595.1 Eptatretus atami
ATATATATATATATATATATATATATATATATATATCCCCAAATGATTTAGAAAGATCAGAGAATACTACAGTTTTTACCATGGGGATTTACACCTGATACCAACATTAACATTGCATGACATCAGAGGGATAGGTCCAGTGATGAGTGATTAAGCTTTAATGGAAAATTGATTTTGATTGAGAAAACAAAATCAAATAAATTTGATTGTTATCAGTCAAAACAATTTAAATTTTAATGATTGTTTCCTAGAATTTTATCTGAATAAAATTTTGAGACACGATCAAGTTCATGCTGATACCTTGAAACCTCGAGATTTGTGTCATGAAATAGTCTTCGACCACAAAACAAGCCATTTGTTGTCCTGAACGATATTTCAGAAATTATACAAAACTTACAAAGAACCCATCCTTCCGGATAACTGAATTCATTTACTTATATGATGTATTTGGGCACGCCCCATATACTAAGGGTTAAACTTTTTATTTCTCCACTCTGGATGGGGTAATGTGCTCAAACTCAAGGGTCAAGCCACGCATATGGCAGAGGCAGAATTGTTGATGGATGGACTTGTGAGGCATAGACGCATTATGTAGATGCATACGCAATTTGTAGATGGTCGTATAAGAGTGCGGTGATAAGAGTGGCCCTCAGGGCCTCCACATGTGAGCGCTTTCAAGGATTTTCAGAAAATATGTAGAAAATGGACCGATACAGGATTCCAACAGTCCATAAACAATTTTGGGGATACCAACAGGAGCCGAGGTCATGTCCTCAATCCAGGTGGTCATTCTCAATTATCCAATTCCCAGCAGGAAATGATACACATTAACATGAAGATAATTGCACTCCCTCCCCCCTCCCCCCACACCAACCTCCTTGACAATTTTTATTTGACCACCTACAACCTTATTGGGCACACCCTGAGTACAACCACCAATACGGGACTTTTGAAATGACAATCAGAAATGAAGGGACTGTGTTATCAGATGAAATGAAGACATTTAAGGTGTCTATTTACTTATGTCATGTCTCTGTACATGAAAATATAGAAAGCTTGTGCATCTCAATTCAGTGATTCTGAACACCGATGGGAAGGATATATCTGGTAATTATGAATGCACAGGACTAGTTTAAAATCAACTTTTAAAATGATATTTACCATTAATCAATTTGGGAGGGGTGTGGAGGGATAGTGGGAGCTCTGAGGGCTGTTAACTATAATTATTTGTTTGGTTGCAGGGCCACAAGATGAATTATCCGTGATTTTTGCATCTATTGCTAAAAAGAGAAGTGTGTGTGTGCGTGCGAGCGTGTGTGCGTGTGTGAGGTGTGCACTGTTCTATTGATGGAAAATGGGATGACCTTGACACCTCGCATCCACAGATATTTCTCATATTTTTTGTGATTCGATTTGCATCCAGGAACAGAACAATTATGGTTAACAATTTTGATATTGTGACTATTTCGTTGAAATGCTGAAAATTATGTTAAAAAGACTATTTCACTTGCAGATTTCACCATAGCAATGGCAGGTTATGTCTGGTGTTGGCTTAATGGCTGGAGGGGTGGGCTTGGGATCCTCCCTGCTTGGCTGTTGAATTAATACCAGGTGGGGTTGACTCAGCCTGTCATCCTTCATCCAGGATTGTGCCCAATACCCAAGGAGACTGACTTGGCAGCACCAGAGTATGGTCCCAATGGATGGATGCAATGGCCGGTTAAAAGTGCCCCAGTTTGCTAGAGTGAGTCATTGAAAATGCACGCACAATGCATGCGCAAGAGGCCTCATTAGCATTCATACGTCATTTCAAATGTCCGGTATAATCAACTCATTCCATCCAGAGGTGCAGGAGTGCATATAAGTCAATCCAACAAATACACAAACTGGAGTCATAGAACACCATACCCCACACAGTGTTAAGGTATATAATTCGATTGAAATAAAATAATTTCAAAGGTCACATTATAAAAATCCAGAAGTTTTGCACTGTTGAAGAGGGTTATACACCACCTTGTTTAACATGTCCAAGTACTGCAACACTGGAGGTTTTTGGAAGCAGTAGGAAGGCGATTTGTGTTCTGCAGTGTTCAAGGAGATAATTAAATTGAAACGTGATCAAGATTTTAAAGGTCGTATGAAAATTTTATTTCAGAACTTTACTGCTGTAGTGTTTTATACACCACCATATGTAATGTTGCATTCGTTATTCATGCCTGTTGTTTGTGTCCTTTATGACGTTCCTAAAAACAGCAAGTTTCCAGTTTGGAATGATTTTCAATTTTGTTTGACTGTCAGACAGGCAGACCGAGTGAAATATCATCTCACTCCTCTCTGTACATGTGTGATCAGGATGAATTCAGAGCCAAAGTACAGAGACGTGACAGAAGTAAATGGACACCATGATTTTTAATGAATTTATTTATTCAACATTTGAAGTGCATTTTATCCATTTTAATACATACACTAGTATTTTGTGGACTTACCATTTACAGATTTCAATGCTTTTACTCTTTCAGCATAGAACTAACTAGTTCTGAAATTTTCTCTTGTGGGATTTCTGCCCAGGCTTCACACAAAAGATTTAGCAATTCTGCCCGTGATGTTGGTTTCCTGGACTTTTTCCACACAGTTCGATCCAATATGGCCCCAGTGGTGTTCAACGGGATTCATCTCAAGAGACTGATTTGGCCATAGAAGTCGCTTGATCCCATTTCTGTCCTGCCATTCTTTGGTCTTTTTTGCAGTGTCGCATGGAGCTCCATCATCCATGAACAGAGTGTTGTTTTTGACCATCTGACCAGTGGAGAAGACGGGGAGATGCCCATCCTCAAGGACAGAAATGTGTATCGTAGTGTTGATGTTGCCAACACACTCCACAAGCTCTGACCGACCATTGCTCCAGATTGCTCCCTACACCATCACTGTGAAAAACCACCGTGTTTGACAGTTGGCTGCAATCGGTTCAAAGATAACTTTTGACTGGGAAGTCTCCAGACCCATACATGTCCACTGACAGAAAATTAAGCAAATTGGGACTCATCAGTAAAAATTACAATTTGCCAAAACTGCAAGGGTATGTTGGCCATCTCATCAGACCACTTCTTTCTCCTTTGAATGTTGGCTGATCTAAGAAGAGGTTTTCTCCTAGCTGCTCCCCCATAGTCGCCCAGTTGATGAAGGTACCACAGGGCAGTTCCTGAGCTAACTTGGACCTCCTCTGCAACATCTGCTGCCTTGCAACAGGGAGTTTTCTCAATGGATCGCTTGACAGCTCGAAGACACCTTTCTGAGGGCCCAGATTGAACAGAACGGGAAGCAGTGGATTCCTTGCCTTCGCTGGTGAATTGCACAATCACCTGATTAACCCTAGAAAGCGGAATGCCAAGGTTCTGAGCTATCTGATGCTGGATGACGCCACCTTCCAAATGGCCAACAATTCATCCTTTTTGAAAATCGGAAAGGTCGTGTGCTCCCTGGGTTTGAGGCATCGTTAATTGTCATACAAGACCCAGGAACTCGTTTCTGCAAAGAAATAGTCGAATATTAGTCCAAATCACTGAGTAAAACTGTGTTATACAGATGAAATGAAGAAATTTAAGGTGTCTATTCACTTCCGTCATGTCTCTGTGCTGTGAAACAGCAAGTTCTTTTTCTGAATGATGTTCCGATTCATGTTCAAAACATATCATTCAATTTAATTTAAGTTGTTCCTCAATCGTAAACTGACATTGGTGAATGGACGGATGGATGGCCGGACCTGAGGTGAACCAATTGCTTAACGCCGCTTTTTGCTTGACGTGCATGGGGCAACAAAAAATCAGATACTTCTCACGTTATATACTACAGGAATTACATGGGATTTCTTGTCATTGCAATTTTACTTTCTCAGTTACAAGCCTCAATATATGTACACAAAAGGTTTTTTGAAAAATACTCATGTCATACTTTTTATAAGGGGTCATCTATTTATTACATATGCAAATATGGCGAAGGTTTTGACCTCCCAGTTTATCCAACTGAGCCATTTTCTCGAGCCCAGGTTCAATCGCTCATGTCCATGCATCAAGCACTGACATTCGAACAAGTTTACAAGTTAGAGATCACATTTACTCATCACGTCTAGTTATTTGACTTTTGTACAACAGTGAGACAGTAATTGTGTTGTGTCATTGTGTAAAAGTGGAAAATATACCCAATTAGGTCGAAGTTTGCACTTTCCTTGAACTAGTTTAAGGTATTTTGATTTGGAATATTTAAAAGCAGAATTCCAGTGACAATGATCTCCTATTTAACGTGTAATGCTGTTGCCACGAATAAACTTTCTAAAGCATTAGTTAAAGTATTTTTGATTCGGAATCTAAACAAATACCATAATACACTCAATAAAGTGTGAAGTTTTCTTCGAAAATTGAAAGCAAAGTGTGTGGGTGCTGCCATTTAGCAAATCTGCCCTTTTGCTCATTAGTGATGGGTCATATGTTTATAATGAGCCAAGCTATGATACCTTATGATCACGCAATAAAATAATTGTGCTTCGTTTTGCTGCATTAGGAGATCACCTCGTTTCACAGAACTTTGACAACCTTTTTTTCATGTTAAAAACTGCTCCGAAGATTACGAAAGCCTCAGGTTCACTGCACAGACTCATCGGCATTTTCAACATCACAATTATTTCATGCGTGTAAACAGAAAACAATATCCGTTGAAGATTGCATGCTTTATGCAACGAAAGAGAACATGTGCAATGCCTTCACCCTGCCATTATATATTCATGAAAAAAGATAAATTAATTGCTCGTTTTTAAATTTTTTTTCTATTAAGGGAATGTGGGAAGTGCTGTATTTTCATTTACAGGATTTCTGTGGCATACAAGTTGCTCTGGCACATTGAAGAGTCAGCTGCAAAGTATGGACTTGCATCGCTTGCAGACCACACCAGGAAAGGCAGACTGATTACCCCCTTCATGGAATGTCATTAATGAGCCAACTAGGTTTTTAATCAACAATTTCACAGCAACAATAATTGTCCTAAGACTTGATAAGGTTCCAGAAGGGTAGAATTAAAACCTTTCATAGACTTCCTTGAATTTGTTTTGAAGCTTTGACTTCCATGCCACCGGTGCCAGGTCCAAACGATGAGGCCATCAATCAAAACACAATCATCATCAATCATCATCATCATCATCATCATCATCATCATCATCATCATCATCTTCATCATCAGCTATTTTCATTCCACTGCTGGACGAAAGCTTCAGCTTGTTGACACCATGTTGCCCCGTCTCTTGCTTTGTTGTTCCAATTGACTCTTGCCCAATTTTTGTCTCTTTCATCCCTCCATCTTAGACGTGGCCTTCCCCTATTCCTGTTGTCTCCATGTTGTTGATATTGTTGTCCACCTGTTATCTGAGCTTCTGCTAATGTATACTGCCCATTTACATTTCCTGAATTTGATTATTTCGAAGATATCCTGAGTTTTGGTTTGTTCTCCGATCCATATATTTGTCTTTCTATCTTTGTAAGTAATACCAAACACAGCTATGATGTCAATGGAAATGGATTTACAAAGGCAGTGCACAGGAATGCTGATCTTAATTATTTGTGAAATATTACGAAAATAATAAAATAAAACAAAAATCGAACAATGTTATGTTGGGTAGTCGATCGAGTCTAAAAAAAAAAAATTCGAAATTATTTTTTTTTGCGATATAAAAATTTTTTTTTGATCTATCTATATATATTATTTTTTATTACCCTTATTTGTTGGTCGTGGTGTCGGTCTGTCCGTGTGTTGTGTTGTCGGGTTTTTGACCCCCTTGCAGTTGTTCGATTTTGATGAAATTTGGGTGGTAGGACCAGTTTATGACCTCGTTGTGCCGCGTAGGTACTGGTTGCTAACGCCCCTTTGGTTGCCGAGCAACGGGACTTTGAAAAAATTTTAAAATCATAAAAATTTATTTTTTCGAAAATCAAAAATCGGGCCACGACCGACTGTGGGCAGTACATTCAGCCATATTGTCAAAAATTTCCAGCCGGATCCTATGAAAACTGTCGGAGAAGTAGACTTTGAATGAACCCTGGTCGAAAACAATAAAAAAACGAAGTTCGTTATATCTCAGAGACTATGAGTCAGATATACATGAAACTGGTATGGAGGTTCATGGTATGTCCTAGTTATGTGTGAGAAAGAACCGTTGCTACGGACCCCTCCGTTGCCTAGCAACGGCCGAAAAACCTCTAAATGTGGGGGTATTTTAATGAAAAACAATCTGCAGCATTAACCCTTGAAGCTAGAATCATGAATTTTCTTGTGCTTAATCCTCAGGTCATTCCCCATCTTTTTTTTTGAACGGGCCCATCGCGTCAGGTTCTATTGGGTAGTCGACTACCCATGTCCGCCTACCGGCTTGTAATCTTATAAATACTTTCAAATATTTGTGTTTATGCATTTGTAGATTATTCTTTAACGGCTGAACCATAGCACCTTGATGCCACAAATTTTGGGTGTAGGTACTTCAGTATCTGGACAAGGTTTGAAGCTACCACACTTTGGCCTTGATACAACCACCATAAGGCCAATAACTCCATAGCTTTTGAATGTCCAACACGTCCCAAAACCACTGCTGGGAAAAGCTCACCAGCTGGGCAGCGCTGGGTAACCCCTGCTTGTACTGTATATAAAAAGGACATCAATACAATAATGCTACAAGTTTATACCACCTTCACCCCTTTTGTCTCCACCAAATCTCCCCTCCCACCTTACTGCAAAGACAACAACAGAAATTTTGTGCAGATGTCCATACAACGACATTACACATATAAACTATCTGACTGAAGTTAAAAGAAATGACTCAGAGTCACTTCGGGTCACGTTGTTAAAAGAGGGGAGAGCAATTACCTCCTTAATTATTTTGAAGCAACAACAGAGGTGTAGGATGGATTAGTCATAGGGGGAGGATTGGGAGAGCTTGGTTTCAACCCCTCTAAATGTATGTGACATGTGTGTTCATGGTGACATGATCTCACAAACATGTTCAACCCCGATTTGAGCAATTTTATCCTGGTTTTCAAACAATTAAAATGTGCATTGTATAAACTCATGTTCCACGTCAGTTGCTGTTTAAAATTGTACACCTGAGCCACGAAAATGTGGGGAGTGGTTAGGAAAACAAAACCCCAAAATTAACCCAGAAAAAAAGCCAATAATGATCTTTTAACTCCAAAACTGTTGAGAACACGTCGAGAATGCGAACCTTATTCCATTGTCTCTCTATTTTTCATCTGTGGAATTGTCTCCCCGAGTTCATGCTTCCTGATCTTTCCTCCATTCTTGCTAGATGGTGGCTCATTGTCATTACATTGTCCAACACACCAAATCAAGATGTTTTCTACCCTCATTGCCCATGCCCTTCTCATGTACCGGAGGTTTACTATATATGCTAACAGTTGTTTTGTTTTTTTCCTTTGTGTGTTCTATGTCCACCTGCCACAATGTGAATGCAATTATGAGCTTCCACAATCTTTTCATGGGCCTTGACATCTGTATTAAAAAGAAATTCCACCATGCATACCTGAGCTCACCACCAAAGCCAAAAATACTTTAAGAAACATGCAAGATTGACTGGCAAACAGCAGCTATCAGCATGTCAGCAAAAAGTAAGAATAGACATTTAAAAACCCTGAAAATACAGGTGACTCTGCATTGATTCCAATATTTTGCTGGAAAATGAATTCAAGACTCAGAGGCAAGCACGTTAATGCTGAAAGATTACTGCAAGGATCATTTAACCACTACAGTTCTAAAGTATCTTGACAACACTGATCTGCTTTTTTAAAATTATCTATCATGCGAAGAAAGGGATGCACCATTAATTTTCCCCTTTATCTATAGAAGCGCATTGTGATGGGATGGAAGGATGGCCTAGAGATATGCACACTTGCCCCTAAGCTATCGAGCCTGGATTTGAATCTCGGCCCAGCTACAAACTGTCATCCTGGTGTCTCGTATGCAGGGCGAGGCTTCAATGGATCCATCGCATCGCATGGATGCTAAACTGGGCGTCCCGTCTGCCAGGATAAAATTGGTGGACGTTTCAGATGCCACAGTGTCCTTTGCAAAGAGTAGGCAAGCTATCATTTTCACCCACACAAATTATAAATTCCTGCTCTAACCTACAGGGGGCACTGCATCAGTGGAACAGCTGCTTCCTCAGCTAATTATGCTACTCGGAGATTTGTGCTGCATACGAAAGAAGAAGTGCATGCATTATGCTGTCGTAACTAATTCAATGACCTTAGCAGTGAAGAAAAATAAGAATCCTTTGTTTCCTTCGATAAACAAAGGATGCTGCCACAAGGTGGCTGACATCTATGTTTCCAACCTGGCCTCCTAATCCATTCGCCGACTGGGAATCCTCCGTCATGCAAAGTCCTACCTCGGCCCACCTGAGCTCGTGACCACATACAAAGCGTTTTTCCAAAGCCTGATGGAGTACTGCTCTCCCCTCTGGGCTGGTGCTCCTGCCTCTCACCTTTCTCGGCTTCACGCTGTGGAAACCAAGGCATTTCAGATAATTGGCATCTCCCGCGATGAGGCTGAGTCTTTGGGCCTCTCGCTTTCTCACCACAGGCATGTCGGTTGTCTTTCTGTCTTCTACCGTCTCCTCTCCGGTCTCGCCCCCCCCTGCTGTGTCTGCGATATGTCCCCACCATATTTCCGCAGGGAGCTCAAGGTCTGCCACCAAACCCCTTCTGGTAAAACTACCAAAATCACGAATCACTGCTCACCTTCACTCTTTCATTCCTCTTTTTCCCCACCTTTGGAATAAACTTTATCTATTTGTTTTGTTCGGGATGGAACAGGAATATTGAACCACTCTGTTCAATCCCATTCTTCCCTCCAGGCCTTCAAAACAGCTGTTCACCACCACCTCTTATCGTCCCTCATCCAAATCCTCCATCTTTTCTACTCCCGTTAATCCACATCAAACCCACCTCCTTCAAATTCCCTGCTTTCCTACCTGAAAGTCCCAGTAATGTCCATCTTGTATACCCCGTGTTCGCTCTTCCTTCCACAGATCTCCTAATGTCTCTGTTCCCCACTGTTTTGTCCTTCCCACTCCCATCCCTCTCATCTCATGCCCCCCTTGCTGTGCGTTGCGTGTTAGCTCTCATATGAGGCTCGACAAGGTATACAAAGAAAAAAAATCTCACAATGGGGGAAACAATAACGTTGAAAACACGTTTTCTAAATCGGGATGGGCAATTACCAAAACCAAGCAGAGATCTTTCTCAACACGATTGTAAAATAACAACAGTCACCACAACAGGTGAGTTCAAGCAAAATACCGTGCAACAAACATGTTCAATAGTTGAACAATGCGGAGAAGAGAAGAATATATCAGATTGCCATCAATTTCAAAATAAATTTGCACATAGATTTATATAAACATGTCCAAACCTGGTGAAAAAGCCTGAACAGAGATGAGTGCAAATTAAAAAATAAGGATATTGAGATGAGCATACGATGTAACTTTCCATGGAAAACATGGACATTACAAGACAATGAACAGGCTAACTCAATTTATGGAATTTGAACCTGGGGACGTGGCATCATGTGGCAAGTGCTCAGACTAGAGCACAACAAATCTCATCCTCTTTTTTTTTTCCTGTCTAATGAAACAAAATTACTGTTAAGTGAAGCTTTATGATGGGGTCATTAACAAGACAATCATGCCGTATCAGTGAAATTGCTTCCAGAATGCTTTAACATCATCTCCCAGCTCACTCCATTTTCTATACCATAAAACACCTTCTAGCCCCCCCCCCCTTCCCCAGTAAAGCTAAATGCAACTTATTCACACAACGCCTGTGCAGATATACATTTTCACCAAAAAATACATTTTCATACTGACTTTCACTTGTTCGATTCCAATTTTGCTTTGGCTTTTCTTCATGCAGTGGTGGACTCAACTATACATGGATGTATATTCTGTGGTTCTCCAGTGACACAGATGACAATGCAGCAGTATCTTGAAAGCGTTAATTTGCCATCTAGTTAGGGGTTTCTACTTTGGTCTACATGTAGCGCTGCCAGCTACAGCAGACTTAGGCCCTCTCAGAAAGACAGTTAGTGTTTATTCATGGACAACCTTCACATGGGGGTGGGGGTGGGGGGGGGGACATAGAGATCGTTGCCCTTTATGCCTGAAGAAACGGAAGAAAGTTCCTCCAGCTCCATGTGAGATGCCGGATATCCTCCTCACCTTTTTTCGTCATCACCTGTGCTCTTCCTTACTACCTCGTTGTACCATGCCTGTTCTCTAATGCTGGAGTTTCACTGTTTTAGTTCACTTTTGTCTTCCAAATGTACTTCCTTTTGTTAATTATGTAATCTTCTGTGAGTGTCATCTTGTACCCACTGATGTAAAAGATTACAGCAATGTAAGATTTTCATACTTTGCATTGAACTTTTTTGAAACATTAACGGAATATATCATGACATTTGCGCTGAAAGATCATGAAACTGTAAACCTAGGTAGAGCTTTGTAATGAATACGACGTATTTGTTAAAAATAAAATCCATCCGTTGTTTTTTATGTTTAATTGTCGCTTGATTAAGTATTTTGTGTCATCAACCTCCATTTTATCTGGGACAAAATGAAACCCAGATACATACAGTACTGTACAAAAGTTTGGGTGATTCCAATGACATTCATACTTTGGGGTAAATTAATCAAATTATCAGTGATAACAGTCATATGTACTAATTTTTGTAAATCAAGAGCCTCTACAAATGCTCGTGAAACAAATTGCTGAAGTCAATTACAAGAACAGTGTCACTTTAGAGTATCAGTCAATACTTCCCGTGTCTGCCCTTTGCCTTTTTGAGTGCCATCATTTTTTCCCCATGCTTCCTGGACATGATTGAACCACTCGAACAGGAATATTGTGCCACATATCCTGCAAAGTATGCCACAGTTATGTAAGGTTAGTTGGGTTCCTCTTGTTCTTCTCTGTTTCCAGGTAATCCCATATGGTCTCAATAGGACTCATGTCCGGACTCTGGGGTAGCCATTCTAACATGTGGAGAACACCAGCTGTAACCTCGTTTTCCAAGTACTGTTTTACTATACAGCATTGGAAGTGTGTTTTGGATGATTATCTCGTTGGAAAATGAGTCCTCTTGAATAAACAAT
Organism: Eptatretus atami; assembly: GCA_035128595.1. Lineage (NCBI taxonomy): Eukaryota > Metazoa > Chordata > Myxini > Myxiniformes > Myxinidae > Eptatretus > Eptatretus atami. The sequence goes on from CM068955.1 coordinate 45,581,495, forward strand.
TTCCACTTGGAACTGCATGGTGCTGCAGTATCTGCTTGTACTTCTCTTTTGTTAACATCCCATTAATTTTAACAAGTTTTCCTACACCAAAAGCTAAGATACAATCCCAGAGACTGACAGAGCATCCCTGTGTTTAATCGTCCACTGCAAACATCGTGTGTTGTAACGTTCTACAGGTCTTCAGCATATTAACTGGTGTCTCTTAGATCCAAAATGTTCAAACTTCGGTTCATCAGACTAGAGTGCCCGATTTCATTGTTCATTCATCAAATCTTGGGGTTGCCTTGCAAATTTCAGTCTTTTAACCTCACTATGTGGTCTCAGCAGTGGTTTCTTTGCTGAAACTCTGCCATAGAGACATGCTGCAATCACCCTCCTGTGCATAGAACTGAACGAGATGTTAAAGTTCATGCTTGCTTTCATTTCATTTGACAGCTGCTGACTTGATTTTCTTCTATCGCATAAGCTAAGCAACTTCAAGTGCTTGTCTTCCCTTGGGGAGGTTCTTCTTGGTCTTCCTGGCCTTTTCTTTTCTTGTACAAAGCCAGTTTATTTCAGGCATGGCAAAGTGTACATCACACCATTGCAGAAGATCTTCAGTTTTCCTGTTATTTCCTTCATAGTGTGCCTTTCTTCTTAGAGAGTTTGGATCTTCACGTGCACTGCTTTGTTGAAGGTTGCTTCCTTGGTGCCATTCTGAAACAACTCAAAGACTTTCAAGCGAGGGAACAAGCTGATGAAAACTAATTTCACATATTCACACAAGGAAATCAGACACAGATGGAGGCCATTCAGCCCCTCATGCCTGCACCACATCAAAACCACACTAATTTATCAACAAAAGATCAAAAGAAAAAAAATTTGCAAAATGTGTTTTTTTGTTTTTGTTTTTGTTTTTTTTTGACGTTTTTGAAAAAAAATTGTTACACACACACACACACACTTCTTAGGGAAGGGGGCATGGGGCTTGGTGAAAAAACACGTCAACCACACAACACCCCTTGACGAGACCCCCAACAACAGCACTCCATACACATGCACACAGTCACCCATCAATGCTTAAGCTACCTAAAAGTCCTGTCAACATCCCCATACCCCTACAACTCCATAACTTCCAGGTACCTATCAAATTCAAATTTAAACTTATCCACTGTTTCTGCTGCCACTATCTTTCCACAGAGACCAATCCATGCATTTACTACTCTTTGAGTAAAAGTCCCCTGCCTGACTGCCATCTTAACTCTCATCTTCTTTACTCTCAGGCTATGGCCCCTGGTCCTATCACTGTCTACTCTGTTGAATGATTCATCTGCACTTATTTTATCTATACCTTTCATTATCTTAAACATCTCTATCATATGTCCTTGTAACCACCTTCTTTCTTGTGTATAAAGCCCTGTCACCTTCAGCCGCTCCTCATATCTTGGCCCAGAATCAATCGAGTAGCCCTGCACTGAACCCACACTCTGGCATCTATGTCAGTAGAGGATAAATGGGGTTTCTGAGGCACCCATTCAAATGAATGCGGAAAAGGGAAAAACTTTCTGAATCAAGCCCAAAAGCCCAAAATAGGAGACTGATTTTCTCCCCACCTATCCCCTCCCTCCCATACAAGCAAAGGTAAAATTGGGACTTACTGATTAAAGCACTTCTTCTCTTTCATATTTTCATTCCACTCAAAGAGTGAACCAACGAATATTTGCCCATGTTCTACTTTAGGAATAACTTAATTTTCCTATTACATTCATCACCATCGAGTAATTCACTTTTTTCTCTCAAGCACGAAAGAAAGGGTATCCCTCATTTGGTTTTGTTAAATGGGGAGTGCTTTTAGAGCACAGCCGTGCTGTGAAAATGAGGAAGTATTCTGTGCCCATGTCTCTCAGGTTATATCTTAAATCATCAGAACACTAACAGAACAAAGTTTAGCTAAAAAAAGCTTTTAAACGTATGTTTTATCAAATCATTCAAAGCAAGATGTTTCATTTTCGTGTTTGGAGTCAGCCAAACTGACAACTGCCCGAACCAAGCCAAAAAATTCCGAAGTCATTTCCTATGTGGGACACACCCTGTGAAAACCATTGTTGTGAAATCTCACATTACGTCATCAAGTTGCTTATTTAAACGAAATTGTGTGCGATCGTGTTTTATTTCGAATATGGAGCGTTCAGATTATTACTACAACCTTGCAGATCAATCATTTTCACAAGATGACAGGTGAGAGAGATTCTCAACCCAATTCATTATTTGTTGTTTAAAACAGAATTAAATCACGAAACAACTAATAATTAATTATTGGGTTTTTTTCCCAACAGATTGTCCCCAATAAGAACATCGTTGATAACTGATGTTGAAAATGAGTTATCTGAATTACACGATGGGTGGATAAAAATGAACGACTTCCTTAAAGACATTTATTTGTTTCGAAAAGATTTGAATGATATTTTTCTTGAATGGCAAGAAATTCTCTCACATCCTTTGATCTTGAGTCCAAGGTGAGAAATTATCGCTCTGTCTCTGTCTCTCTCTATCTGTCTCTGTCTTTCTGTCTCTCTGTCTCTCTATCTGTCTCTCTCTCTGTTTGTCTTTGTCTCTCTATCTGTTTGTCTGTCTGTCTCTGTCTCTCTATCTATCTCTCTCTGTTTGTCTCTGTCTCTGTCTCTGTCTCTGTCTCTCTCTCTCTCTCCTCTCTCTCTCTCTCTCTTCTCTCTCTCTCTCTCGTCTGTCTCTCTGTCTCTCTATCTGTCTCTCTCTGTTTGTCCTCTGTTCTCTGTCCTGTCTCTTTCTGTTCTCTTATACACAACCTTTATTTGGCATGGTGGTAATTAATTTAAGCAATACCACAACTTGGTGGTATTTTTGACGACTGGCTTTTTATTTTCAGCATTAAAACTGAATCATACATGGGTGGTGAAACGAATGAATTTCGCAACCTTGAATGGGAAGATGTTGAAATTACATGGGGTGATGATCATTTCCAACTTGTTCCAGTTTAAATGCTCATCTGGATGAAATGGACACAAAACTCGATCTTCTGGAGGTAAATGTCTAATTCATTATTTTATTCATATGATTATATAATCATCTTTATATGCTCTAATGGTTATTTTTGTTTCAAAACAGAATATGGTATCCGAGTTTC
>CM068955.1:45586271-45604778 GCA_035128595.1 Eptatretus atami
CAACCGTAATCAATTTACCAAAAGCAGGTTCAAACATATCATTCAAAGATTTTAACAAATCAATAAAACACCCGTATGCTGATTTTGAAAGTATCCTTGAAAAGATATACTGTTTCTCCAAATCCAAATAATTCATACACAAATAAATATCAAAAACATACTCCTTGTGGTTTACTGTTATTTATATCAATCATCTGTTGGTGATGAATACAGAAGTTAGAACTTTATAGAGGAGAAGATGCCTCAGAGGAGTTTGTAAGACGATTGGAAAAAGACTGCATAAGACTAAGGAAATAATGGTAAAACCTATCAACCAATGTCAATAACAAAGGGAAGAGAAAAGGAATCTAGAAAGAAAAGTATCTGTCATATTGTGAGGAGAAAATTGAGGGAGAGGTCAAAGTTCGCGGATCAATTGTCATACTTTAACTTGGAAATACTAGATAGAGGTCCAGCTATTCCCGTTGTAATTTTGAATTACAAGCCAAACAATTTATTATTCCTGTCTTTCTTCACAACAAGCCAACGCTCACTGATAGCACACATTCATTATTTATAAATGAACTTTCAAAGACATCTGGAGATATTTCTGCCATTCCTAACCAGATCAAAATACATCTCATTCAAAAACAATTCATACATCCCCCATAACCCATATCAGATTGTTGACACATAACAAGTTTTTGAAGTTCCATTATCTAACTTAGCATTAAATATTAAAAACTTAGCCGAATCTTAAATCACATTTCTAAATCAAGAAGAGATTTATCCTTTATTATCCCAAAGGTGAGTCATATATACGTATGATTATAGTCAAGCGGGATTCCATAATTCCAGGTCATGTGAGCCACAATCTTGAACCCCCCTCTAAGAATCTTGAGTTTTTGGAGGGAGGAGTTTCATGTCAAAGATTTTCCTGAAATTTCTTATCCATGACGGATCACCTAGCCTACCAGAGGATATACATTTGGAGTCTGATGAGTGCAAACATAGGAGAATATATTCATTTTGAGGGTCTATCGGAGCAAAGAAGCGTTCTTTGAGAGTTCCAACATGAGAATTACTCATAGTGAGAATTCATTTTAAAAGGAAGTTTGTTTAAAGAAGACAGAGCCTCTCTAGGTGGAATGAGCTTTCCTTCTGCGGCTCGAGGGTTGAGTAAACTATTATTTCTCCGATTTATACGTAGATCTCACTCACTAATGCTTAAAGAGAGGTTTGGCGAAGAAGTTTCTTTCACATATAAATGTTGGCAAGTTTTAAATCTACGGTGAGGGAGTGGATATATGATCTCTTTGGTGATCTTAAACTAGAAGGTATTGGTGTATCCTATCAGGCTGATGTGGTTGAGGACTAGTTCTGAGAGATCTCATAGTGACGCGGTGGATCAGAATAAAAGAAGCGTATGAAGATGAGCAACACTACGCCTCAGTAGACTGCGTAGCCTGATGTGTTTCTGATTTCGACAGATCACGGGTTTGGATATTTTGGAGATGCAATAATGTTAAAAAAACTGAACAAAACGAATTGCGAGTGTGAATCAGTGATAGATAATGCTTTTCATGATGAGAAGGCTAAAGAGGAGGAATATCTAAGTATGTTCAAAGAGATATGCTAACCGACAGATCACACCATATTTGACTACTTGGCGGTATGTGCTATCTCAATAGAAGAATAGAGGCAAATGCATTCACCTGATTTATTATGAGTGGTCTAACCATCTGTATGGTGGGCTATTCAGTCTCATCTCTCTAACTATATGGAGGGCTTAATGGGTAGAGAATGATCAAACATCTATTGTAGTTTTTGATAGCATAGTATTAATTTTCTACTAGGTATACTCATCAAAAAGCATTGGAGAGAGTGATGAAAGCACTATGGATAATTGCTGATGGTCATTATTTGTCGCAGAGTTGATATTAAGTAGTAATCAGACGAACTGTCATAATCAAACGTTAAAGACCTAAGACCTTTATTCCACTACACTGACAATAAAGAGCGTCCCAATGGAAGAGACGGCTGGTTGGTCGACTTCTCACAATCTATGTTCAGTATTTTGAAAATGATTCAAAGTATATCAATCGAGTGAATATCTTCCAGAATAAACATACTTATCTAACATAGTACTTAAATAATCAGAAGTAAAGTAAATATATGTCGTTGCATGCAAAGGATATTGGATGCAAATATATTTTAATAACTAAGCTGGGTTGTGACTTGAAGTGAAGGAAATTATCTAATATCGCGCTAGGGAGATTAGAAAGATCATTATATCAATCCCATATGGTATACCAAGTAAGTATATGTATCTACTCTAAATGGGGAGAGGAGAGGGTACAGTAGCGGACACAAGACATACAGATTTGTGTTGTAGGAAGATCTCTTAAATAACCTTAAATGAAGTTAAGAGGCTGGGGACATTTTGTGATAAGTACGGATAGAGAATAATGTTATGTGGGCAATCAACGACAAAACATAAGACATTGCTCAATCTTGGAAACAGGCTTCAAAGTTTAAAATTAATAGACCTGAAGTTCTTTGAATGAGTGGAGGTGTTTTCGAGACTTTTTCTGGTGCTCTAAAAATGAAACTTTTTATCATCATTTGTTGATGAAAAAATAAATGGTGAGCATGATGTTGGTTGAGATGGATAAGTATTTATATAAGGACCTCATTTCTTGACTTGTCAAAGTCATTAATGTATGACTTTTACTGTAATAATTTAAATTCAAAGTGTAAGGATAATGTGTCATTTTATATATGGATACAGATAGTTTTATATTAGAAATTAAGACAAGTGATATTGATGGATGTGTATTGAATATTGATATATATGATACAATTTATATCAGGCATGTGTTGTTTCATCAAAGAATAAAAGTTATTGGTAAGTTAAAGATGAATTGGGTGGAAGGTCATGAGTGAATTTATAGATTGAGATCAAAGTCTTATGCTTTTACGTATATTGATAATAATAACATTGAAAGGTGTATAGAAGCTAAAGGGAATAAAGAAAAATATAATCAAGGAACAAAAACTTTAACATTATTACAAAATGTTTAACCTTAAAGAAGGAAGAGTACAGAAAAATGAATACAATAAGAAGTTATAACATCAATTATATACAGAAGCGATAAATAAGAAAGCATTCGGAGACTTTTGTATGAAATAAGAAGCATATTTTAGAGAATGGAATCAATAGTCTCCCTTATGGCTATAAGTATAAGTGTTAAGATATTGGGTTGGGAATTTTAACAGGCTACCACCGTCTTTTTACTGAATTATAAATGATAGAACCAAGCAATAACCAAACCAAAGAGTGGAGATGTAATCAGTCTTGGTATTTAAATGGAAAACATAAAGAATGTGAAAAATATCAAATAAGTCTTATTGAAGAAATAACCGGGGTAAAAGTAGATAAAACAAATAAGCAGATAAATTTAATTACAAATAAGTTGGAGGAAGTAAAGAAAAAAATTAATATCCTTGAATGGACTGAAAACTTTGATGGTTATCAATTGAACAATGGAAAAAACAATTTACTACAATCTCAAAATGATATGTGGCTCAGGAGGTGGTCAAACAAGAGCATGAAGAGAAGTTTATCATTTCATTTCAGCACAACAGACACTTATACCAAGAACCAAGTTCCAAAGTAATCTTTGTGAATATACTCGATGGTAATGAATGTAATTGGAAAATTGGAAAAGTTGGAAAAACAAATTACAAGAATACTCGAAAGGAAGGGTTTTCTTTTCATTTTGTTTTCCCTTTGTCTGTATTTGAATCTGTGTGAAGAGGCGCCTCGACTTTTGGATTTATTTACTTCATTATTATCATTACCTTTTGAATTATTGTCCTTTTAAAATATTTTTTTCTTTCCATTATATGTATTCCTTTCAAGAAGCTGTATCCGTGTATTTGTAGTGGGGTTCGAGTATAAACCCCCCTTGTGATGTCCTGGTGCAGCGCCCCTGTGCTGTGCTCCTCCGCCCTTCTGCCATTGCGCCCTCTTCCTGCACGTACATTAATCTCCAAGTCTTGGCTGTAGGCCTTCAAGGGAGAAGCTGGGCCATCCATCCAGGTAGGGGTTAGATCCTCTGGACATGACAATTGTAATGGTCCGAGCACTGATCCCTTTGGTACACCACAACTTACGTCCTCCCAGCAAGACAACCTCCCACTCACAGCCACTCTTCGCTTCCTACCACTAAGCCAGTTTGCAATCCAATTAGCCACCTGACCAGCCACTCCATAAGCCCTCACTTTAGCTAACAACCTCCGATGTGGTGCCGTATCAAATGCCTTCTTAAAGTGTAGATATACTTTGTCCACTGCCTTTCCCTCATCCACCCAATCAGACACTGCTTCAGAGAACTCTAAAACATTTTTAAACAGTAATTGGTAAACCCATGCTGACTACCTTTAATTAGTTTGTATTTATTTCAATGGTTCCTCATCTGGCCCTTAATTAATGTCTCCAAAACCTTCCCCACAACTGAAGTCAAACAAACAGGTCTATAGTTTCCCAATTCTTCTCTGGATCCTTTCTTAAATAATGGTGTTACATTTGCTACTCTCCAATCCTCTTGTAGTGTACCTGTCCTGACTCCAGTGAGCTTTTGAAAATATCCATAAACATTTCGCTTACCTGCTCAGCCACCTCCATCACTCCTCTCGGGTGCATATTATCTGTACCGGAGCCTTATCTTCTCTTATGTTTCCAAGCTGTTCCTTTACTTCCTCCACTCCAACCTGGATCTTCTGTAAAAGCACTTCTTCACCTCCTTGATAGATACTCTCAACTATTGGCAATTCTCCTGACTGTTTTTTCTGTAAAAGTTGAAGCAAAATACCTGTTTAATATGCCTGCAATCTCACTTTCATCACTAACTACTCTCCCGCTGCTATTTCTCAATGGGTCCACACTGGTCCTAACTTGTTCTTTTCCCCTGATATTCTTTAAAATGCCTTGTTATTATGTTTAATATTCTTAGCCATGTACTTCTCAGACTCTCTTTTGGCTTGTCGAGTTATTTTCTTAACTTGCCTCTGTTTACTCCGACAGTGATATAAATCTAACTCCAGTCCTGGTATTTTAAACCTAATAAATGCCTTCTGCTTCTCCTTAATAGCATACCTTATATCACTACTCAACCACCCTGGTCTCTTTCTGCTTCTAGTTTTACACCTCATTGGAATTACTCTGCACTCTACACATTTGGTCCTTGAAGGTTTCCCATTTCTGATGCTGATTGTCCTGTGTAAGTCTCCCAATCTACATCACCCGACTCTCTCCTCATACCCTAAAGTTTGCCTTCCTTAAATCGAATAGCCTTACCCTACTATCCTGAACTCTAACCCTTAACAGAAGCTTTGCACATGCAATGTTATGGTCACTTGCTCTTAAATGCTCCCCTACCTCAACCACCTCCACCATATTGGGATTGTTCCTTAAAAGGAGGTCCAACACTGCACTCTCCCTCGTGGGCTTATCTACAAACTGGGTTTAAAAGCAATCCTGGATGAAAACTAGGAAATCCTCATCTGCTCTGCTCTTTCCCTGTTCCTGGACCCAATCTATCCCTGGCAATTTAAAATCCCCCATAATCAATACTTTTTCCTTACTTCATGCCCTTTTGAATTCTTCATGTTCTCCTCATTCCTCCTCTTCCTTCACACCCGGAGCCTTATAAATGCATCCTACCAGTATCTTACCGTTTTTACAATCTCTCCTCTTCCCCATACAGAATCCTCAACATTTATTCCTTCCTTAATGTCACCCCTTTCTCTTGATGCAATGCTGTCCTTTACCCAAATTGCTACTCCTCCTCCTATTCTCTCCTTCCTATCACACCGATACACCTTGTAGCCTTCTAATCCTGTCCTCCAGTTATTCTCCTCCTTAAATCATGTCTCACTTCCTGAAACTATGTTCACAAACTTACAACTTTTATTGTGGTTTCTTGTAATTTGCATTAATGTAACTGGTGTTGATTACTTCCATAATTACCCTCGCCAAAACAGAGGGTATTGCATTTGGGTCCATTTATTTGTTTGTTTTTGTTTGTTTGTCTTTCTGTTTGTTTGTCCTCACAGAACTTTCGTGTTTTTCTCCGCAACCGCTTGTTGGATTGAGACAAAATTTTCAACTTTGGTGCGATTACTCATGTATAATGTTCTTATGATAATTATGACACCATAAGTCACGTCGTGTGGCAGCCATACTGGAAAAACGGTAAAAAATTTGGACCACTGTATCTCTGAAACTGCACCAAGGAAAAAATTTGATCTTGGCACAGAGCAAGTACTCCTCGTGGAGAATGAGTGTGATTTTTTCATGACGTCATAGGTGCCTTCGTTGTGACGTGATAATTGCATATGTATAATGCCATATCTGATCAGTATGAAAATTTTTGAGGGTCATCTTACCACATAGTCTACAGAAAAAAAATTGGTCCACATAAAATGGTCCACAGAAAAAAAATTGATTATGTTATTGGTTAAGTGATTCGGCAGCCATAATGTTTTCTTTTAAAAACCTTCAAAAATCTCCTCTGAAATGGCTGAACAGATCGAGGAAAACATTACATATATGACCGTCTGTCCACAAGGAACAAAAGGTTTACACAAATGATGTCATAGGTCACATTGTTTAGCAGACATATTGGATTTACCCTAAAACCTATTAAAAAATACACCACTCTTAAGAAGTCCTGGTGAGGGTCTGCAATTTCTAATTGCTCTTTTTCTTGTTTATTATTATTTACTGTACAAAAATCTACATACTGTTTCCTGCATATTTTCTATATGGTAAGTGGATATGATGAGTACATGATAATATCTGTAAAGCAAAAATAAAACTTTTTTCCGTTTCCTAACTTATATTGGACGAACAAATACCACCTGTCGCTTCACTGACGGGAATACTAAGCGGGGGCGAATGGGAAAAAAAGAGGAGGGAGAGAGCGGGGAGGGGTGGGGAAGAGAGAGAGAGAGAGAGAGAGAGAGAGAGAGAGAGGAGAAGAGAGAGAAGAGAGAGAGAGAGAGAGAGAGAGAGAGAGAGAGAGAGAGCGGAGAGAGGAAGAGGAAGATAGAGGTAACTGAGGAGGGGTGGGGATGAGGAAGTGTAGAGAAGGGAAGACAGCGTGAGGAGAGGCAAGAAGGCAACGTAAGGGAAGGGTCCGTCCCGACATAACCACCGTCCAGATACACTTGAGACAGAGAGAGAGAGAGAGAGAGAGAGAGAGAGAGAGAGAGGAGAGAGAGAGAGAGAGAGAAAGAGAGAGAAGCAGGGGGGGAAGGAGAGATGGGGGAAAAAGAGGGGGAGAGAGGTGGAGGAGGAAGATGCTGCACTACATGAGGAGGGGGTGGAGCGAGGATGGGACAATGAGAGAGAGAGGGGTGGGGTAGCGGAGTTAGTATCGAGAATATGTTTAGCTTTATGAATGAACAACACACAAACACACTATTATCTATATATTACTAAAACTCTCATCTTGTGTGTGTATATATATATATGTATGTATGTATGTATACATATATATGTATGTATGTTCCTGAAATACAGCCAAAACGGTACACGATAGCGCAAAAATTTTAGGGCCACCTTAATCAGCATTCGCCCCTGCGGTGTTGCAGTAACAAGTTTTGTTCAGATCGGGCAACGAAAAAAAATATTAAAAAATCAATTCACGATACAATCAAGTACTCTTCGGGAGTATTTGACCAACGCAAACAACCTCAGCGGTATAGTTCGCTTGAGCTATCTTTTTTTTCTTGAAATGATTTTTTTCAATTTCAATGAATATATATATATATATATATAATATAATATAATATATATATATATATATATATATGTTGTTCCTCTTTCGGCTGCTCCCATTAGGGGTCGCCACAGCGGATCATCCGTTATGATCCGCATCCTGATTTAGCACAGGTTTTACGCCGGATGCCCTTCCTGACGCAACCCTGGTCGCCTCTTACGACACAGGGATAAGGATTGGGTTTCCCATGATTCCAGGCTGCCCTACACCCTCTCATAATGCGGCTCAGCAGAGCTCCATCCTCAAGCGATCCCCAACCCAAGCCTCCGAGTCGCCGGATTACAGGCGCACGCCACTACGCCCGGTATATATATATGCATATATATATATAATATATATATATATTATATATATATATATATATATATATGTTAGTGCTTGGCTGTTTTCGGCAATTTTTCGTAATCAGCTGATTGGAGTCAGTCCGATTACCGACGACATTGCGTACTGTGTCCAACCCAAAAACCTTGAATAGCTTTCACCCTTGTTGTGGGTGAATTTTCAATAACAAATAAAAAAAAACAACGTTGCATTTCAAACATTTCAAGGAGATATGAGTAAACATTAATCTTTACAAACAGCTGCCAATCATCATGTTTAGGGTGGAAAAAAACTTGTAATTGAGAAAACACATGAATACCGCAAACGGCTGGGAAATCAGGTGTTATCAAATGTATTTTGCTTTGATACGTAACAAAGGGAAACATATAACCTTTCTAAAGTTCGATCCGCATGCCCACATATCCTGTGCACCGAACACATGTAACCAAGCATGCAGGCACGTGCACACACACGCACAGCTACCCATTTATACCACATCTGTGTGTGCTGTCTGCGTACCTCTTCATGCAAAGAGCAAACTGACCAACGGATCGTGACACTAACTATGTGCATAATACCGTTATCTACTGTAGGGCACTCGCCAAGTGGCTGAAGGCCTCAAGCAAGCACTCCAATGAAATGGTTGATAAGGAACGGCTGGTTTGACAAGAGATAGCAAGCCAATTAGTAAAGGGACATTTCTGCAAAAAACACATAAACATTCCTGATTTCTTAACATTTTCAGATTTCACTCCAGATTTCAACAATTATTTAGTCCATGTGATCCAATCCTCCAAACTCAAATTATATCTCGATTATATACTTTCAATAGCCCGTGAGAGGAGATCATGGAAATTGCATCATTTAATGCATGAAATCGCTCCAAGCTCCAAATTTGAAAATTATAGCACTTACAAAGCAATGTATGCAGAGATTCGTAGGTATACTAATAAGTTGGATACTTCTGGTATACTTAATAAGGTATACTTCTGGTGAATCTATCAAAATCAGGCATTCGATGAAATGAGTGAGGAAAGTGAAAAAAACATATGAGTGCTTTATCATTAAGAAACCGTTGCAGCCTTTTCCAAGTCAAGGCATTGGTAGGAGGTCCCAAAAAATGGCAAATTAAGTCCCCAGCGAGGGAAAGCAGGCTGACCAACGATGAGCCTTGATGAAGGATATAGTTAAATCAGACCATTAATTATCTTCGGAAGGGGTGTCTTAATTAACTCAAACACCAAATTTTAACTAGTGCACTCCCTTCCTATGCATGTCGTTTCAGGCTGCAAGGTTTCATTATTTAGGAGTTATGGAGGAGACACACACACACAATTATTAGATACTTAAAGATAACTGTGATATTAAATTGACTTTCAGAGAAATTTACTTATTATTTCCCAGCATTGCACACATCTAACATCCCACAAATGTTGAATTGGGAATGGCATCACAGAAGTGAAAATAATACACAAAAAAAAATTCTCGTTTAAGCTCTCAAACCTGTCTCCCTCCTACAAATCCTGGTGGCATCTGGTTAAGTCTGTTTCTGGGGTATGTTCCCCCTCAATCTCCTCCCTTACCTCAAATGGCTGCACAGGTGACACTGCACGTGAAAAGGCTGAATGCCTAAACTCTGTGTTTGCTTCTAAATTTTGTGTCCCAAACCCAACGCTTTCTGTACCCACTTTACCCAGTCGCACGCAGCTGTTCCCCGACTCTGTGCCCTTTTCTCCTGACAAGGTGGAGAGCTTGCTGTCAAACCTCAACTCAGATTCTGCAACCGGTCCAGACAGCATCAGCCCTCATGTCCTAAAAACCTGCTCTGCTGCTCTTGTTCACCATCTCTCTGTTCTATTCACCTTCTCAAGGTAAATAGAACAGATAGGTCATCTGGTCATCTGCCATCTGCTTGGAAATTAGCAAACATGACCGCTCTGCAGAAAAACGTGCAAAAACAGATTCCTGCAACTACAGACCAATCAGCCTGCTCCCAATTATCAGCAACGTCATGGAATCCTTCATCTTCTCCAATGGCTTGATTTCCGATCATCAATTTGGATTCAGACCAGGTCACTCTACCCTGGACATGCTGCTTCTGCTCTCACAACAATGGATGGAGATCCTCAATGCCAGACATGAGATCAGAGCCATCTCACTAGACATATCGTGAGCTTTCGATACGGTCTGGCACATCTGAGCTCCTGACCACATACAAAGCTTTCATCTGCAGCCTTGTGGAGTACTGCTCTCCCCGTTGGGATGGTGCTCCAGCCTCACACCTTTCTCGGCTTCACGCTGTGGAAACCAAGGCATTTAGGCTCATTGGTAACTCCTACAATGAGGCTGAGTCTTTGGGTCTCTCACTTTCTCACCGCAGGCAGGTCAATGGTCTTTCTCTCTTCCACCATCTCCTCTGTGGCCTCTCATGCTCTGCTCTGTCTGTGATCCATCCCCATATTTCCACAGGATGCTCAAGGTCCGCCAGCAACCCCCTTCTGGTGAATCTATCAAAACCAAGAATCACTGCTCACCTTCACTCTTTCATTCCTCTTTTTTCCCCACCTCTAGAACAAACTCCCACACACTCTTCAATCCTACTCCTCCCTCCAGATCTTCCAAACAGCAGTTCACCTTCATCTGTTATCTCCCCCCATCCAAAACCATGATCTTTTCTACCCCTGTTAATCCACCCCAAACCCACCTCCTTCAAATTCCATGCTTTCCTTCCTGAAAGTCCCTGTAGTACCATATTGTTTTCCCCGTGTACCCCACCCCATCCCTCTCCATTCCACAGATCTCCTTAATTCCCTGCTCCTATTGTTATTGTGCATCCCTCTCCCACCCCTATTGTCCCCTGTTCCCTTTGTTATACATTCTGTGTGTTAGCTCTTATACGAGCCTCGACATTGCATACAAAAATAAAAAATTCCAAACATTTACACAGGACTGTACGTGTGCCATAACTGAACTTCCTGACATCACCATATTGTACAAGGTGGGTGTGTGTGTGTGTTGTTTATTTTATACACTCAATGATTGTCAGTCTCTTTGTCTTTGCTTGAGTTTCTACCTCTGTCATTGACGTAGTATACAGGACATTTTTGTGTCTCGTTTTGGGTCCCTGAAGACAGGGTTCACGAGGAGTCCTCTGATATTACTTTTGAAAGCATCATGAGTGCGTCGCGCAAAATGGGTTCTCGTGCACAGCATACTAATCCCATCATTTGGCACACCCTGGTACTCTCTCTGAAGGAAAAAGGTGTAACCCTGAGGCTTGGCTTGTGACAGTTGATCAAAGACTTATTGGAGGTGGTTGTGGAGAGTTCTAAGTGCCTGATTCAGGTGAGTAAACGCCACAGACACCTTGTCTACAATCCTGGCACCGAGAGAAAGAGAGGAATGGGAAATAAAGGAGAGAGATTTGCTCTACTGTGGCAATTAAAGCATGGGTTCATGCAAACATTTTTCTTAGACTTGTCTCACATTACCACTGCAGAGAACACTCCATCAATGGCAAAACCGTGGCCACATGTTAAATTGAGAAATAAATGCTGTTTTATGACGATGCCAAAGATTAAATAAATAAATAAATAATATGGTGGAATTACATCATAGACCGTTTGGCTAAATTGCATCAAAGTGAAGAACATGACATTCACTAATCAGCTGAATGTCTTGAATCTTGAAACTGCAATCGAAAACTACTGATGTGCAAAGCAAATACCTTCTCTTATCTTATGCTGGGTTCGTTATAATCAGAATTGAAGGGCTGGAGAGTGAAAAAAAGAGCATGAACGATGCATCATGTAATTTACGAGGAATAATTTGTTTAAAAAGATTTGGCTGTTCTTGATAAGACCCACGTAATCACTTCAAAATGGTTTCTCTCGAACATGCTGCCCCAATATTGAATTCTCAATTTTTAACAATAACATTTTCTTCACTGGCCTATATCTTGGCAGGAGCTAATTATCCAGCAAATTGGCATCCTTGGCAATTTCATCAGTGTAATGTTGGTTGCCCCCATAGGAATAATTCCAGTTCGTTCTGCTTGGCAGTTCTGTCGCTTTTGCTGAATTTACTTTTTGGATGATCACACAGCCATCATGACAGTGTCACCAAACAAGAAAACAAATCATCAAAATGATTTCTTGCATGAACTAACTTTTCCACAAACTTTGTGTGACTACCTGTATCCTGCGGTCCCTTACACCCTGCTCTGGGGTAGCGAGTCTCAATGGACAATGCACAGTAGTCCTTGTAGAATAAAATGGTTTGTGTTATTGCATGCTTATTAAAGTAATGCAAAGCAATGCAACCAATAAGTTTACTACCAATAATATATAAAGTCATGGAATCCTTAATTTCTGCAGACTTCAAGTCTCATCTTTTCAAACAGCCTCATTCCTGACCATCGGTTTGGATTCTGCCCAGTCACTCAATTATGGACATGCTGCCGCTCTTTCAGCAAATGTTGGAAACATAAATCTCAAACAGGAGGTCAAGACCATCCGTCGGACTTATCTTGGGCATACAATAGTTTGGCATCCTGCTCCGCATGCCTACATGCTTGGTTATGGGTGTTGTGGTGGCAAAGTTTCATCCCATATCTTATGATGATGATTGGTGGTGGATGTTTTAACTTTTAACCTCAGCCGCGCACGAGCGATCACATTTTCCTTTGTCCTCGTGAGTGTTTCTAAAGCAATTGGTTATTTTATATGAATCGGATGTGCTTTACAAAGGTTAAATGGTTTCTCTGTGAGTTTCATAGCAAAATATATTTGATAACTCCCAATTTCCGAGCCGTTTGCCAGATAAGCATGTTTTCTAAATTACAGAGCCAAATCTTTTTTTCCTCCCATCACATGACGATTGGCAGCTGTTTATAAAGATTAATGTTTATGCACATATCCTTGAAACGTATCTACGTACAGTATAAATGCAGCGTTGTTTTATAATTTGTTTGTTGAAATTCTACAAAAACAAGAGTGAAAGTTACTCAAGGTTTTTGGGTTGTATAAAGTATGTACTGTAGTTGGTAATCACACTGACTCCAATCTGCCAATTCACGAAAAATTGCCAGTATCGGCCAAGCACTGATAGACACTGTATGTGTATGTGTATATACTGTATATAGTGCGTCTCTTTTGTTGATAAAGCATATCTCTCTCTCTCTCTCTCTCTCTCTCTCTCTCTCTCTCTCTCTCTCTCTCTCTCTCTCTCTCTCTCTCTCTCTCTCTCTCTCTCTCTCTCTCTCTCTCTCTCTCTCTCTCTCTCTCTCTCTCTCTCTCTCTCTCTCTCTCTCTCTCTCTCTCTCTCTCATGTTTATATGTCCAAGTGGTGTTTATCTCCGGACAGTGTTTGTCTCTGGACCTGTCCGGGCCATGTTTTTTTGTCTCTGGATGTGTCTGGGCGATATTTATCTCTGGTTGTGTCCGGGCAGTGTTTATGTTGGGACAGGAGTTTGTCTCTGGACTTGACCAGGTGGTGTTTGTCTACGGATGGCGTTCATCTCCGGACATGTCCTGGCGTTATTAATCTCCGGACGTATCTGGGTGGTGTTTGTCTCCATGCAGTATTTACAGTATCACAAGGTAGAAAATGAATTTCAGCCATTGTTTTGTTTCCATATTCACTGTTATTCCATGCAGAATAATTTTGATGAGACAGTATGAATCGTAAGTAACACTCCAGCGCATGTCTGCCTTCACTTCCTCTCACCTCACGCTGACTTCCCTTTCCCCACCCATCCTCACTCTGCCCTCCTTCCTCACTCCCCCTACCTCTTCTCCCTCTTCCACACCCTCTCTCTTTCTCCCCCCCCCCCTCTTTTTCTCTCTCCCCCTTGAGTCTGTGGTTGATCAATGCCCCAGACGAGATACACTTCTAGTCTTGGGGGATTTCAATTCATCGACTGGAACTGATAGGGATGGTATGAGACGTGTGTGTTGGTCCCATGGGTCAGGAACTATGAACCGAAATAGCACTAAGTTCCTTGACTTTGCAAGAAGTCATTGACTTAGGGTGGCCGGTTCATGGTTTCAGCACCCGCAAGCTCATCACTGGACTTGGTATTCCAACGCTGGTGGTGTGGCAAAGGAGATTGACCATGTCTCGTTGATGGACGCTGGAGGATGATCCAGTACTGCAGGTGCTAGCGGAGTGCACATTTCCTCAATACCGACCACAGGCTTGTTGTAGCAACTCTGAAGTTACAGCTTAAATCCAGGAGAATGGTACCATCCCAGCCTAGGCTGGATGTTGGCAAGCTCAAGGATGAGAGGCAGCTGAGGAGTTTGCGAACAGGCTGAGTGGGGATTTGGGGGGTCTGGGTGCTTTGGAGAATCCTGAAGAGCTGTGGATTGCCTTCAACACCACCATCCTTGATGTCCCCGGTGGAAGTCTTGGAACTCACTGAAGGCCGAAGAAGAATTTTGTCTCTCAAGGGACACTGGATACTATTGACCAAAATCGCAGGGCCAGGCTGAATGGCAGAGCTGAGCTCTTCGGGGAGCTGAGGCGTAAAACTGTACGTGCACTAAGGGTGGACACTGGACAAGGAGGCCTATGTGCGAGGAATCTTTGAGGGGTCGAGCGTCACCTGTGGTTAAGTGATTCTCATCCGGCTTCCAGGGGAATCTGCGCATTGCGTTCCTCCAAGCCCCTCCCTCGGTGTACTGCAGTTAGAGCGGAGAGTGATGGGCTCTTGACAGAGGAGTCTGAAGTGAAGGCCCGCTGGGCCGGTTACTTTGAGTGGTTGTACCAGGTTGATCCACCAGCTGTCGAGTTGGATGTCAGAGGTGTTACGATCGTGATTGCTGATGCTCCAATCAACTGTGATCCACCTTCGTTTGTGGAAACACTGGCTGCTGTGAACCGGTTGAAATGGGGTAAAGCTCCTGGGATCTGTGGCATCCATGCTGAACTTCTCAAGACTGGTGAAAATGCTGCACTCGTGTTTCTGCATGCAGTTCTGTGTCTTCCTGGAACTCACGCATCATCCCAAGTGACTGGAAGAAGGGCGTTCTTGTCCCTCTATGGAAAGGGAAGGGTGATCGCCAGGACTGCAAGAACATCCAAGGAATGACGCTGCTCTCAGTACCGGGCAAGATCTATGCTCGTATAATTCTTGAAAGGGTTCGCCACCATCTGCTTGAGCACCAGCACACAGATCAGTCAGACTTTACACCAAAGAGGGCAATGATTGACCATATCCTTGCCCTTCGTGTCCTCACCGAACACAGACGAGAGTTTCGGCAGGGGCTGCTTGCAGACTATGTTGATCTCTGTAAAGCGTTCAATTCAGTGAATCAGGATGCCCTCTGGAGTGTTCTTGTTCTCCGTGGGGTGCCACCAAAATTGATCAATCTGATGTCTGAACTATACTCTGGTATGTAGAGTGCTGTGAGATGTGGTGATACCATCTCTGACTTATTTCCAGTTGTTACTGGAGTTCGTCAGGGGTTTGTACTGGCGCCCACACTTTTCCATGCTTGTATGGACTGGATTCTCAGGAGGATGTCGGAGAGATGAAGCTACGGTGCATCGTTTGGGGATGTCAAGATCTCTGACCTTGATTTCGCAGATGATGCAGTCATCTTTGCGGAGACTCTGGACATAGTTTTGGGGGCCCTCGAGGTGCTGAATGAGGAGTCGGAGCCGCATGGATTACGGGTTTCCTGGGTCCAAACTAATATCCAGGCTTTCAATGACATCTTGGATGCTGCTATCTTGTCTGTACCAGTTTGTGGCAAGGATGTTGAGGTCATGGAGAGATTCACTATCCTTGGCAGTGATATTCATGTCTCTGCTGCCTGTGAGCCAGAGGTCAATAGACGTCTGGGTCGGGCCTGGGGAGTCATGGATTCACTGGATCATGCGGTGTGGCACTGCCGGTGCCTGTACGGGAGGACGAAAGTCCGAGTCTTCAGGTCATTGGTGTTTCCAGTCTTGCTCTATAGATGTGAGACTTGGAATCTAAGCAGGGATCTGAGATGGCTACTTCATTTCTTTGGTACCAGGTCTCTTCGGAGAATCCTTGGCTCTCGCTGGTCAGACTTTGTGTCCAACGAGCGGTTGCTGAGAGAGACTCAAATAAGATTTGTTACCTTCATATTCTGTGAGCATCAAATGTAGCTGTATGGACATGTGGCTCATTTTCCTGTCGCTGATACTGCTCACCAGATTCTCTCACAGAGGGAGCCTCGTGAATGGAGGAGGCCAATGGGCTGACCACGTGCCTCGTGGTTGCAGCAGGTTGATTGGCATCTCAAGGAGATAGGGATGGGCCAGGCATCTGCCTGGGGGATTGCCAGACAGAGCCCTCTGGAGTACCGGCGGAACATGGACGTTGCGACACGCTGCTCTGGCACATGCTCACATAACTGACCTGACCTGACCTTAGTATTCTCATCAGTGAAGCGACAGGTGGTATTTGCTATTTTCTAACATATGAAATTTGTTTGTTTGTTTGTTTATTACCTCCACCACCGAAGGTGAAGGAGGTTATGTTTTTAGCCCTTTCTGTCTGTTTGTCTGTCTGTTTGTTTGTCTGTTTATGTACAGGATATCTCAAAAAGTTGTGGACGTATCCGGATGAAATTTTGTGGAGAAGTTGTATGTGTGACACGGACAAAAACTTTAGATTTTGGTGAAGATCCTGATCCAGATCCGGATCCAACTACCAGAATTTTTTCAGTGCTTCTTCACCATTGAGAGATGGGTTGAAACCAATATATAGCAGGATATCTCAGAATATTGTGGACAGATTCGGATGAAACTTGGTGGACAGGTTAGGTGTGTGACATCGAAGAATTGTTTCGATTTTGGTGGAGATCCGGATCCGACTCCTATAATTTATGAAGTGATTTTTCACCATCGAGATATAGGGCTAAAAATGGTATATAGCACGATATCTCAAAAAGTTGTGGACGGATGTGGACGAAACTTGGTGCACAGGTTGGGTGTGTCGCACGGACAAACTATTTCGATATTGGTGAAGATCCGAATCCGAATCTGGATACAAGAATAATTTAATGTTTAAAGTGATTCTTCACCATTGAGAGATTGGGCCAAAAACGATATAGTACTGTATAGCATGATATTTCAAAAATGTATTGTGCCCGATATGTTCTCGTGGATCAGGCATTACATGGCGGAGGTACGCGCTCTACCGAGTGTCCTTCTAGTTCATTTATGTGTTCGGGAACCCTGCAGGAACCAGTGCAATTAAACTTTGCATGGCTTTCTTTTTCATCCAGAGGAATGTCGAGGGCTATATCTGGATGAAAAAAAAACAAAAATTAAAATCAGATAATTGACCTTCAGGCCTCGATCAGCTCGTGTGCTAAAACACTGCCTGTGTTTTTGGGGTTTTTTTTCGTTCCTGGGAGTGATCGAGAAATGTGTATAGCCCTTATTGAGATGACGTCACCGGTCACGTGACTGTGGCAGCTCCGCCATATTGAGCGCAAAAAGTTTACCGGTCATACACCGATGTTATTAATACAACCGTTATCTTCCAAGCAAGCGATTTTTTTCTGCAAATGGTAAGGTTGTTGTGCCCCGGGATGTTATCAGCGATATACTAAAGGCTCGGAGTGCAGTTTACCGCTTTCCCGCCGAAGTAGACCCACGAAATTTTGGATATCGGTTCTGAGAAGAGAAAAATGCGACCTGGCGAACATGACTGGTTGTGCGGCTTCATTTTGTCTCCGGTATGTAACTAACTTTCTGATACGGTTATTTAGTAGTTGGTATTAATGCCGGTGGTTACAAAATATTGTCTGATTTGTATCATTAAAATGCATTATATCCCTTGTTTTATTGACGGAATGACAGAGGCTAGATCGCCTTTCTAACAGCCGTCTAACGCGCACAGTTCTGAGTTGTTTCACTACAGAAAGTCACATCGATATGTATAATATAATAAAAAACTAGCATTGGAAATATCCAGTCAGCCAGTGTGGCACTTACACCAGGATGTTTTCTATTGGTAAAAAAATATCATTGTATCTGTAAGCGATCACTGACGAAGCGAGAATTTCTAGCAATTACTTGCTATTTAGGCAAAGAGCTTACTTGAAAATTAACTTGGGCAGGAGTCAAGGTTAACAAAAGTGACGCCTGGTTGCTGAGCAAACAAGTACAAGACAATGATATGAACAATAATAGTGAAAATGAAAGAAAACAGACCGCTACCTTTGCCCTGCTAACAGGATAATACAGTTCATTGTCAGCTTTCGTCGAGATTATGTCACCAACAAACCCGGCGACATAATATGAGTAAGCGTCCATACCCTTGAAGGCTTTCAGGTTGGCTTGAGTGTAAGGACTCGGCGTTTCAACAAGG
>CM068955.1:45618699-45633589 GCA_035128595.1 Eptatretus atami
GTTCCTCTACCCATCCAGTCGCCTGTTCACCCTCATCCAACCATGATCTTCTACACCCGTACACCACCCCACCCCTCGCAAAAAATTTACTAATGGAATCCATCTCTATCTACCCTGCATTCTCCACTAACCTCACTTACCTGCACCCTGTTTGTCGTCACCTTCTCACAGCACCCTGCTTGCCCCCCTTTCTCTTGCTTTCCCTTTGTTATGATTGAGTCCTGTTCTTTTTGTGCCCCAGCTCTTCCATAGCCTAGACAAGTATAAAATTAAAATAAAAATAGCACAGATTCATTCATCCAATTTGTAGTTTCATTGATTGTAACATGCTAATTTTAATTTTTGCAAAATGGGGAATAACACATATTAGTTTCTTGGTGTTAATAAACCTCAGGCTAAGTAATAAAACTTTCTCTCCTCTCCTCTCTCTCTCTCTCTCTCTCTCTCTGGTTATTAATATAATATATATATATATATACTATATATATATATATATACCTAATATTATATAAATATATATACTCGAAGGATTCCTGCTTTTTTCCTTCGGGGGGGGGGGCACCATGTCGCCTGCTGTTGCCCCACCATTTCTGGGAAGCAGAGACCATTGATGCATGCACCCCAATGGCAAGTGGAAATTGAATTTGGCCATGTCCGGAGATATACTCCCCTACTCTTCCGAAGGACACCATGGATCTTTAATATCCACCACTAATGCCTTCAACGGATGCCCAGTTTAACGTTCAAGTAGGAGGGTAAAAGCATGTGGAGTCCCACCCTTTTGTATAAAACACACGATACATTATAGCTGGGTCAGGATTCAAACCCAGTGAGATAAAATTGAGCTGAGTGTGCGACCTGAGCTATCCTGCCCAGCCACTGGAAGGAATTACAATATATTATATGTCAGTATTTATCTTGTATATTATACTTAAACAGATGAAGGGCTCCACACTTCGTATGCCCCGCCCAGTCTGCTCCAGGGCCCGCTTGGCGTAGGAGTGGAGGAGTCAGGTTACTGTTACAGGCAGTGAAAAATGAAAAGAAATAAGAATTTTTAGCACGTCAACCACCACGTTTTATTAACTCTATTTCATTTGAGTAAAATTTTCATCTTAAGATGGACCTTTCCTTATCACAAGGTCAGATTCATGATAAGTTGTAACTGCCTTATTTTGCAACAAATCTAAACAGGCAAGAGAAACATTCCAAAAATGGGCAAAGGGAATGTTTTCCCTCTTCAAAAAATTCACAACCAAAAAAGAAAGAAAAAAAAAAAGACTTATTACAAAGTATCAATCATCCACCAAGCGTCTGGAAGAATGGTGAAAACTGGTGGAAAGTGCATAGAAAGACCAACATCATTGCCAAGTTTTGCGTCTTGATCTTTCAATTTAACCCTTTAACTTATGTCTGTCTTGAGCTTGGCTTCATCTCTGCGACTTCTAAAAACAAATAAGTGTACCGTCCTTTTTGATCGCTCTTACTGTAAAATTAGTTTATCGCCATGTTCACTGTGTGTTCTAGTTCGTTTTGTTTTTAAATCTTGTGCCAATTTGTGGTTTGTCAGCTTCACATTGGGTCCTTGAAGCCTACCCTTAGCTTATCCTCATCTGTCATGATCGTGTTTGTGTATTTTCTCCATACCTTAACATTTTAATTTCACAGAAAATCCCTTACCACTACTTTCAATTCCTCCCACCTAACCCTATCTTTAATGTCTTGAAATATCAAAAAAAAAACTTTTTCTCTCTCTTTTCCCTCCACCTTACAACTCCTAACCACATTACTTCTCTTCCCTCTACTCACCTTCCTCCTCATTCTTGCCCAATCCACTTTTCCCATTCCCACTTTGATCATGAAGCATTCACCATTACACCTTCACAATCTTTTCTTCAACCTCTACCTATTTCACCCTCTCTAACAACCTATAAAAAACAGGTGATAAAATTTTCAACTCACTCTTTTCCCAATTCTTTCCTATTCTATCAGAAAGTAACATGCCACTGTTTTCTTCTTTCTTTTCTTCTTATAAAGGTTGAGTCAGTCAACTTTTCAAGATCCCCATGTCTAAAAAGTCGTATCCTGCCACAAACTAACAGTGAATTCCTTTTCCCATCTCCTTAACTCACCTTTACCTCCACCCTTGTCGACCATCTTTATAACATATCTCTCATTTGAAAATCAACACAAACCCATTTTGCAAAGCATTGTTAGGCATTCTCCATCAATCTTCTCTTTTTTCCCAACTTCAGTGCCAATTCACCACACCTCCTAAATCAGCCACCTTCTAACTCTCCCCTTTATACCCATCCTTTCCACTCATCCTACCTCTTCTCTAACACCCTTCACTGCCTCTCTTACTAACAAGCACTCCTCTGTTGCCAAAACTGTGTGGTCCAAACATCTGTGGGCTATTCCAACCTAACAGATAGTCTCACCTCTCAGATGTACACTCTCAACAATCTAAATATGCTCCTTCTTTCCTCATTCACACCATCCTGCCTTCCCAGCCCCTCAATCTTTTCCCCCCCCCCTACCTTGCTCCCATCTCACCATACCCACTACCAATTCATCCTCCCCCTCCTCACCTCTCCCTCTCCCCCCTCCCCATGCTGTGCTCCGCTCATTGTCTCCCCTCCCTCTCAAAGCTTCCCTCACCACTCCCCTCTTCAAATCTCCCCCCCCACTCCCCCTCTCAAGGCCCCACCCTCACATCACCAAACTGTCTCCTTCCCCACCCTCTCTCTTCAACCCATTCTCACCCATCCAATCTTCGACTCACTCTCCATCTCTATTATTACGCCCCACTGTCCTCAGCCCACACCACTACCTTTGTCCTCTTTCTCAATCTGCCCTCTCCCCAATCTCTGCAATCTCCTACAGACTAGTCACAGCTCTCCTACCTCCAACTCTCCTCCCTCGTCTTACCCTCCTCCTCCAAATCTCCCTCCCGATCACCCAAAGCCTCCTTCCTTCCCTCTTCCAAGAGTGTTAATCTCAAATCATCCGAGCCTCACTCTAACCAGCATCTCTCCATACAGGTGCCACTGGACAAAACCAGACCATCTGCTAAACAGAAACTTTCTCCTTCAAGACACAATGACCCTTAATATTCTCCCTGGTACTCCTCCTTCATCCTGGCTGCAGAGTTGCTCTCTTTATCAAAACTATATTCCTCACTCTCCATTGCACTGCCTACCTCCACCACACCCCGAAACCTTTGCTATGCTCCCTCCAGCACACCTCTTGTTCAGTATATGGCTGACCGTCACAACAAACCAGTTCGATGACTCCATTACATCTTCTCACAGACAACAGAACAACCTGTCCACTCATCCACTCTCTCTCACATATGTGGTATCCAATTCATCATGCCAGTGGCGGGTGTGGTACCCTCTCTCACCTGCCAGCGCTTCAGCAAAGACTTCTGTGACTCATTGGGACGAAAAACAATCAGTCAAATTCCTGACCAGGTCTTAATCAATGCCACTCCATCCTGCTGATTTCTTTCACAATTTCCCTTACAAATGTCCTGCTTTCCTTCAGCTCCAATCGTTCATCTGACCATATGCTTTTTAAAGTGACATCCTCTAGCCATCTCAGAGAAGAACCACGCCTCAACACGACAAGCTGCAATTCACTCAGCGGAGGCACAGACTTCCAAGGCACCATCAAAACTTCTAGAACGATCCCCTGCTCTCTACTTTCTCAAATCAAACTCATCCTAATACTTTCAAAAAATTGCTCTTTCTCGCATGCATGCACATATTTATCCCATCTGTCTTCAGTTTCATACCCTTCCTGCCACCCATCACAATAAGCTTGTGCATACCATCCATCCTTCCATCCATCGGCCATACTCTGTACAGAGATCGGTGCTGCCGAAGCATTCTCTGGGATATTTGGCACAATCCGGACAGTCGCCACCACCGACGCAAGACACTCAAATGGCTCAATCATCCCAGCAAGACTGGTACTCACTTTGCCAAACCTCAAACGATGACACTAACAACCCACCTCCATTATTTCAATGCAGAGCAGATTAACTCGGATCCTGGATCCCAGCCCTCAACCCTAACCATTTGAGCCAACACCAGGCATACTGTGGCATAGTAGTTCCCTGAAACAACTTGCCCTTGCCTCCACAGAAGAAACTCCAACTGAAACAATCACATTTCCTTCTACAAAGCTCAAACAACATGTGTTACCCTCAGAAGACCAGGAAACAATCTCAAGCTGAATTCTCAAAAACCTGTCTCCCTCCTCCAAATCCTGTGGCAGTCTGGTCAAGTTCCACTTTTGATGTTTGTCCCCATCTATCCCCTCCCTTATCGCAAAGGCTGCACTCTGGACACTGTCAGTAAAAGCTGAAGCCCTACACTGTTTGCTTCAAAATCTCTGTGTCTCCAAACCCACACTTTCTTAACCCACCTTATATCCAGTCACACAAAGCTGTTCCTGACTCTGTACCTGTCTCCAGCCAAATGGAGAGTATGCTGTCAAACCTTGACTATTCGCAACCGAAACAGCCGTATCACCCATGTCCTAAAACCGTTCTCTGCTACTCTTGCCACCCTCCTCTGTTTTAATTCACACTCCATTGCTCAATCATTTGCCATCTGCTTGAAATCAGCAAAACATTAACGCTCTTTATTAAAAGCGTGGCAAAAACAGACCCTGTTATTGCAGACCAATCAGCCTGCTCCCAATCATCAGAAAAGCCATGGGAATCCATCATCACTTCCGCCATTTAAATCCTTCCTCTTCTCCAATGCTGAAATTCTTATCATCAATTGATTCAAAGAGTCACTCTACCCGACATGCGCTTCTGCTTTCCCAAGCAATGGAGAGTCCTCAATGCGCCCAGACATGAATCAAGCCAATCTCCCCTCGACATATTTGAGCTTTTATACAGATTCTGTTACCCCACACTGCTTACAAAACTCTCTTCTTATGGTATCCAAGCAATCTCCACTCATCTCCCAACTTGCTCCCTTCACTATCAACACGTGCCCTCTAAATGAAATTCTCTCATCTCCTCTCCTTCCAGGCTTGTTGCCTCAAGTAGTATTTTGCCCTTGCTCTTCTGGTTTTTCATCAATATCTCTTCAACTCTCTGGACCAATCCTCTGATCTTTTCTTCTAGACTCCACCCTCTGCCATACCAGCTCTTCAAACCATCATATTGGCAGGTAGCAGCCTCTTCATTTAATCAAAGATACAGATTAAAATTGCAAGCTGGTCCAAAACACGGAACACATCCTTTCAATCCTACAAAATCTCACACTGTCTCTACAAAATGACCGTCTGGACCCCCCCCCCCCCCCCCCCCCACCCCACCAATCATACTTCTCAAAAATCATGTTGAAAATATTTTGTCTCATGCATTTTTAGTGTCATATCTGCCATATCTTCCGGGAAAGCCACACTTCCAAGCTGGCTCCAAAGTCAGTCGCCGACTGAGCATCCTCCGTCGTGAAAAGCCTTCCTTAGCACACCGAGCTCCTAACCACATACAAAACTTTCATCTGCAGCCATAATGGATAACTGCCTCTCCCACGACTTGCTGCTCCTGCGCATACGCTCACACTTAGCTCGCTCCACGCGTGTGGAAACCAGCTTTTCGCATCATTGTATCTCCCACATGAAGCTGAGTCTTTGGCTCTCTCTCACTCTCCTCATTGCAGCAGGTGGTGCTTTATCATCTTCTACCGATTCCCTCCAGCCTTGCCCACCCCCCCCCCTTCTCTGTCCTGTGTTCCCACATATATTTCTGCAGGTGCTCATTGTCCACCAGAATCCGCCCTTCTGTAAAAACTACCAAAAAATAAGAGTTACGTTCACCTTCACCCCCCAAACCCCCCCCCCCACCCACTCTCCTCACACCCTCTCCCCTCTCTTCCTCCCCCTCTTAATGTTCATTTAAAGCGGAAACCAATTTATTCAACAAATTAATCACACGTGCACATATCACGTCGTTTTCGTTTTCAAGATACACAATACTTTATGTAATGACAGGGTTGTAAACCTATATATGTAGATCACCCCTTTATATGAACTTCTCTACAGCATTACTTGTTCTTCTCAGAACAAAAAAAGTTTTCGTTCAGCCATCACTTAGATTTTCTTGAATTCCCTTTTTTATCGGCTGGCATTTTGTACACAAGCCATAAGTCCCTCTTGTTCTCTTGTTTTGGCCAAATGGCACGATACCAATAAATGTGCCTTCGATTGTCCACTTTCATTTTTCTCAGAATTGGTATTACCTCTGGCGCATCTGAAGGTAAGAGTTTCTGTTTCACTCTCTCTGTCTGTTTGGCTGTTTGTGTGTTTGTCTGTGTGCAGGATACCTCAAAATGCTGATGATCCGATGAAATTTATGGCAGGTTGGTGTGCATGACAAGGACGAACTATTAGATTTTATGAAGATTGAATCCAATCATATAGGAAAACATTTAATATTTAAGGTATCTTCACCATTCAGAAGGGAAAAACATTTATATAGCGTATATTCAAAAATGTTGCGCCATATGTTTTCGTGATCAGGAACATTGCGGTCGGGCAAGCGCTCTCCGAGCTTGTACTTCTAGTTTCATTCTGTTAATCCTTCATCCTTCTGTGTTCTATCCTCCACGAACCCTGTATGTATACAAAAATATCATAGGTTGGCAGAGATTTTCAGATAACGAAGAAAAAATAAACAAAGCATCATAAGAGATGAGATCCAAGAGAAATGACACACTCTCATTCTAACTATAACCGTAAACCCATTAAGCTATTCCCAACGTCCATGCTTGGATGTGTCTACCACAAATAAAATAGCCCTTTCTCACATCACAGCCACATAAATATTCACATTCAGAAACTCATGAGAATTCGACACAAACTTATGTTTACCTCTCAGTTGAGCAGCAGTCCTATTTAAGCGACGGATATGTAAGAATATTGCATAAAGCCACTCTGTTTTAAAACTCTTCGGTAAAAGACAGGACACCTTATCAGTGCATACAGTACACACCATGAAAAGTCTTCGGCCTGCTACTTCCATGTCACTAAAATATCTCAAATAATAGAAAAACAGGGATATGGCTGATGTGCTGTACACTCATCCAAACTACGTAGCACGTTTTGATTACTGCCACTTACGAGCAGTACATGTGCTCATTTGGGACTTGCATGAGGTACCACTCCAGGAGCTTTAAATTCTCTCTTGCGAAGAACAGGATGAAGTAGTTTATGTCACACTGCCGAGACAAAGAAACAGTGCTACTCGGGGCTAAGTCTTTTTTATTCACATAAATTCTCGTTAAGAAATCAAATCAAGGAGCCAGGAAGTACTGGTACAGAAAAAGAGGACGCTCTAGTTAGAGTAGTATAAGGACCACAGGCCTTAGCCTACAGGTAACCCACGGATTTCAAAGATGCCGGAAGAGACCATAACCGAGCCAGTGATTAAACCAATTCGACTCATGGAAGTTTTTTTAAGTACATGTAAGGCGAACATAAGCTCGGAGTAGATAGGCAATTTGCTTACCGATGACCCCAACAGCGTCAGACAGTGCCGGGAGTATGATTCCGCAAAAAGTTGAGGGATGTGAATGCCGAATTGCCAGCCCAATATCAGCAAAGCCGGAGCACGTCTGCTAGTCTGTGAATAAAGTTCGGCACACTTTTTCTCTGTTAATCTTCAAAAGGATCTAAAGCAAGTCATAGGGAGTGCTCGGTATTTGCTATGATGCTCCGAGAGTTGTATGCAACGAAACACAAGGCAAGGGATACAATATTTATACAATGGCCGGCCCCCCTGCGTCCATCCTGCTCTTCCCTCTACCACAAGCAAAATTACCTTCCTCGCTTCATTATCTTCCAGCAATTTAGTCTCATCAACGGAACCCCCTTATTACTCTGCATGCTCAGTTCAACCTCCACACATCTTCAGTCAATTAAAGGACCCCTCCATGGTATATACAAAATGCTTCACACATGAGTAAGAATGCTAAAAGTAGCTTGCCCTAAGAAAATGTCAAAGTAGCAAAATTGCTATCGAAACACACTTCCCCAGCAATCATAATGAAAAACAGGTTACTGAATATATGTGCATATATGCAAATGTATATAGTTACATCTATATGTATATATATTATATAATAATATAAGTAAATATATATTAATATATATATATGTACGAATTCGCGCCCCGCCAGTTCGATCGCCGCGTACCTCTAATCGCAACCGCGTCGCCACGGTCGGACAATTCAGTCGGGACTTTCTGAACCACGCCAAAACAGTCACGGTGAGCTTTTAACCCACCACAGCCCAGCTTTCCCCCGTATTCTAACCCGCGCAAATAGGTCCACTCGCGATACATATACCTAAGTACTGCGCGAACCTACCGAGGGCGTACCTCCCAGTCGATTGGACACGAACCCTAACGGTCCGTTCGTTTCACAGCGAAACCGAACGGGTTATTATCGCACCTCGCACGATCCGATTCTAGTTTAACGGCGATTTCAAAACCCAATTAATTATGCCATGATGCAAGATGGCATTCCAATAGGGAAGATGACGCCAACGGAACGGATACATTCAACCAAGCACATATTACAAGCACACGTATATTACAGCCAAGCAGATGCAATATTCAGCGAGAAGCAAAAGCAATGCAAACCGAATATGAGTATTATTTCAGTCACTGAGCAGTTCAAAACTTGTCGGACACGGCGCCACCAACATTCACTCAAAGCAAAGCAGGAATGCCACCCAAAAGGAAGTGACCAGACAGGGTCGTGGACCTTCTATTATAACTACCTGAGACCGAACGGTCCCGCGAGACCGTGGCAGGTTACCTGCCCCCCTCGGTGGTCGGCGAGTCACGTCGCCCCGCCCCACTGCATCTGGTGGCCGTGCCTGATCCCGGGCCTCTCCGTTGCCGCAGCTCCTCCGCGCTCCTTGCACGACGCGCAGTGTCCGCCACCCAGCGGCAGAGCTGCCCTCCAGTCCGCTCTCCGGGCGTCGCCCGACTTCTACCGTTCCAACGCCTCCAACAAAAACAGTCGCTTCACGACCATGAGCACATAACCACACGACCAAGACCGCATGAACCACAGGACAAGATCCCAGTGAGAGCATAACCACCCGACGGCAAAACACCAAAGCACCACCAAAAGAGCTTGACGAACCACCACACGAAGGACAAACCTCACGTCTCGTCGCCTGTATAACTCCGGGCTCCGCCCTCGCCCCTCCCCTTTGGCTCCACCCTCATTCGAGCTTTTTGAGACAGTTTCTCGAAAAGGCGTTTCTCAATTCCACCCGCCTCACTCCCGATCCACCAATCCGAGCGAGTCCGCCTCGCCCTTTCCTCACACCAGCCTCGGAGAAAAAAGCGGGGAGAAACCCACACGCACCCATTGGAGGTTTCTTTCCTCTTCTTTACCGCCCGCGTTCTCGACCCCTTTGAACGCGGAAGGGTCGTAGCATGGTCTTGGAAGGAGCGTTTGCAAGCTGGCGAGTGTCGAGATGGTTAAATTGTGTGTTGTTTTTGCAGATCTACGGGTTGGCATGTGCGTAGCCTTGGTGCGTGGTCTTGTTGCGTGTGGATTTGTTTAATGTGCGCAATATGTCGTTTAAAATAACAATAGGAACAGAAAAAAACCTACCTCAAAGTCACAGCCCGTGAACACGAAGAATTCCCTCTAAAGCATGTGGGGAAACCTATCGAACAGCGTACTTACCGGGATAACTGATTAAGGAACTTTATGTGTCTGCGAATTTCCCATAGCCGATAACACTACCCCCTCCCCTTTATAGACTCGCCCCGAGTCGTCGAATTTCAGTGCCATCATGTGTAAGTTTCCCCTAGTCACATTTACCTTTGAACCCTATGCGACATTCAGGGTATTTCGTGTCCCCAAAAAATATATTTAACCTACGGCTAGTAACAATTAAACAAACCCACTCATACAGATGACTTAAATAAATAACTGCCGCCGCTATGACACACATGCAGGGGGCGCAACTATTTACCAAATTACATCTTAACTACAAAAAATTTACACTAAACCCATGGCCCAGGATCGATGGACTCTGTGGAAAAAAGAAGCAGGGAGTCAGGCTACTCATACGCAGCCAAGGCCTCCCCCTTTTAAATAACGCAATGAACAAAAGCCGCACGGCCGCCAGTGCAGGCCCGTTTGTTCGCTGCCTACAGAAGTCCTCACTGCCGCAAATGATCCTGGCGCACATGTAATGAACATCGGGGGGCAAATTTGCAAAACAGGGCAGCAGGCAGCTTCATGCAGAGCAGGCAGGCAGCATTGTAAGCAAACAAGCCTTGTAGCAAACAGCCAGCAACAAAATGGCCGTACAGCCTCGTGGCAAACAGCCAGAGACATCCGACCGCACAGCCTTGCAGCAACAGCCAGCAGATGAAGTGCCGGCACACCTCCGATAAACAGCCATCAGACGATCTGACCGGCACCAAGGCCTGCCAGCAAAAACAGCCGCAGAAGAAGTTGGCCAACCTTTGCTGAAATGGAGCTTGTGGAGGGAGTGCGTGTGGCCAACGCGGAATGCTCGACCTACCCTACTGGCTCCCTCCCAACCTATCGCCTTTGCCTATCTCTGTCCATACCCACTCCCTTAATTTGCCAAAAACCAATTTAGCCCAACTATTTTTTATTTTATTTTACTTTCCCCACTATAATTCGTCTCCTAAACCCCTTATCTCTTGTTCGCAACCTATCGTCTCCTAGCCTACTCCCAACCCCTTACTTCCCATTCCTGAGGGAATAAGGGAAAGCTAGCATCCTTGTCCCCCAAAGAGCCTCAGAATGGCCTCCGTCAAGACTTCAGCGGATCTTAACCAAAGTGTCCACGCGCCCACAACAAGAGCAAAGGATGATGGTCGGGAGGGGGACACTTCCTATCTAGCCCAAACCATTAACTTTAAACTACCCCGGGCTTTCAAAAAAGCGCTCTCGCTTAAACTATCGGTTCTAACAACCGATTCCCGTCCCTGTGTTGTTCCTCACCTGTTGCAAATTTCGCCCATGCCCCAACAATTTCCCCGTGCCCTCACCCACGTCTCATGCTGGGACCCGTGCCCCCTTGCAGAAACTACCCGTCGCGCCGATTCTCCGGACGATGGTCCCCGGGCACTACACTGCCTCCGAGCCTACCAGCTCCCTAAACTGGAGTTCCCTCCCTGGCGACTCCCCTCAACCTCCGTGCAGGCTGCACCGGCCCCCCTGGTACCCCGCCCAATGCACTGCCCCACACGGCCAATGGCCCCGCGCCCCCATCAGCGGTCACCTTCCCACACCTATTCCCGGCCCCCATGCCCTTTTACCCGGCCGACTGCCCGGTGCCGAGGTACCCACTCAGCGATACTCACCTGCGCACCGAC
This sequence comes from Eptatretus atami, assembly GCA_035128595.1. Taxonomy (NCBI): domain Eukaryota; kingdom Metazoa; phylum Chordata; class Myxini; order Myxiniformes; family Myxinidae; genus Eptatretus; species Eptatretus atami. The sequence goes on from CM068955.1 coordinate 45,630,110, forward strand.
GCGCCCAACCCCTCAACAGCTCCTGCACCCCTCCAAGCGGTATCGAGCCTACATTCCCACCAAACAGCAAATAACGACCCCATTTTGTCAATTGACTAATGCCCTAACTTGGTCCGTTGGTGGAATCACGCCTCCCCCCAATCACTCATCGCCACCATGCCATTCACATTCGCTCCATACACTCAGACCCGCTGCCTACTCAACTCATCAAGTACACTTTCCATTCCTCAACTCTCACTTTCCGATTCTGCCATTCTTCTAACTCCTCCCCTAACTACCTGTGCCCTCTCTCGTTCCCTTACACTATAGCACGTTCCTTAAACCTACGTAGCTAACTACGTCCCCTCTACACACTCAAAGTCGTCACTCGTCTCCAAATCTAAATAAATCCATCTCCCCATTTCTAAATCTCAACTGGATCCCTTAACAATCCATCCACGGCCCATTGACTTACCCCTGCCCCATGAAAGCCAGTCTAGCTAGCTAAACCATCCCCAACTCAGTGGTATCCCTGCCCAACAGGGCTCTTCCACCCCTGCCTCGGACCTTCACCCGACCGAGCCCTGCTTGCTTCTACTGTTTTTCATCGCCAGCACCAGTGCGGCACTTCCAAACCTGCGCACCAGCTGCAATTCACTACTCGCGCACCTTTGCGGGCGTCATGGCAGCCTTCGCCGCTCGCGGCACCTCGTCCCTCTGACGGTACCATCCGCAGGGATTCACCCTCCTCCGGATTCCAAACCACACGTGCAGCCATGACGTCACCCTGCGCATCCCAAAGCAAGCCCGCGTTTCAAGGGTCCCACCGACACATTTGCTCTGCTCGTCGTTGCTTTTACAAACACGTCGCGTGAAGAGACCCATCCGGTCCAAATCCATTATCCAGCCTAGCTTTGTCGTCGCGGGATCGGCTAAACATCCACTGCTGCGTTTCCGACTGGTTTCACCGCGCAGACCGAGACGCGGCGGCCTCGTGCGGCACACACGGACCGCGCACGCTGCCGTGCAACCCGCAACGGTGCTCAATACAGCTACGGCCGTACCCGCCCTTGTCCCTCTGTCGCCGTCGTCGTCTCATTCAATCACGCGCTCAAACTCCGCGTGTCAGAGACTCACACACCTCACCATTACACTCACCTCTGCGGAGACGCGCTGCGTGCTCGCGCAATGCCCACCGTCATCTCCCTCACATACATCGACCTCACACACGCTGTCTCTGCTCACGACACCGTGCTTCACTCACACAGACCCTTTCACGTCACACAACACCATACTACTCACACACGCGGTGATACCACATAAACCGGTTCCTACACGGTCTTACACACACCTTACTCACACTGCGGGAGCACGCATTTCCATTTGGACACCTTACACCCACCACCGACCACGTACACCCACCTCTCACCACGCCCGTCACAGGCTGACACGCATGGCTCACTCGCACACGAGGAACATCTGGAAGTGTCACCACAAGGGTTCCCGGGGCCTCCATACACCCCACCACCCTGCACGGCCGTTCGTCAGCACTCGCCCCCTCCTAACATCCTTGACACCGACCGAACTCCACTGGTCGCTGATCAGCCTTCAAGGAGAATAGCGTCTCCCTCCGAGTTCCCGAAAGAGGCTTCCAGCTGCTTGCACCAGGTCACAACACGTCTGCCAGCTAGCCCCCATTAAGCCTCGCTACCTCTGTGTGTGTTGTGTTCGTCCTTAGTCCTTTTTAACCACCCTCTATCCCGTGTCTCTGTTTCCAGTGACTATTTGGCATTTCTTCCTGGCTCCATTTTCCTTCCCATTGAGTCGTTCTTCCCTCTCTGAGCCCCACTAGTTGTTCGTTACTTTCGCAGATTTTTCCATCTCTGTGGACTCAATTTGCTCCTCTCTTGAGTTGATAATTTCAAACTCTATTGTTTTTGTTTTCACCCCACCGTCTCTCATGCCTCTCATGTTCAATCTCACTTCCTTCAATTGGCGAGCTCCTTTGCTGTTTCGTTCGTGTTTCTTCATTATATCTCTGGTACCTCACAATTTTCCTTGTCATTCTGCTCTGTTTATTTGTTCTTTTCGTTCCTACCCACTTGCCTTTATGTTGAGTTTTCTTTCTTTAATTTCCACCCCTTGTCCTCATTCTCAATCTCATAGTTTCCTCAATGTTGATTTTTTTTCCTGTTTCATCTGTTGCTCTTTCACTACCTCCTCGTACCATCCTTGCCTTTCCCTTTTGTTGTTCAACCTCCAAATTCATACTCTTGTTTTTTATTCCACTGTCTCTCTTTTCTTCCCTCTCCAACTTCCGTTGTCTCCATTCACATTGACTGTTCTCTCCGCTTCATTCCTTCTCTTCACTTTTCCTCGTACTCCACCCTATTTTTCCCTTTGTCTTCAGTTTCAAATTCATACCTTTTTGTTTTCTATTCCACGTTCTTCTCGTCTTCCTTCTCCAATCTCGTTGTGTTCCTTCAATCGACTGATTTCCTTCCTGCTTCATTCCTTGTTCTTTGTGTTGCCTATTCCACTGTCTTCTTGTTCCTCATTCGCAATTCGTTTGTCTTCTTCAATTGCTGATTATCCTTCTCCTGTCTCTTCGTTCTTCTTTTCATACTCTTTCTTTTCCTCATTCTTTAACTTGGGCCTTCCTTCCAGCTGTCGACTGAACAGTTGTCCTTCAACTTTCATCTCCGTTCTCCGTTCCTCCTCTTTTCAACATCCTCACTCACCTGTAATTCCGTCTCTTGTTTTGGCGTTCTGTACACTCAAAGCTTCCTTTCAATTCTTTTCTCATCTCCCACACTTCCAACCTTGCTTTGGCTCTAACGTTCGATCTGAACAGCTGTTTCCTGTCGTTTCATTCTCCCCTTTTCTCTCCTCTCTCAACATCCCGAGCTCGTTTGTAGTTCCCTTCTTTGTCTGTTTTTTAACTCAGAAGCTTTTCCTTCTAATTCCTCCTCATCTCCGCACCCTCCTCACATACTTTCTCCTCATCCCCTTTAGTGGTGAATTTCCAATCGTGTCCTTTGTTTCTATCCACTGTTCCTCTCGTTCTTCCTTCTCCAATCTCCGTTGTTTCTTTCACTTTGTTGATCTCTACTTCCTGCACCATTTCCTGCAATTTCTTATGGAATTCCTGTCATTCCTGTTTTCTTTTTATCGTCTGTTCCAGTCCTTCTCTTTTCAGATTGCCTTCTTCTACCTCCTCCTTCAGTTGTTCCAATTCCACATCGTGTTCCCGTTTTTCCTCTTCCCACTTTGTTTCCCATTCTTTTTCCAAAGTTCTCTTATCCCGGGAATTACTAATTTGCTCTTCCTCTATTCTTTCGTTCAGTTTCCTCTTCTCTTGTTCCAATTCATGGGAACTCAACTCTACTTTCTTCATTTTTCCCTTTAGTTCTTCGAACTATCTTGACTTTTACAACCATTCTTCCTTCCTTTCCTCCAGATTGTCCTCTCTTCTTTTTATCTCCTGTTCCAGGCTTTCTT
>CM068955.1:45635253-45653513 GCA_035128595.1 Eptatretus atami
CTCCCACCAACAGGCCACTCACAGGACCACAAGCGCAGGAACCAAGCGAGGAAGAAGAAGAAGAACTGGACCACCGTGAGACAGGGGCGAGCATGAACGATGAAGAGGGGGTGAGCCTCGCGTGCGGTCCACCCTTTATAGCGTGGGGCTCCGCCCATCGCTCCGCCCCGTTCTCGGCTCCACCTTCCTTCGAGAAGCTTCTCGAAAAGGCACGTTTCTCAACTCCGACCGCCTCACTCCTCGTATCCACCAATCGCGAGCGAGCCGCCTCGCCCTTCTCGTCACACCAGCCTCGGAGAAAAAAGGCGGTAAAACCCGCGCGTCATCGCAGTTCTTTCCTTGGCACCTTTGTTTGACTTTCACGGACGGTTTTCGACGCGGAAGGGGTGGTAGCGTGCTCTGTCGGTCCAAAATAACGATAGAGAAAGAAAAACACTATCTCCAAAGGGTCGGCAGCCCGGTGAACACGAAGAATTCCCTCTAAACAACGGTGGGGAAACCTATCTGAACACTCACTTATCGATCTAACTGATCTAAGGAACCTTTATGGTGTTCTGCGAATTTCCACAGCCGTAACAATATCATCAATCCATGGAAATAGCCCAGAAGTTCGCGTGACACCTACGTGGTAGCCATGATTTTTTGCCACTCAATATGGCGGAGCCTTACCTTCCGCTGTGACGTCACTCGCTTATGCATAGGGTCAATTGTGAAGATCTATGTTAAGGTTGTAGTGAGTGATGTGTTGTCAACAAAATTTAATTATTCTCGTGTTTACACATGCACCTGGTATTAAAAAGATTGCTTTACACAGGTTTAATATAACACCTCTGTGTACAGGCCTCAAGTGAGTGTGTTCTTAAACAATGCTTGGGATTTTCTCGGGAACAATCGAGTAATATTTTTTGTGGAGTTCACATGTTGAGGTTGTCGTGATTTGTTATATTTAAAAAATACAATTATTAAAAAGTTAAATGAAGAGAAAGTAGCACAAGCGCATTTTGCAATGCCCAAGATTGTTAACTCATCCAAAACCACAAGTCCAACATTCCCCAATTTTTCATGCAGGAAATATATAAATACATATATCATTTCTGATTGGATGTTCTCTACTGATGCGTCATCACCTCCCAATGGTCTCGGTGGGATGATTGGGAGGTGATGACGCATCAGTAGAGAACGTCCAATCAGAATTGACTGTGTTGATAGGTGTCTATTAGACTGTTCTTCATCATTACTCACTCACTTTGTGCGAATTTCACCTGAAGAGAGCACAACGAAAAACATATTTCAGTGAACTTCCCCGGGCAACGTTGGGTCCTTCAGCTAGTAGCATGATATTTCAAAAAGTTGTGGACGAGTTATGACAAAACTATTTGAATGAGTTGATGAGCTGACAAGAAAAAGCTGATTCGATTTTGGTTCATGTCCAGATCCAGATCCGGCCTCTCCTTGGGGTACAAAACGTAAACTGTTCAGCCTGGCAGAGGTGCAGTATGTGCTCCAATGAGTGCCCATTCTAGTTATCAATGGAACTCTCTCCCCTCCTCTTCTAGTGGAGGCTGGAATGTCCCTAAAGGAATATATTGGTCCCAGGCTTAATCATCATATACATAAATGATCTCTCTAATTCTCTGGAAACCCTCTCTTCCTTTTTGTGGATGACTTCATTTTGTATCATTCACTCCTCCATCCCACTCACAGCAGTTGCATCACTCTGTGCTGATCATCCATCATCATCGGCTATCACTCGCTAGCGAATAAAATAGTCTTCGAGAACGGAATTTTATTTGTGCTTGAAAGTGACTGATGAGGCCAACTCGAGAACCACATCGTCTGATACAATCAGGACAGATGTTTTCAGGTGCACTGGTGCATGAGTGGCTATGTCGGCATTCTTTCCTCCATCGCTTGTTGTCCTCTTTTGCTTGTCTGTGTGATGCTTCGAAGTGGATGGACCCCTCACACAGCATTCTTCTCCATCTCAGGCGATCTCGGGCAGCATTCCCACGGTCGTCGACATCAATGTCACACTTCTTCATATTTGCATTCAAAGCGTCTTTGTACTGCTTCCTTTGTCCTCGAGTTCACTGTCCTTCTTTCAGCTGTGAATAAAAGACATGTTTCAGAAGGCGAGAGTCTGACATTCGAATGACGTGGCCTGTCCACCAAAGCTGTTGAGGATCAGCATTGCCTCAACACTGGTAGTGCCTGCTTCATCAAGTATGCTGATGTTTGTGTGCCTGTGATTCCATCTAATCCTCAAGATTTTGTGAAGGCAGCATTGATGATGTCTCTCCAAGATCTTCAGATGCCTTCGATATGTGGTCCAGGTTTCAGAGCCATACAGAGAGTTGGAAAGACAACTGCCTGATAAACAAGGCGCTTGGTTCCAGCACAAATAGCACGATCATGAAAGACTCTATTCCTGAGAAGTGTAAAGGCAGCACTGACGCAATTCAGACAGTGTGATATCTCTGCATCTATGTCTGCCTTCGAAGAGAGATGGCTCCCGAGGTAGGTGAAGTGTACCACATTCTCCAAAACCTCTCCGTTGATTTGGATGGAAGGAGTTGGCAGTGCCTCACTAGGAGATGGTTGATACAGGGCTTTGGTCTTCTTGATGTTGAAGGAGAGACCCAGATGTTGTTGGGCTGCTCCAAATGCATTAAGAATGGACTGAAGATCCTCCTCACAATGAGCAAACAGGGTGTTGTCATCTGTGCACTGGAGTTCCACGATTGAAGAGACAGAGATCATGCTCTTCTCTTTCAGTCCCCGAAGGTTGAAGAGTTTGCCATCCATCCTATAAATCATCTGTACTCTGCTTGGAAGATTCCCATTAATGGGATGAGAAATGCTTGCATTGAAAATAGCTAACAGAGTCAGAGTGATGATGCAGCAATGCTTCACTCCAGTTGTCACTCCAAATGGTTCATCTTGGTTCATCTTGAGAGTCACTGCAACTCAGAACAGTCACCGACATGTCATCATGTAGCAGCCTCAGCACCTTGATAAGTTTTTCAGGAACGCCAGTTTTCAACAAGATGATCCACAATGCATCACGATTCACTGAGTCAAACGCTTTTGACAGATCGATTAATTCCATATAGAGAGGTTGTTTCTGTTCTAGACACTTCTCCTGAAGTTGTCGAGGGGTCACGACCATTTCCAAGGTTCTATAGATGGTCTAAATCCACATTGCAATTCTGTAAGAATGTCTTCAAAGAGGGGCAAAAAGCAATCAGCAATAATGTGGGTGAGAACATTTACAACAGTGGACATAGGGATATACTTCAATAATTGCCACAGTCGACCTTATCACCTTTCTTAAAGATGGTGACAATCAGGGCATCTCTCAGCTCTGCAGGAAGTTCCTCCTTGTTCCAGATCTTTAAAACAAGAATGTGGATCTGGTGCCCGAACTCTAACCCACCTTGCCTGAGGATACCATCAGGGCCTGCTGCCTCGTTGTTTTTCATCTTCCCTTTGGCCATCTACACCTCACTCAAGGTAGGGGATTCGCTGAGTTCTTATCTTATTGGTCATTGAGGTATCCATACGAAGACCTGATCTTTCACGGTGGAGTTACAATTTAAGAGCTCTTGAAAATGCTCATTCCATTGAGAGTTGATGGCTTCATTATCCTTTGGCATTCGAAATCCATCTTTTCATCGCAGAGGGTTTACACGATGATAGCTTGGTCCATAGACTGCTTTGGTGGTGCTGAAAAAGCCTCACATGTCATGGGTGTTTGCCAGGTGCTGGATCTATTGGGCTTTCTCAGACCACCAGTTATGCTTCAGTTCCTGAGTCTTGCATTGGACTTCGACCTTTGCCTTTGCATGAGCTTTCTCCTTCGTATGACAGTTGATGTCATTCTGCCAAGCACAGAAGGTTTTCCTTTTCAAGTTGATAAGGCACCCGATTTCCGCATCATTTTCATCAAACCAGTTCTGATGTTTCCTGGTTTTGTCGCCAATTGTTTCCTAACATGTATCGAGAATGGCAGCCTTAAGGTCGCTCCAATATGCTTCAATACCTTCTGGATGTTCTTGAGGCAGTCTTTTGTTAAGCAGGGCTTGAAAACGGTTTATTTTATTGGTGTCCTTTCGACCCTCGACGTGAAGTTTATGTTGGATCTGCTTCTTTTCAAACATTCGTTTTGCCATTATCTTGATGGAGATCATGGGATGGATAAGGCGATGGTCACTCCAGCAGTCGTCAGCACTTGTCATGGCTCTTGTAAGGAGAAAGCCCTTACATCTCGAGCTCGAACGATGATGTAATCGGTATGATGCCAACGCTTAGACTAGGGATGCATCCAGGATGTTTTTAATTTGTTCCTCAAACAGAAGAGAGTGTTAGTGATGGCAAGTCCTTGCTCTGCACACTTGGTAAGAATGAGAACTCCATTGGAATTGATGTTACCCAAGTCCTCCTATCCTACAGTGTGCGTCCACAGCTAATACTCTCTTCCATCCCTTGCATTAAAGTCCCCAAGGAGAATGATCTTGTCTTCCTTCGAGACACGAGATAAGATGGCATCAACATTAGCATATAATTTTATTTCACGTCCTTGTCAGCATCGTCCACCTCCTCCATATGAAACACAAGGTTGCTGGTAGCATCATTTGTTCAGAGCGCGTCTGTGCCGCTGAGGCAAAACCCCTATTACCAGTACACTGGAACTCATTTCACCAATCTCGGAAGGATGACGGGCTGAGTCAACCTCATGAGGTGTTAATTCAATGGCTGAGAGGGGCTCAAACTCAGGACCCTGAGATCCTAAGCCAGCCACCCTAAACGCAAGGCCAATACCAGGCCATCAGCATCCAGTATTGGAGCATAAGCACTCACACCAATTGCCTTTTGGTTATTAGCAAGCTTCAAGCAGAGGGTCATAAGCTGTTCACCAATACCAAGGGGGAGTTCCAAGAGTAATCGTGTGAATTTATCTGATTGCTGATCCAACTCCATGGATCCTTGGCTCATCTGAAGACTTTCCTTTCCAAAATAATGTGTAGCTTCCTTTCTCCTCCTTCAGTTGTCCTTCGAAGGGTTTCAGGCATGGCTTAAAAATCAACATTATACTTCTTGAGCTCTTGTGCAATGAGCGCAATCCATCGTTCTGATCGATCACTTTATGAGTTGTCTATTAGTGTCCGTGTATCCCATGTTAAGTTTATCCCAAGTTAAGTTTTTGTTTCTGACCACAGGGAGGTGATCCCTGGTGTTGACTTAATGGTTAGGGTGGTGGGCTTGGGATCCTAGGGTCCTGAGTTAAAATCCTGCTGGACTGTTGAATCAAAACCAGGTGGGGTTGACTCAGCCTGTCATCCTTCTGAGGTTGGCAAAATGAGTACCAGCTTGCTGGTATGATTGAGCCATTCAAGAATCCTGTCTTGGAGTGACGACCTGTCCAGGATTGTGCCCAATAGCCCAGGAGTGCTTTGGCAGCACCAACACTCTGTACAGTCTGGTCCCGATGGAATGGATGGAGGTCATCCCACTAGATGCTGTTATCTAGTCAGGATGAGTGAGGCAGGACAATGATTGGGGCACCATTTCCTGCCCCCTCCCCTTGTGCGATGATCAGAGCTTATCCTAAAAAGGGCTGATCAGTCAGGGGTGCAACTGCTGAATCACTCAACCTGACTTGATCCTCAGGCGGGACAACTGAATCAAACACCCACCACCTGCATGCCAGTCCATGACTATGAGCTTCCAGATTTTCAATTTACTGCTCCTGTCACCCATCGCCAAAACACCACAGGACTTTCTTTTTGGGTTGCCGAATCAAGCAGACGCCTGTGCATGACATCTTTTAATGTGGGGAGATTGGTGCACAAACAACCACCACAGGTCCTTGACAGAGAAAGGATTTGAGTCCAATGGCATGGAATTCATGATGATTGGGAATATTCTTCTGCTGCAGCCTTCCTCCACATTCACAGTCATTGTAATATTGTACATGTCCGCATTCTCAGCTAATATGCCTTAATACATCATCCTCTGCCTGTTCCACCGTTGAGGTCTTCTTTGGTCGCACTTCATCTGGAACTGCCCCCTCGACCTTACCAGCATGGGTGACCCAACCAGAAGTTTAAAAAACTCCCGATGGCTTCGCTCTCAGGATCAAAGGAAGACACAAGCTTCTGCACCACAGCAAGGTGGTGATCCATGGAGTAGTCTGTGCTGATATACAATAGATTATATGCTGGTCTGATAAATGGAACATATCATTCAATCCCAGGAAATCACACTCTTCCTGTTACTCTGGAAGAATTATCAAATGAACCCACTGATCTATTTTCATGGTCAGTCACTGGAAAAATGTTCAGTCTCTTGAATCTTGAGGCCTTACAATCAGCTATGACCTCCCTTGGGCCAACCATAAAGCAGCTGGCCTACAAAACCAGCTGCACACTGTGCATCCTCTGTCATTGTCTTTCCTTCAAAAATCAGAACAACAGCCAACAAGGCATGCAGTCTATAGGTTAAGTACCTCTTGATAATAATTTTACGACTTTCAAAAAGGGGGTCTCCCCAATCAGATGGTGTTACAGCATCATGGCCATCTCTCCTGGATTCTGTGGAATATAAAGCTCTCAACATTATTGGAATCTCCCATGATGAGGTTAAAGCACAAAGCTTGTTGCTCTCACACATCACAGAGGTCAGTGGTCTTTGTTATTTTTAACCATCTCTCTTTTGGTCCGGCCTGCTTCTTAAACTCCCATAATCCAGGCATTCCACCAACCTCCACTCCTTTGTTCCTCTTTTGCCCTGTTTGTGCAACTGTCTTCATGAGACGTTTCAATCAAAATTCCCTCCAGGACTGCATGCAAGCAGTGTGCCACTATCTCATATTTATAATATTTTCTTGGACCTTTAAACCAAACTAACCCAAACTTTTCATTGCATTGTACTATGCTTCCGATTGTAAATAGGTCAAGTCTGCACAACATCAATCTGGTTGCTGACCTTCTTACAGTCATACGTAATATCTGACACTTCTGCTTGGTCTCAGTGACCGTTTGCAAGAATCATGTGCAAGAAGTTTACAGGATGTGTAATTAAGGTAATTAATTTTTCATATATATATATATATATATACATATAATATATATCATATATATAATATATATATATATATATATATATATATATATATATATATTGTTACGAATTTGGGAATTGATTGCACACAACATACAGGTTCCTTTAGTCAGCTATGTCGATAAGTGCTTGTTCCCTAATAGCTCACCTTCCATTGTTTAAATATTCAGAAATCGATTAGATGGCTGCGGATCGATTTAATAGTTAGGGGACGAACAATGGAGACATCCCTCCCCCTCTTCTGCGAAGAGGAAGAAGAATCCTGCCGCGCCCGTGATTCATGACTCAACAACTCCCTCCCACCCGTTGTGAGCGGGGGGGGGGGGGGATGGAGCACGAGGCATGAGTCACGCCGGGATTGGGGAAGGGTGGAGAAGGATAAGGACGAGAGCCTTTCTTTGTTCTTGGTTAGTAAGCTCTTTGCTTCGGCAGAGGGGAGTCGTTCAGCGTCGGGTCCTGCTTGGCTTGCGGTTGAGGCCTTCGGAAGCGTTTTGCTTCGGCTGGTTTCGTGAGCTTCGCCTTCTGCTTGGCTCGGGAGAGCTTTTTGCTTCGAGCTGCTTTGCTTGGAAGGAAGTTAAGCCGTCGCTCGGCTCGAGCTGCGAGTGGTGGCTTCTTCTTCTTGGTTCGTGGAGCTCCTTGTCTTCCATTTTGGTTCCCGGCTTGGTGCGACTCATCGACTCTTCGTGGAGGTGGTTCCTCGGGGAAGTGACGCATCGACGGGAAGGTTCGGGCGCCTCGTCTCACCAGCACGTGTTGAGAAGCGTGGGAGGTGGTTCCTCGGGGAAGCGACGCATTGACGGGAAGGATCGGCGCCTCGTCTCACCAGCACGTGTTGAGAAGTGCGGGAGGATTCGCGGGACCTCCGGAAGGATCGCGCTCGCGCGATTGGATCCAGCTCGCTCTCGCTGGAGCCTGGGTCCGAACAACTTGAAGACCACACGAGGTGGAGAGGTTCGAGATAGGTTCTGGGTTTCAGCTCACCTGTCCTCCGAGCTGGAGCTCGTTATTAAAGGCCTCTGCCCCATTTCTTGGGTGTGTGTGTGTGCGTACGTGTGTCCGTGGGCCCGTCTAATAAGTAGGAACTGCTGTTAAGTGCAAGTGACTGTATATAATAAGTAGACGGTGTAGTTCTTTTGTCTGCTTTTGTTGCTTGTATCTTGCATACGTGTTTTGCCTTGTTTAATTGCATACGTGCTTTATTATAATAAATGTCCTTGTGTGAATGTAAACTGTTCGTTGCGTCCATTTCCCTCATTGAACTGCCCCATCTTGCACTCGAATATAGTTGGTTTTTAAATAGCCGATAAATAGAATCGGGTCCGGCGAGGTCTGGCGATAATACCCGCTCGGTTATCTCAGAACGGAACGGACCGCTTAAGCGGTTCATGTCCAAGCAGGCCTTCGCCGAGGTACGGTCCCTCGGTAGGTTACCGCGCGGGTACTTAGGTATATCGATATTCAGCGATTCACCCTATTTCGCGCAGGTATAATCTGGACTGGGCCGTGGTGGGATTAAAAACCCACCCGTGACTGGTTTCTGGCGTTGTTCCAGAAAGTCACGACTGGATTGTCCGTTCGTGTGGCGAAGCGACCGCTATTGGTTAGACGCGCGGTCGTTCGCACGCCGACGGCGCGGAATCTACAACAACATATATATTATTATATATATATATATAATTATATATATTATATATATATATATATATATATGACCTGGCAGCCAAGCTGCCATATGCAAGAAGATCATCCTGAACATATATAGGCTATTAATGGATTAGGAACGATGATAAATTTTGTTATATTTTCTGTTTTATGGTATAAGAGTCAATTAAACGTGTTTGGAATGAAATGGACAATGCATGGAAATGTGTTGCTTATGTTTGGGGGAATATATACCCAAATGTTGTGAAAATTGTAAATAGTGAGGAATGCAAGGTCAGTGAGTAGTTTTGAGCAACAATGATATTGGGGAATAGTACAAAGAATGATAATCATCAGCATCATCATCAAAAACTAAGTATATTGTTACGTGGATGGCATGCATCCAAAAGTGCATGTTCACTATGTGTGCAGGTACCCACCTCGTTGAAGTCTAATGCTCCATAGATGCATCAAAGATGCCGAAGCAGATGAACATTACTCATTTTCCATGCATGTTCTAACATGCTGGTTATAAATCAGGATTGTAATTCAGGATGGTTAATAATCAGGATTAAATCAAGATTTACCCTCCAAGAACATCAGTCTAACACAAGCAGTTGGTGCAGAAAAATGGCAGGATCAGGAGGTGCATTGCTTCTCTTCAAGAAATAAATAATTTTTCAGGCAGAAGAGGAAACCAAATGATATCCCAGGTACAAGGACAGACTGAAGCCCCAATTATTAAATACATTACGTAATACATAAATAAACAAGAAAAAGAGCAATCAGAGATTGCAGACCATCCCCAGGACTTGTTTTATGTGGCGTTTGTGTCCTGGTGTGTAACATAATGAATGAGACATAATTGGAACTGACATTTATAACTGCTGGCAGTGATGACCGGGTACCAAGACGTCCCGCTTTGATGCAACCCCGCAACCTTTTATGCAACCCATGACGCTTATTATTATTCAAATGAATTTAGAATGGGATTAAAATAAATTCAAATAAAATCAAATGAAAGACCAAATAGGTACAGTTATGCATTGGAGTAATCAGAAGGAACCCAAACAAGCAAAAGGAAAAGATGAAGTCATGAGGAGGAAACTGGATAGGATTCACGTTTCAGCAACTACTCCTCTACCCTCAAACCCATCCAGACACAGCCAAGTGAGCCTTATAAAAATAAATAAAAAAATAAATAAAGAACCCAGATCAAAAATTTAATAATTCTGGCTGTCAGACCATGTATCTGATAAAGTTGAAATTTAAAACATTTATTCCCCCATCACTACTAGATCATAATTGTGAAGTTTCACGTCGATTGATTAAGCGGTTCTAGAGAAAAACTTATTTCATATTTTTCTTCAATCCAATGTGGCTGCCAAATGATGTGATATATCAATTATTCCTTAACAAACTTGTACACCCATGGCTTGGGTAACAGTTGTGTGACGTTTCCCCTCGATCTGTCCAGTTGTTCTGGAGAAGATTTTAATAGGTTTTAGGGTAAATCCAATATGGCTGCCAAAAAATGTGACCTATGACGTCATATATGTGAAACTTTTGTTCCTCATGGATATGCAATCATACATGTAAAGTTTCACCTCGATTTGTTCAGCCACTTCAGAGAAGATTTTTGAAGGTTTAAAAAAAACAAACAATATGGCTGCCGTATCATGTGACTGGTCACATCATCAATTTTTTTCCCAAAGCCCATTTTATCCCAAGATGACCCTCAAAAAATTTCATACTGATCAGATCTAGCATTTTATACATGCAATTATGTCATAACGAAGGCACCTATGATGTCATAAAAATCACACTTCTTCCATGAGTACTTGCCGTGTGCCAAGTTTCAATTTTTTCTTTGGTGTGGTTTCAGAGATACAGAGATCAAAATGTTTTTCCATTTTTCCAACATGGCTGCCACACCACGTGACCTTTGATGTCACAATTATCATAAAAACATTCTTCATGAGTAGTCGCTCCTATGGTGAAAATTTCATCTCAAGCTGACAAGTGGTTGCAGAGAAATACACAAAAGTTCTGTGTGGACAAAGAAACCAACAAGAAGATGATGTCATGCAGAGCACGATGCTTGCAAAATCCAGAAAACAAATTTGACCTCAAAAATAATTGGTGGTTGAATTCAATGACCAAATATACAATTCCTCTTCAAATAACAAGTGAATCGGATGAAAATTGACAATTTTAGAATTTCGGCCTATGTTAACCTTTTGGCCAATGTGGACCTCCAAAATAATTGCTGGTTGAATTCAGTGACCTGATGTGAAAATCCTCTTCAAATTTCAAGTCAATGGAATGAGAATTGAGGATTTTAGAAATCCCACCTTAGTTTTTAACCTTGGGTCTATGTTGACCTTTTGGTCCATGATAACCTCAAATATAATTGGATGGTTGAATTGAGTGACCTGAAATATAAATCCTCTTCAAATTTCAAGTCAATCGAATGAAAATTGAGGATTTTAGAAATACCACCTTAGTTGTTGACCTTGGGCCTATGTTGACCTTTTGGTTTTTGTTGACCTCAAAAATAACTGGCCAGTTGAATTCAGTGACCTGAAGTATAAATCCTTTTCAAATATCAAGTCAATCGGATGAAAATTGAGGATTTTAGAAATACCACCTTAGTTGTTGACCTTTGGCCTATGTAGACCTTTTGACCTCAAAAAGAATAGGCTTCTTCCTTATGACAAACTCTACCATGTGGTTAAATTTCGTGAAGATCGGTTTAAAATTGTGACCTGTAGGCGATAAGTAGACCGACAAACAAACAGACAGACAGAATAACAAAATCGACTTGACCAATATATTTGAAAAATCTTCGATTTTACAAGTAACAAGAAAGATGTCGTGCACAGCACGATATTTGAAAAATCCATAAAACAAATTTGACCTCAAAAATAATTGGCTGGTTGAATTAATTGACCGGAAATATAAACCCTCTTCAAATTTCAAGTCAATCGGATGAAAATTGAGGATTTTAGAAATCTCACCTAAGTTGTTGACCTTTGGCCTACGTCAACCTTTTGGTCTATGTTGAACTCAAAAATAATTGGTGGTTGAATTCAGTAAGCTGATTTGAAAATGCTGTTCAACTGTCAAGTAAATCGGATGAAAAATGACGATTTTAGAAATTTGACCTCAAGATGATCTTTGACCTTTGACCTCAAAATCAAGTCTTCTCAGTTGAGACTACCTCTAAACTTGGTAAAGTTTCATGATGATCGGTTTAGAATTGTGACCTGTAGGCGATTGACAACAGCCAACAAACAGACAGACAGACAGAATACCAAATTCGACGAACAATATACTTGAATAATAATCTTCGATTTTTAAAGTAACAGACAGTAGGTTTTTTTTAGTTTGTTGGTTGGCGACAGCAACTGCTCAGGGTAGTACTACCATTCTGACTTAGGAGCGTTAAAGTGGTGTCCGGAACCATCTAACCTCTCCGTGTCAGAATTGCTGCTCTTACTTTCTGTCTCACTCAAACTATAACTACCGGGCTAGCTTTGATATCTTTCTTGCAAACAAGCATCACACACTTTTCAACAACATCACACATTTTCAAACAAACATACACACTTTCAAAACAACATCACACACTTTTCAAACAACACATCACACAACCTTTTCAAACAAGCATCACACACTTTTCAAACAAACATCACGCACTTTTCAAACAAACATCAGACACTTTTCAACAAAAAACATCACACCTTTTCACAAAACATCAACACTTTTCAAACAAACATCACACACTTTTCAAACAACATCAACAACTTTTCAAACAAACATCACACACTTTTCTAACAAACATCACGCACTTTTCAAACAAACATCACACACTTTTCAAACAAACATCACACACTTTCAACAAACATCACCACTTTTCAACAACATCACACACTTTTCAAACAAACATCACACACTTTTCAAACAAACATCAACACTTTTCAAACAAAACATCACACACTTTTCAAACAACATCACACACACCACTTTTCAAACAACATCACACACTTTTCAAACAAACATCACGCACTTTTCAAACAAACATCACACACTTTTCAAACAAACACCACACTTTCAAACAAACATCACCACTTTTCAACAAACATCACACACTTTTCACACAAACATCACACACTTTTCAAAAAACATACACAACATCCAACAAACATCACACACTTTTCTTACGCACTCATTTTCACTCCTTACTTTACATTCACTCTTTTATTTCTCTTTATTTAAGGCCTACCCTCGATGAGGACTATTTAGAGCCTTCAACATTAAAAAAAATCATATATACAAAATAAAAAACAGACAGACAGACAAACAAACAGACCCAAATGCAATACCCTCTCCTTCGGTGAGGGTAATTAACCTCTGCTATGAGCTCATACACATACACATCGTTCAATCATGCATACCGAACTGGGCAAGTAAGAGGGAACGAGTGGGGTCAGACAGTAAGCCAAAAAGTTAAAGTCATCATGCAGGGAGTGGAATCATATGATAGCTGTCACAGGCACGAACAGGTAGGAGAGTTCAAGGATCACATTCCCAAGGCAAGGGCACAGACAGGAGCTCAGCAACAGTTGGCCCAAGAGAAAGAGAGCTTGCTAGAGCAAAGAAGACTCCTTTATTATCCGTTCACCCCTACCTGTCTACCGATGACACTCGACCAATCACCACATATTGCCAGTAGCAGTCATGTCTCGTCCCACCCACCCCTCTCTCTCCCCGAGGTGAACGTGTTACCCTATCTACCACCCGAATTAGACAATGCCGTCCCCTTCATGGTGATGCACAGACAACATAACCTAACCACATGCATTTAAGCATGTTCAAAATGTTCTATGACTACACGAATCCAAAACAGTGTCGAAGGCCTTAAACTCGATTGGGAGCTGCACACCCCACACACTTAACTTTGCCAAATTAGGAACAATGGATGTTCAAAATGTTTTTACAACGAGATACACACTCGTCCAAGAAAAGCCAACTTTATAGTTTTCAATAAAGTACAGGAATATATTTAATTAGCAAAAACAAACAAGACTTCTTTTACAACTGCACCTTGTTATGCCTTTTAGCGCCACATATTGAACTATTACGAGTATATCTTAGAATATTTTCAACACCACTCTCCTATAAATCCACTCCATACACCACTCCCTCCCCCTTAGCAGCCATCCCAACAATCTAACAACTTAACATTCCCCCAAATGAATTCTCCACAGCACATCGTCTTTAACGTGGATGATTCACATTATGCTACAAGACGTGAGCAATAACAGAACTTTGCATTCGCTTGGACATTGTTTATGCTGCTGCCAATTAAGGATTCCGAGAGGTGACCATGTGATGTGTTCGCCTTGGCAAGCCTTTTACACATTAGGAGAGTATCCATTGCTCAGCATTTGCTTGCAGCCTCGTTTGTTTGCAATTGAGGCAACATGGTTGTGCAGCTGAATGGACACATCATGTTTCCTTAGAACAACTCTGAATTGCTTTGTGCAAAGGATGATCGGAAAAGCGAGAGTGAGTGAAGTCCAAACATTGTGGTTGCTTTGTTGATTTGAGTTTCATTGTGTTGTACAATGCACACCATCAATTTGCTTACAGCAATATGTAGATGGTATGGCATCGTGTAGTGGATTGTTATGCCTGTTAGGGTTGTCGTGAAGAAATTGGCATCTATTATATTTGTTGTTTATTTTTTTTCGATAATTTGTGAAAAGGTAATGTACAGTATGTGCAGTAACATTGCACATGGGGTTTGCAGTTGGTGGTGTATGAATGGAGCTCAAAAAGTAAGAGGACATTAAGCAACATGCGGTATTTGTACTCATACTCACACACCATGCTCTATACAGAGCGTCGGTTCGAACAAAACAATTTCATTGTGAGGTTTACAATTGTGAACGGGTCGCCAATCCAGTGCAGGATACTCAACTGAGAATTTGGAATTTGTTTAGGATGCTGGCGATAACTCCCGTCTCCGCAAAGGACACTGTAATGTCAATCATGACATTTGCCGGTTAGTAAAGATTTACAATACCATTATTTTCTGAGCAGATGTTCTGGGCGGAGCTCAGAAAGCATGCAAATGCATTCTGGGAAGCCAAAAGCTCAGGCTCTCTGAGAAGTTCAGGCTCTCTGCAAAGCTTACAGCAGCTGCAAGCTTATATCACTCTGCAAAGCTTACATCGTGTTGTAAAGCTTGTACTGCGTTGTGAGGTTCATATTACGCCACAAGGCCATCGGTGTGACCAGGCCCATTCTATGTTTTATCTACATACAAGCACTACTCGTTAAGGAGGATTAAAGTTGCCACTTTATCTCTCTATGTTGCTAATTGTCAGACTTCATGAAGTAAGAAAGATTGGAATGTATTTTGTACATGTTTTCATGGAACCGCATTGCACATCATGTACCTTTGTGCCATTTGCATAATGTATTTTGACGCCATTTGAGGTCTGTTTCTTGTTCATTTGATTTATTGTATTTGATTTACAGTGGAACTGTAATACACTTCTGAAGTATTGTTGTCACAAAACAACATCATTCCCTTACAGTTTTACGGAGCTTTCACGGAGCTTTTCAGAACTTTTACAGAGCTTTCTTGGAGCTTTCACGGAGCTTTTTGGAGCTATCACGGAACTTTTTGGAGCTTTTACAGAGCTTTCATGGAGCTTTCATGGAGCTTTCATGGAGCTTTCACGGAGCTTTTCAGAGCTTTCACAGAGCTTTCATAGGGCTTTCAAGGTAGCTTTCATAGGGCTTTCATGGAGCTTTCATGGAGCTTTTCGGAGCTTTCACAGAGCTTTCATGGAGCTTTCATAGGGCTTTCATGGAGCTTTCACGGAGCTTTTCGGAGCTTTCACAGAGCTTTCATGGAGCTTTTCGGAGCTTTTACAGAGATTTCATGGAGCTTTCATAGAGCTTTCATGGAGCTTTCACGGAGCTTTTCGGAGCTTTTACAGAGCTTTCATGGAGCTTTTTCGGAGCTTTTCATGGAGCTTTCACGGAGCTTTTCGGAGCTTTCACGGAGCTTTCATGGAGCTTTCACGGAGCTTTTCTCGGAGCTTTCACAAGGACTTTCATGGAGCTTTCAGGGAGCTTTCAACAGAGCTTTCACGGAGCTTTCACAGAGCTTTCACGGGGCTTTCATGGAGCTTCCATGGAGCTTTCACGGAGCTTTTCAGAGCTTTCATAGCGCTTTCATGGAGCTTTCACGGAGCATTTGGAGCTTTTACAGAGCTTTCACGGAGCTTTTTGGAACTTTCACGGAGCTTTTCGGGGCTTTCATGGAGCTTTCACAGACCTTTCATGGAGCTTTCACAGAGCTTTCATGGAGCTTTCACAGAGCTTTCATGGAGCTTTCAGGGAGCTTTCATAGAACTTTCATGGAGCTTTCATGGAGCTTTCCTGAGCCTTCACGGAGCTTTCGGAGCTTTCACAGAGCTTTCACGGAGCTTTTCGGAGCTTTCACAGAGCTTTCACGGAGCTTTTCAGAGCTTTCATGGAGCTTTCACGGAGCTTTCATAGAGTTTTCATGGAGCTTTCACGGAGCTTTTCGGAGCTTTTACAAGAGCTTTCACAGAGCTTTCATGGAGCTTTCACGATCTTTCACAGAGTTTCATAGGCTTTCACGGCAGTTTCTCAGAGCTTTCACAGAGCTTTCACGGAGCTTTCACAGAGCTTTCACGGGCTTTCATGGAGCTTCCATGGAGCTTTCACGGAGCTTTTCAGAGCTTTCATAGCGCTTTCATGGAGCTTTCACGGAGCTTTCGGAGCTTTTACAGAGCTTTCACGGAGCTTTTTGGAACTTTCACGGAGCTTTTCGGGGCTTTCATGGAGCTTTCACAGACCTTTCATGGAGCTTTCACAGAGCTTTCATGGAGCTTTCACAGAGCTTTCATGGAGCTTTCAGGGAGCTTTCATAGAACTTTCATGGAGCTTTCCTGGAGCCTTCACGGAGCTTTTCGGAGCTTTCACAGAGCTTTCACGGAGCTTTCAGAGCTTTCATGGAGCTTTCACGGAGCTTTCATAGAGTTTTCATGGAGCTTTCACGGAGCTTTTCGGAGCTTTTACAGAGCTTTCACAGAGCTTTCATGGAGCTTTCACAGAGCTTTCATAGGGCTTTCATGGGTCTTTCACGGAGTTTTTCAGAGCTTTCACAGAGCTTTCATGGAGCTTTCATGGAGCTTTCGGAGCTTTTACATATCTTTCATGGAGCTTTCACAGAGCTTTCATAGGGCTTTCATGGAGCTTTCACGGAGCTTTTCGGAGCTTTTACATAGCTTTCATGGAGCTTTCACAAAGCTTTCACAGAGCTTTCACAGGGCTTTCATGGAGCTTTTCAGAGCTTTTCAGAGCTTTCACAGAGCTTTCATGGAACTTTTCGGAGCTTTTTTTACAGAGCATTCACGGAGCTTTTACAGAGCTTTCATGGAGCTTTCATGGAGATTTTCGGAGCTTTCACAGAGCTTTCATGGAGCTTTCACAGAGCTTCTCGGAGCTTTTACAGAGCTTTCATGGAGCTTTCACGGAGTTTTCATAGAGTTTTCATGGAGCTTTCACGGAGCTTTTCGGAGCTTTTACAGAGCTTTCACAGAGCTTTCATGGAGCTTTCATGGATCTTTCACAGAGCTTTCATAGGGCTTTCATGGGTCTTTCACGGAGCTTTTCAGAGCTTTCACAGAGCTTTCATGGAGCTTTCATGGAGCTTTCCGGAGCTTTTACATATCTTTCATGGAGCTTTCACAGAGCTTTCATGGAGCTTTCACGGAGCTTTTCGGAGCTTTTACATAGCTTTCATGGAGCTTTCACAAAGCTTTCACAGAGCTTTCACAGGGCTTTCATGGAGCTTTTCAGAGCTTTTCAGAGCTTTCACAGAGCTTTCATGGAGCTTTCACGGAACTTTTCGGAGCTTTTACAGAGCATTCACGGAGCTTTTACAGAGCTTTCATGGAGCTTTCACAGAGCTTTCATAGAGCTTTCATGGAGATTTTCGGAGTTTTTAGGAGCTTTCACAGAGCTTTACTAAACAAGTAAATAATTTTCTCGAAGCTTCCTTGGGAAGGAATAAATGGCCGAAGGCTTCTGCATGAACACTACTCTAGTCCAGGCCCTGGCATAGAACCCCGTATACATTTCTGACCGCATAGACTTTGACAGTTGATTTGAGTATGGAATACCTCCAGCTTTCAAGAATCTACTAGGTGGAATTCTGAAATTTGTAGCAAAATCCGGAAAACAGCCATTTTCCAAATGGCCGCCACCAGGTCAAAAAGAAATGCATATAACTTCTGATAAGAACGTAGTAGAAGGACGATTTTGGTGTCTATTATATGGTTTTCGGTATGCCCGACAAAGTGGTGGCGTCAAGTAGCATTTTAGACGTTGCCCAGTTGCCAAAATCCAAGATGGCCGCCACCCAAAATCCATCAAACATGAAA
>CM068955.1:45653526-45664529 GCA_035128595.1 Eptatretus atami
TGTATAACTTTTGATAGGAATGTAGTAGAAGGACGAATGTCGTGTCTATTATGGGGTTTTCAGGTATGCCTGACACAGTGGTGGGGTCCAAAGGCATTTTAGACGTTGCCCAGTTACCGAAATCCAAGATGGCCGACACCCAAAATCCGTAAAGCATGAAAATGTGTATAACTTTTGATTTTGATGGGAACGTAGTAGAAGGACGATTTTGGTGTTATTATGGAGTTTTAGGTATGCCCGACACAGTCTTGGCGCCAAAAAAACATTTTTGATGTTTCTCAGTTACCGAACACCAAGATGGCCCAACTAAATTCGTCAAACATGAAAACGTGCATAACTTTTAACAGAAATGGTGTCTGGTGTGGCCATCTTGACAGTCCTAGGTAACAGTATTTATATTAACATTATCTAGTTTGCCAAAATCCAGCATGACCGCCAATCAAGTATGGCAAACAATCAAATCATTAAATAAGATACACACAAAGTTTTATAGAAGTATGACAAACATTTATCGAGGGCTAGTACAGATTCTTAATATTTAATAACAATACTGAAAAAAAACATTGCAGAATAATATTACACAGTACAGTCATTGCCTGTCGTGGTATGAATATGAGTTCAAGCACAGAGAGTGGCAAGTTATGATATTGATAAACCAATTAGTTTTTACGTCCCATCCTGACGTTGGATGAACAGGCAATATTTAGTGTACTGACCTATCTGCGCTACCCAAGATGTCACTGACCTAATTGACTGACTACTTATAGTTATTTTGACATGCTGATTCTTGTTGTTTGTGACAAAAGATCACACAGTTTTGCCCAGCCTTTTTGCATGGGCAGCGCTTTGTGTTACACTTGACCATGCATTTACAGATAACAAGCTTCCCATGGGTAATGAATTGAGACATTTGGCAGGCAAGAGGATGTCATTATCCATTACCCAGCCGTAATTCGTCGGATCTGGAGCTGAATGGGGTCACCAAGAAGGCACAGGCATTACGCACAACAAAAAAAGCTCTCTGGATATGGCCACGAATGACACTTGATGTGGGGGTAGGGCTTCCAAGGGCTTCGGCGTCGTAGCTCGAATATGGCACTCCACTCGAAGCTGGTCGAAGGTCCGAGATTCTGGCTTGGACTTTGCACCAGCCCACACATGAACGAGATACTCCTCAGCCTTCTGCACGACCTCTTCAGTTAACTGATTTGACTCTGCAAAATCGGCAAGGAACTTCTGTGGTTCACATGAGAGAGACGCGTGTTTTTGTGCCAATCTTACTAAGGAATCATCGCCAGTGAGGACATGCGCCTTCACTATGACCCTGCACAGTCCCACTCCCAACTTATCTGCGAGAACATGCAGTGGTATATAACGCCTATGCTCACCGGAGCAAACTCTACCCACAACTCTTGAAGACCCCTCTCTCGTATTTGAGAGATAAAGCGAAGTAAATACACTATTGTGTCAGTATCATTAGAGATCACGAGCAGCCGACTACTCCCGCGATCCACCTCCCATGCACAGTGAAGAACTAAGCGATCATCAGCTTCTTCCACACGACATGTCAAAGCCTCGATAGATTCACAGGTTCGGCAGACGGTGGGGTTGACGATCTGCCTGCGCACAGCAACTGTGCTGGCACAACTTCCTCATCTGTGATGCATCCGCTGAGCACGACGGGCAGCTTGACTAACAGAGGAGTTGATGCCAGCTGGCGGGCAAGCTGCTGCAACTTGGTTTTATTGGACGGCGATGTCCAGAACTTCTCAAGTTGCTGTGGTATTGGGACATCTGCAGTGAGCTCAATGAGGTCAACAGACCCCACTCCGCCAGCACGACGGAACTTTCTCCAGCTTAAACGGATGACTCCAGGTAGCTGTCAAATACTACGTGGAGGCTGGTCCTGGAGCAAATTGAGCGGCCCGCAGATAGGACACAGCTAATTGCACGATCGAATGTTCCAAAGGATGCTAAGTTTGGAAATGACCGAATTTTAGACATGAAGTCTAAGATAACGGATATGTCCCCCCCCCCCCCCCGGGAAAATACATGTCTTCAACCGTTAAATACTTCTCCAGATCAGCAATCAGTGCACTCTTGTCAGGTTTGGAGGGGAGGTCACCTTCAAATATTGTCGAAATGGGGATGATATCATGGCCATAGATAGAGTCGAGTGTCATGCCCGCTCTTTCACGATCTCAATGTCACGCTGAGCTGCCGCTATCATCTTGGGCGACACAGTTACAGGAGCTGTAGTCGTCGCAGAGGGTGGTTTGTAGTCCATTTGCGGCAGGTTTCTTTTTGATATGGTGACCGATAATTTTTTTGTCTTCTCCAGGAACCGCTCTTTCCGAAATTCTTTGACCAGTAGATCTCCGTTCTGTTGCACCTGAAGCAGCCGCACTGCCACTTCATCATCTGCAACTGTTTGGTGATGAAGTTATGGAGCTTGATGCCTGGAGCCTCGATGATGTAAGGATTGCCCCTATCCCTCACAAAGTCCAGAAGCCTTGCCACGTTTTCGTTGAGCTGAGCAGCTTTGCGACCAGTGAGTTCATGATGAATCCTTGCTGATTCGCTGTGATTCATTGATACATCATTCATCATCTCCCTAAAATTGTTAGAGACAAGCATAATTTCGTGAAATATAAGCTACCACTCAACAGTGAAGGTTAAGCCCTTCTGGTGTGGTACTTCTTCTCTTTCTATCTGCCATGTTTCGGATCTTTCAGAATTTCATCACCTGAAAAAGAATTAAAGAAATTTCCACATACAATCAACATACACACCACCACCACCACCACCACATCCACATACCTCACAGCACCCTTGAATGGACTGAAAAATAAATGATCAGATTCACCATTTACCACTTTTAGACAGTGTTAAATAAATATAATACTGGTATATCATTGCAATGAACAATTGAACATCAGTTCTGATCATTCTTTCATGCATACCAGGAGCTCTAAGCAGTCGTCTCAGGCTGTGCAGCATCAGAATGCAGCAGCACCGCTGCACCTCGAACTGAAAAATGTTTCCTTATTTCTCCACTAAGTTATTGATCGTCGATATTAAAAATTGGGGCTGAGAGCTTTGTCTCCAAACTCCTAAAAAAAAAAACGAAAAAGGCTACACTTCTATCAAAAGGTATATACATTCCATGATTTGGGTAACAGTAGGCCTACTTTGGATTTCGGTAACTGGGCAACGTCTAAAGTGCTTTTTGACACCACCACTGTGTGGGCATACTTGTAAGCCACATAATAGACACCAAAATTGTCCTCTACTACATTCCATTCAAAAGTTATACACATTTTCATGCTTTACGGATTTTGGGTGTCGGCATCTTGGATTTCGGTAACTGGGCAACTTCTAAAATGCTTTTTGACGCCACCATTGTGTCGGGCATACCGGAAAACCCAGAATTGACACCACAACCGTGCTTCTACTATCCTATCAAAAGTTATACAGATTTTCATGTTTTATCGATTTTGGGTGGCGGCCATCTTTGATTTCGGTAAATGGGCAACGTCTAAAATGCTTTTTTGACGCCACCACTGTGTTGGGCATACCTAAAAACCCTATAATAGACACAAAAATCGTCCTTCTACTACATTCCTATCAGAAGTTATATGCATTTCTTTTTTGGCGCTGGCCTGATGGCGCCCATTTTGGAAAATGGCTGTTTTCCGGATTTTGCTACAAATTTCAGAATTCCACCTAGTAGATTCTTGAAGCTGGAGGTATTCCATACTCAAATCAACTGTCAAAGTCTATGCGGTCAGAAATGTATACGGGGTTCTATGCCAGGGCCAGGACTACTTGTATCTCTTTCTGCGTACGACATGAAATGAACCTGCCATACTTCTTTTATGAATCCCCTAACGGCAGAAAAGTACTTGCTGTGGCTTGCTGTCATTATAGTGAAACAGTTTATCGTGTGCAGTGCAATGCTGTACAGTTAATCGGTTTTGTCTCACTTTAAAGTTTAAACCATTAAAGTGAAAGGTTCATGTGCCGAGAAGGATTGAAGCTGATTTTAACCCATTCTGCTGTGTTAATTACATAGTACTCTCTGTGGCGAGATAGGTTTACATGTATGCAATGTTTAGCCGATATGTTTTAGCACAGTGATGTGATTGATCTTAACCATTCCTGATTCTGGAGTGCGTTTATTTTGACATCTGTAACTTTATTTGGAAGTTGTTTTGAACTTGTCATCATTTGTTTAAATTGTAAATGAGTACAGGTGAAGAACCACTAGTCATGTTTGATGTAAGAAGTGATGAACACACACAGAGGAATGATGAGGAGGTACATCACTGATTGAGAACCCAAACCCACCGATGACCTTGCCGAATGGAAGCTACTTCAGCGTAAACATAATTTGAAATCGGCCATTACGAACTGGTGCAAGAGTGCAAGAAGCATGGAAAGACTGTTGTCAGATTCAAGTGATTTGGACATTATTAAACAAAAACGAGATGTTCTCGAGAGATACATGGATGACGTTTCAAAGGCACATGATCTACTTGGTCAGTTAACACCATCTAGAAGCATGTATCCAGATACTGACTTGTACTCTCAACCCATGGAACAGGATAGCTACCATCTGTCGAAATCTATTGCAGACCAACATTATGGCAGAAAGGGACTCCCTGGT
This sequence comes from Eptatretus atami, assembly GCA_035128595.1. Lineage (NCBI taxonomy): Eukaryota > Metazoa > Chordata > Myxini > Myxiniformes > Myxinidae > Eptatretus > Eptatretus atami. Next base: position 45,658,196 of record CM068955.1, read on the forward strand.
TTCTGAAGGTAGTCAAGCTTCTTCCAAATCTCATGTTATGCTTGGTGCAAACCCACCACAGCACATCACTCAAAGAACACCATTCCGACTGTGAAGAACGGTCGTGGCAGCATCATGTGATGGGGATGTTTCTCATCAGCTGGGACTGGGGCACTTGTATGGACAGAAGAGAAAATGGATGCAGCAAAATACAGAAAAATCCGAGAGGAAAACCTGCTCCCTCTGCAAGAAAGCTGAAATTGGGATGGAAGTTCACTTTTCAGCATGACAACAACCTGAAGCACAAAGCCAAAGCCACACTGCAGTGGCTAAGGAACAAAAAGATGTGTCCGTGAGTGGCCCAGTCAGAGCCCCAACCTAAATCCAATCGAAAATCTGTGGCCTGACTTGAAGATCACTGTCAATCAACTCTCCCCACACAACTTGACTGAGGTTGAACAGTTTTGTACAGAAGAATGGGAAAATATTGCCCAATCAAGGTGTGCAAAGTTGGGGGAGACCTATCGCAACAGACTCTCAGCTGAAATTGGTGTCAAAGTTGCTTCCACCAAGTATTAACTCAATGGGGTGGACACTTATCTCCAATCAAGATATTCCAGTTTTGTATTTTTAATTAATTATCTGAAATTTGAAGAATTTGTTTTTCACTTGGAAGTTGTGGGTTACAATGTATAAATAAAAGTGGGAAAAGTCTGATTTAATGCAATTTAATTAGGGCAGGTAGAGGTGAAGGTGAAAATGGTGAAAAAAGGTGAAAATTTTGAAAGGGCAGGTAGACTTTCTATAGGCACTGCATGTAGTACGACTGGTTTGGTCATCTCAGATGGTGTTCACACACTCCACGGCTCACTATTCAATGAAATTGAATCTCCTTAGATGATAGCAAGACAGATAACGTGTTTTAATCACATTGTACCGTTGCTTTAACCTTGAATGAGGAACTAAATATCTTTATTTGAATCATCCTTTTCTGGGGTTTCCCTCAAAGCATCAAATCACCATTTCACTGTTACTTCACTTAAAAGTCCATTACATTCTTACTCGTCTGCATCCTTCAAAGCATCGACCACCACCAGCTAGTTACCGAAAAAAAGCCCACATTTCTGCATTCCTCCCAGCTCAATACGCTTTCAGTCGAATGCCATTATCCCTTGGTCGGACAACCCAATTTCTAACCAAGAAAAACCTTTTCTTCCTTCTGCTTTTAACATTTTTGAGGACATTTGCAGTTCTCGTACTGCATGAAATGCATTTGGTGATATTCACACCCAGGCTGAGTTTCACCCTGATGACTTTGGGACTAAAAAGTGCATGTTTTGTGGCAAACTTAAAGATACATGCTTTGGGTATAAAAGGCAATAGCTTACTTCCCAAATCATAACTGTGGAAATATCGCAGAGATCAACTAGAGTCTAGAACGGGCACTCGGTAGAGTGCGTACCTCTGCCAGGCTCAACAGTTTACGTTTCGTATCCCATTGATAGGCCGGATCTGGATCCAGACCAGTCGGTCTTGTCACACACTAAAATCTAATCGACTGGTTCTTGTCACCTACCCAACTCACCCACAATTTTTTTTATCATAACTCGTCCACAACTTTATGAGATAGCATGCTATATATCGTTATTGGCCCCATCTCTCAATGCTGAAGAAGCGCTTAAAAAATTCTCGTATCCCGATCCGGATCGTCACCAAAATCTAATCTATTCGTCCTTGTCACACACCCAACCTGTCCACAACTTTTTGAGATATCCTGCTCACAAATCAGACAGACAAACAGACAGACCGGGGTGAAAACATAACCTCTGCCAACCTTCGGTGGTGGAGTTAACAATGACAAAAGAGGGTTGATCAGTAAGTCGGTGGCCAAACTGAGAAGCTGAGCAAGTAATACTACTACTTTTTCAATGGTCTAACTAAATTGTTCCCACCATCTTTGGGGATCGACAAGGGAACGTTTTTGGCCCTTCTCTTACAAACCTGCTGGCCAGACCTCACGTTCGGCTTTAGCTGGCAGGAATTTTCAATTTGTTCACGGTGTAGCGATAACTCGCCTACTCTTCGGGAAGCACACCTTGGCATCTTGAATGCCCACCAATTACCCAGTGCTGGCAGATGGGGCCTCCAGTTGAACGCCCTTCCAAAGGACAGTGCACACATTGATCGCTCGTACTGCATGCAAAACACAAGGGTGACTTTATATGTGGGTCAACATTTGAAGTAGATCACTCAAAAGTGAGTGTGCATACCTTTAAGCTGTCATGCCAACACAGAAGTTCAAAATAAAACGATGATTGTTCATTCACTTAAAGAAAATATAATAGGGTCAAAAATAATTTGTAAAAGTATAACATATCAAAAACAAAGTAAAAGAGCAATCAGAGATTACAGACCCTCACCAGGACTTGTTTTGTGTGGTGTTTGTGTTGTTTTGTGTGGTGCATTTTGTGTGGCATTTGTGTATTGGTTTGTTACGTAATTAATTGGAGACATAACTAGAACTGCCACTTTATAACTGCTGTCAGTGATGACTGGGTACGAAGACGTCCCGCTTTGATGCAACCCCGCTTTGATTGGACACCTGACCCTGACCCATGGCGTTTATTACTATTCAATTGAATTTAGAATGGGATTAAAATAAATTATATTCAAACCAAATGGAAGACCATAAAGGTACAATCCTGCATTGGAGTAATCAGAAGGAAGCCAAACAAGCAAAAAGCAAAGATGAAGTCATAAGGAGGAACCTGGATAGGATTCACATTTCAGCTGCTACTCCTCTACCCTCAAACCCCCTGTTCTTCATTGCATAGCCCGTGAGCCACTGGCAGCCCCTGGTGGCCTAAAGTGCGGCCCCCAACGTGTGGCCGATAATACAAAAATGTGAAAACACCCCCCTCATAATCCACCATAAATACTATCAAATTGACCCAATGGTTTCAAATGAGTGTTCCAACGCGAAACGTAAAAGTAACATAACTACTCAAGATATGGTTGCAGTATTCAAACAATTCTGCTTGCAGCCCAGTTGACCACAAAGAAGAAGAATATGTGATGGCGGGGTCTCATAGCAGCCATTATGGAATCCTGCAGGTGGCTCTCACACTGATGACTTATTGGCAAAAGTGCCCCCCCCTCTAAAAAAAAACAGTGAAGATCACTGCTCAAACGAATCCAGGCACAAACAAGTGAACCAAAGTCAAAAAAAAAAAATCAAAAATCCTGATAAAAATTAATAATTCTGGCTGCCAGACCATGTGCCCGATCAGGTTGAAATTTATAACATTTATTCCCCATCACTACGAGATCATAACTGTGAAGTTTCACATCGATTGATTAAGCAGTTCCAGAGAAAAACATTATTGAATATTTTTCCTCAATACAATATGGCTGCCAGACCACGTGACATCAATTATTTGTGAATACCCTCGTTGCCTCAAGGCTTGGGAAACATTTGTGTGACGTTTCCTTTCGATCTGTCCAGCGCTCTGGAGAATAATTTTTTATAGGTTTTAGGGTAAATCCAATATGGCTGCCAAACCATCTGACCTATGACATCATATTTGTGAACCTTTTGTTCCTCGTGGATAGGCGGTCATACGTGTAAAGTTTTGCGTCGATCTGTTGAGCCATTTCAGTGGATGATTTTTGAAGTTTTTATTTTTAAAAGCAATATGGCTGCCGAATCACGTCACCGATGAAGTCATCAATTTTTTTTCTGTGGACCATTTTATCCCAAGATGACCCTCAAAGATTTTTCATACTGATCAGATGAAGTGTTCTATGTATGCAATTATGACGTCATAATGAAGGCACCTATGACATAAAAATCACACTTATCCCCCATGAGTACGACTTGCTGAGCGCCAAGTTTCAATTTTTTCCTTGGTGCGGTTTCAGATAGAGGTCCAAATTTTTTCCGTTTTTCCAACATGGCTGCCACAACACGTGACCTATGATGTCATAATTATCATCAAACCACTCTACATGAGTAGTCAGTCGCTCCTATGGTGAAAACCTCATTTCAATCCAACAATTGGTTGTAGAGAAAAACACTAAAGTTCTGTGCAGACAAACAAACAGACAGACAGACAAACAGACAGACAGACAAACAAACAGACAGACAGACAGACAAACAAACAAATGGACTCAAATGCAATACCCAATCCTTCAGCGAGGGTAACACAAGCTTCGTCAATATCAGTTTTAATCAAAAGCCTTGTTTCGAACAATCTGCATAACGAGCAGACCACAAGTTGAATGGCTGTGATGGACCTAATGGCCCTTTATGGATGATCTCGTTGTATGATACTTTTACTATCCTGGATGACAGCATGTAACAGATTTGCAATGAAGCGACACCACATTCGGTGATGTCCTTAACAATCCTGCAATGGCTATATTCTTCCATCGTACCGTAAATGACAGTTGTGAACTAGCCCAATGCGACTGCTCTACCTGGGTTTAGTAGCTGTCCATTGGTTGGCTTAAGGGAATTGTATTGGCTGCACTAACCCTGCCAGCAAGTTGGAACGTTATATAAATTCCAAAATAAATTGACCTTCCAGCTGTGGCTAAAAATAATGGATTTCAGTGAGCAAAGGACAGCGAGAGTGGTTTTTAGATTATAATAATAACACTTACATTGTATCACAAATTTATTTGGCGAGGCAATATATTATTAAAGTTAATCCCAGGGAAGGCTTTGTTTTCTCTCAACTCTTCCTAGACATCCTGTCAACTTTCATTTCAGTTCATCCAGCGAAAGCAATTCATGGTAGAACTTAGTTCTTACAGTGTGCCTTATTTCCCTGTTAGAACTCAAGAGTGAACTGGATGCCACTTCTGTTTCTTGCTTCTATCCCTGTCGTACTCTTCTCTGCAATTGATCAAGCTTCATGCTTCTTTACACATCCATGTTATCCAAATCATACATCATTCATCCATAATTCATATTGCAATGTTATTGCATACACCCAACTTACTGGGAGATTCATATTCCTTGTTGCAGGAATACAGTTTAATGACCTATCCACAAGCTGTAGGTGAAGGTCAGTTGAATGAAGTCAAAGCAATGAATAACTTCAGGCTCGAAATGTAGGCTAACTCGAAAAGAACAAGTGCAATAAAGGCTTTAAACAGATTGGACCCGGTGCTTCATTAAAACAGATGCATTCGAGGTACTGTGCAAACAATGTTCAGTAACTATTTGTCAGTGTCTAAAAGAGAGCCTTAATCGCCAACCCCTTGGCAACTTCCATCCAAAACAATCACCGAAACAACACAGAATCTCCAACAAGGGACGATTTCTGAAAAGTCCCTCGAGTTTCATCATACTATCTAAAATCCCGAGAAAGCTCTGCACCTTCATCGGCAGTGTGGAACTGCCTACCCGATGGCATCATCTCCTGCAAAGATGGGAGTATCATGGAGTAATGACGTGCAAAACAATAACTCATATGTCACAACTCCAAGTCATGCATGGCTTCTGACTTAAATGACCTCAGCTGCTGCAGTACATATTTTAAACAAGCAAACACAACCCATCGCTTCGCTGATGGAGGTATTATGGAGGGGGGCTGAGAGAGGAGGGGGGCTGAGAGAGGAGGAGGGGAGGGATAGAGGGAAGAGAGGGGAGAGGGAGGGGAGAGAGAAGAGGCAGGAGGGAAGGGAAGCTAGGAAGGGGAAGAGCGAGGACAAGTGGGGGGGAGGGAGGTGGGTAGAGCTATGCCTCATCAAATGTTGCTATATCATGGGAGAGAGAGAGAGATAAGAAAAAGAAAGAGAGAGCGAGAGAGAGAGAGAGAGAGAGAGAGAGAGAGAGAGAGAGAGAGAGAGAGATATGAAAAAAAAAATAAGAGAGAAGTGAGGGGTGGAGGTGGGGTTTGTAAAGAAATGATATGTCATGCTTAATGACCAAACACACACACACACACACACACACACACAAAAACAAACTCTTGTCAGAACAGCTGTACACACAACACAACAGAGTTTCTAAAGTAATCTGCTGACACATCTGCAAAAACTTTGATGTCCCAGTTCCAGAAAATTTGTGGGAATATGAACCAAAAGTAATGACTGAAAACATGGAAGTACCAACCGCTCACGTACGACAGAATGATCCCATCGAGCGTGAACAACGAAAACAAAGCGGTGTGACCAGATATCATACTTCGGTACAAAAAAGAGAAGACGGCATTGCTGATTGAGGTGTTAATTACAGTGATTTTGGACTAAACGATGCAGAAATCAAGAAAATGACCAAATACAAGACCTCAAGAATGAAGTAAAAATATCCTGGAAGCTGAAGAATGCCAAGGTTGTACCAGTG
>CM068955.1:45683035-45698886 GCA_035128595.1 Eptatretus atami
TTGCGTAGTCTTGTCGGGTTGTTTATGCAGCTATTTTGGCTAGAGGAGATGGAGGGGTCATATATATATATACATATATTATATATACATATATTATATATATATATATATTTTGTATCCCGATTTGAAATTGTTCATATCATATCCAGGATAAAAGAGGATTTACACATCTAAATGCTATTACTGTAGTTAAACAGGGCAGCACCAGCAATGAAAATTACTATAAAGCACATCTGGGCAATGCCTGAGATCACGAATCAGATTTTATTTGCCTTTGAGAAAACACCATTTTCACATCTATTGGTTAAAAAGGTGCCTCAAAGCAGATGATTAATACCAGTTTTTTGGGCAAGCCTTGGCAGCAGACATTGGTGTTGCAATTCTGCAGGCATGGGGTTAACGCTCACGTCTGTGCTTCCAAACATTGGGTCGTTACTAACGGCTTCCTTTGAACTGACTTGGCCTCGTTTTCTATAGTCCTGAGATATGCGGCAGCTCGTTGTCGAGGCATGTTAACACCTGCCTGTTTAAGATGCTCTGCCAGACACATTGAAAAAACTGCACATAATTGGAGTTAACAGTGCTTGCTTTTCCATGCTTAGAAAGTTTGAGTTGAAGCCCTTTTTTCATCAAATTTCTTCATTAGAAACTTCCTTATTATGGCCAGCATCTTGCTATCTTTTCTTACAATTTTATACATAGTTTTTCGTTTTGGATGATAGATGTTTGTCCCATGCAGAGAGTTTTATCAACTATCCACCGTACAGTATGTCATATCATTCCCATGGACTTGAATATGCTCTTTCATGTGAACGAATGTGAGAGTGTATACCTTGTCATATTTTGCACGCTCACTGAAAATTTTGGGAAAAATGAAATTTTCAATTTTTGAGGATCATGACTGTTTTTTGTATTGATGATTAAGAAAAGTAAAATGTATTTGAATCTACTACACAGTTATACATGAAAAAAATTCAAGCTTCGGGATGGGTCAATTAAAAATATATTAGTTCTAAAGTTTGGGTTTCAAAACCAACATTTTTTTTCTGGATTCCAATGATAGGTCATAAATTTTAATAGAGTTATCTGTTTTATGTTTGTTCTTTACAGAGAGTTATAGAAAATAATCTCTGAAATTTCCACGGCTCTAGCATAAATATTAAAAAGGTTGTGGGTTTAAAAGTAGCCGTTCATTTGTGATGCTCGCAACGACATAGAAAATAAGGCCACAAACACATTTTTACCTCAAATGCGAGTTGACGCATCTGAATGGACCTAAATTTACGCAGCTCATTTTGATACCTGGGAACTATTTATGAAAGTTTAAAGTAAATTCTGAGGGGATCACTGGAACATTTCTTTAATTTGCGATTTCAGATTGGATGACATATATAATATAATATTTCTACAGTAGTATACTATATATATTATATCATATTATATATGGAAGAAATATTTTGTCTGTTCTCATATCTTGTTTTCATTATATTGTAAAAAGTGCTTTGCTGGACTTGATTTTTTGATTGTTATTGATTATTTGATCGTTGGCATTGCTTATTTATTTTTTCCTTGTTTTTTTGGGTTTTTGGAATTGGCTAATTCATTTCATATCTATTTCATGAATTTAATTTTATATTACTCGTTGTCGCTTATATATTGGTAAGTGCATGCAGCATATACCCCTCTATTATGTAGATACCCCAATTCAAATGAGTGAAACAGGCCGTTTTTGCACGCCCTGTGTTTCTAAACATGCCCGCTCTGTGAAGCACATTTATTCAAATTGTGAACTTTTTTTATGACCCTTTCAAACTACTTGGCTTTTTTGATATGGCATTACAAGCTGCTATAAGCATTTTGTTTGTCTGGTATTGCACGCCAAATTACAACATATTTTTATGCACAAGGTCCTCCATCTCCTCCCTTTCTCCACTATCATATCATTATCATCATCGTTTTCACGTCAATTTCCATGCTTGCATGTGTAAGCGTGTGTTCACCTAACGGCTGCTTTCAGGCTGCACGATCATTGCTAGCCTTTGTTGGGGTATTCCCTTCTCGATGTTAGGGGTTAGAAGAGTAATACCCTCTCAGATCGTCTCTCAGCAACCATCCCAACCATGCATCCAACACATTCTCCCTACGCCTCTAGCTCTCTTTCCATTCACATTCATATTTATAACACGCACAACAATACCCACCACATTCCTTTCCATATCCAAACCATCTCAACCTACCCTATGCATTACTCACTAATGCTTTTCATCCTCACCTATTTTCTAATTTCGCATTTGATTTTCTATCATTCAGTGTCACTTCACACATCCATCACCATTCTGATTTTCATTTCTTTTCACACTCCGTTCATCTCCCTTTTTGATCACCATGTTTCACTATATACACACATCATGCTTTAAGGCAAGCTGCTACAGTTTTCCCTTTAATTGGAGAGAGGTCCTCGTGATGTCAATATAGTGGTAACACTCCCTAAACTTTCCTCCAGCACTTCCATACGACATTCACTGCTTGCCTCCACACCACCACTGCAACCAATTTATATGACCAAGTAACAGAATTTATACACATTCCGAGATATATTCCCATAAACTAACTTTTACGCTCTACTGAGTCATTGTTTACCTGCAAACGCACTTTTAAGTCAGGTGCCACCTGCAGTTCTACCTGATGCCACTACTCCTCTTGTGCACCAGCAGTTAGGATTAACACAATATGATTTTACCAACCTTTGCTGCAGATGGCCAGCAGGGCCACCTCCTCTTTTTTTCCACACTTCCTTTCTCCCACCACATAATAGTATTTCGTTTTCCTGTATTCACTTTTCAGGCTTGGCCTCAATACCTCCTTTCCATACTCGCATTATTACCCATTACTCTTCCCGACTGTCGGCTATTCATCACGCAGGTCACCAGCATACAGGAGTTTCAAAGGTGGAGCCCCCTCTAATTCCGTGATATAGCCTCAAGAACCATGATGAACCGGATTTGGTCTCAAGACTGAACCTGATGAACACCCACTTTCACTTAAAATCCTCACTCTGCACTCCATTTACCCTCAACGTTTTTGGGCATCATGCATATGCTATGACTACCCGAACTAACCAGTCCCCCACGTAAACTTTTCATGGACAACTGCACCACTTCCTTAGGCCCTTGACACCTTCTCCAAATCCCAAATCCACAAAGTTTACAGTTGTTTATTTCTTTCCAGATACTTTCTGTAATTGCCTAACTATAAAATTGCCTCTATCGTGATCCCTTCCTGGCTGAAACCAAATTGCATTTCATGTTATTTAACACTGTCAATTCTTGGTCAGTACCCATCTTATTACGATGGGCCGGTAGTCAGTTTTCCACGTTGCCGTTAGTATTGCGTGCTATTCGTTCAATTTATTGCACCAGTATCTCCCCTATTCGCTCCAATCTCCATCATCACGGGCTGTGTTCTCCAGTTTCATCTCGTCAGTAAGGAGGAGTTAGATGTCCGTCTGTGTGATTTTATCTCCTATTGTAGGCCAAGATGGTGGATGTGACATAGTGATGAGGGTATGTTGTCATATTCAATTTTAGATCAGTTGTTACTGTATACTTATGCTTATACGACTTAGTTTCCTGGATAAGAATATTAGCAGGGTCATGGGAGCAAATAGATAAACTTTTATGCAATAACTTTTAAAGAGGGTGGTCGTCCAAAGAATGTAGCTTTACTTTGTTTAAAATTGCTTCTGGTTGTGTGGCTCACGAGGTGAAAGTATTTTTCTATTCTGGCCCACGATCAAAAATTTTGAGGACCCTGTTCTCGCTCTCACAAGCCTCGACTTTGAAATACACCCCCCCCACACCCCCCCCGTCCCTTTTGAACGATTCATTCGTGAAATCATTTCACCAATTGGCGTTTCCATGTATATGCCTGCCATTGTGCCACTTGTTTTTTTGTCACCAATTAGCAAGGAAACACAACAATTTTTACTGATGTATATGAAAGGGAACGTCTGTAAGGTGGAAACATAGTAACTTTATTCAGGCTAAAGAGAAAATTTTCCTTCGGCAACAGAAGAAAACTAAAGCCAGCGATTGTAGCAGTGTTGGAAGGAAAAAAAAAACAATGACAGTTAGATAGTACCCATAACCACACAAGTTATTCTCAGATTAAATCTATGACATCCATATTGCACCCTGTAATGCTACCGCGACTGACAGGCTGGTAGATTGTAAAGGACGACAGTTGGTAGCACCAGTTACACAGTACATGGGACCTGCCCTGCTGGTATATGCTTGGTGTTGGCTTAATGGTTCGGGTGGTGGGCTTGGGATCCTATGCGTCGCTTGAGTTTCCAATCCCGCTCAGCGTTTTATTAATACAGGGTGGGGTTTAATTGGACTGTCATCCTTGCGGGTCAGCAAAATGAGGTGCCCATTGCTGATTCCATGTGCCGGAGTACGCCCATCCAGATGTGCCCATAACCAAGGAGACTGCTTAGGCAGCACCAGCGTCTTGGCCAGATGTAGTCCCCAATATCCTCCTCAATATGCTGGTATGAGACCAAATTGGAAGCACAATCAAACAAACGGAATCCTTTCATGATGGTTTCGGTATCAATATCATAACTTGAAGAATGAAAAGAATTACTAAGTACTTCAATCTCATCGCGATCACACACATGACAGCCGTATAGAAGAATATGTGCAATATGGGCAATCATTGTAACAAGACCAAGGTCTCCTTCCGGATTGAATCCAACTGGTAGGTGAGTGTATTCAAACTTGTTTTTATTCCAAAAATAAAAACACAAAAGTATGGCATGGCATGGCATGCAAGGCAGGCAACTCAACAGGAAATTTGTCATTCTCCCCTTTTTCCTCTCCTCCCAGTATAATATACTTGGGGAGAGAACATATTATGGAGAGAGAGAAGAAAATACTTCCTTGATTTTTCCCTTTGCAAGCCGCTCTGGTGCTGCAACTGTTGTCACTTCCTCGACATATGTTATATCTGTGGATTCAAGAAACAAATTTAAATCCATTGCTAGATGGCATCACTAAGGATTAATAATGCGCACAGGAATTGTGTCCATATCAAACAATGCATGCGTAGCAGCCTCAACGTATTATTCACGAGTCTGGTTTACATTAAACTGGTGACATTAAAATGACTAAAGACCGTTTTGCACCTCCAAGCAAGGTAGAACCAGTCTCATTGACGTCATAATACGCGTTCAATGCACCACATACAGTGATGTTCACATAGCTAACACAGCGACGGACTGCCATTGTTGTCGCGAACTATATCAAGTCGGAAAGGGTACGAGCAGTCAGTCCATGTCGAGTCTCTTTGCCGATGCACCTTCCTGGCTCAGGAGCACTGATGGTAGGTGCGGACACACGCACGGCTGTGTCATAGCATTCTCGATCACAACCTTTCTTTCCCACCTTCTTGGTGGTTCAGTTGTTGGTTTGCTGTCTCGTGGGCAAAGTTCAGTTCTGCTTCATCCCTCATCTTTTCTAAGTGCAGTGTGTTGGTGACGTACTGCCTTCCTTCATATTCCCGTGAGGGGGGGGATGGGCTGCGTTTCTCGCGTTTCTGCTCACCTGTGGGTGATGTTATCTGCTACGCGGCACCCTGTCTGTTTATAGCTTCTATATTTCTTTGTTTGTCTTTGTTATTTGTTTGTCCATGTGTGTCTTTGTGTCTGATACCATAATCAAAGTGGATGTAATCTTGGGTTCAAATGAATGGGATTTGTGGATTTGTAGATGTACATTTAAGTAGCTGTATTAAATAAATATGTAGTTTCGTTGACGTGGTGACGTTGATTGATATGTAGGACTAATTGAAAGTTTTTTATTCTTCTTGCGTGTGGCAGCCTCCAGCTGCCGGGGTAGCTATCATTTTCTTCAAAGACGCGAGCTGTGTCGCTGATGCAGTGCACTCTACCCGTACACACTGGTACTCATTTCGCGACCTCGGAGGATGAAGGGTAAGTCATCCCTGGAGTATTAAGTCAGCGCCAACGGGGCTTGAACTCAGAGCCCCAGAATCCAGCCACCACATAAGTAGGGTTAATTTAATTATAGCTGGTGTTTGGCTTTAGTGGTTAGGGTCCCTAACCACTAAGCCACACCAGCTAAATTAATTAGTAAATTATTAAATTAAATTTAGTGTGGTTTACCCTGTGGACTGGTTTGCATTGACTGATATTGAGGATAAGGAGGCTCTTCAAGTATATAAAGCACTCTGATTGGTCAGATCTCTAAAGCCTCTGATTGGTCTTGACCGCAAGGGCGTAAGCCAGAGGTCAAAAGCGATGAGGCGAAAAGAGGTGAACTTTGTAGATTGACGGTGCGCGTCAGGCGCGGCAATTGCGAGTGCCAGTGGTGCGAAGCATTACAGGAGGGGTTGGTGCCGTCAGGCCCCAGAAGCCAATGATTTTTGATGCCAGAAACCTATTCCTTGGCTAATTTCAATGTCAAATTTTAAAATGTTATGTTAATTTCACCACATTAAATGAAAATGGGGGGGAGGGTGTATTGTCAATTACGGTATTGTGATAGGAGTGGAGATAAGAGTATTCAGAGCACTGCCGGGTAGGCTTTGATAGTTTTACTCCCTAGGGAGCTCAATGGCAGAGAGGCTCAGGCCAGATAATATTTCAGGAAATGAGCGACGAGCAACTGCTCGTTTCCTCGCTGGCTACGCCCTTGCTCGCACCGGCCTGGCTTGTGGACGGGTTGTTCTCACTTACGGGTGGTACAGGTAAAAGGTGAATCACTGGCCCTTAAACCACTTGTTTTCGGACAGATGGGGCTTGTTAGCCTTGGTGGGCAGTTCATCACAGAATGATGAAGAGAGGACGTGAGCGGGATCATGGCGACTTCCAAGAGCCAGACAAGAAAATAATATTTCAAAAGGCTTGAATGGAGATAAAGTACAACAGACGGGAAAACAAAGATCTTTTTAAATCACGCAGTTGCGGGCCGTACGGCGTGGGCATTAACGTGAAAAAAAAAAAGAAAAAAAGAAATTGTGCATATCGGACGTCATAGATCGTGCCTGTCTTGGTTTGGTAAATAAAGGGCCATAACTTGGGGATACCCTTGTCGATTAATATCAAACCTTGAAAATGCACATACTCAGGTCCCCAGCAATATACTGCGTTTCAATTAGATGGACGCAGTGTTGTCGAGAACAGCGGTACAGACAGACGACAGACAGACACACAGAGATTGCTGGAATTATAGATACTAGTACGGGCCCGAAGGGGGCGGGCCGTAGGTGAGTGCCAGTATGTGCAGCTCTCTCTCTCTCTCTCTCAAACCCGAAAAGGCACATCCGCGGGCCCAACGCGGGCCCCCAAAATTAAAAAAAATTCCTGCAAGTTTCAATGAGTCGGACCGGCGGTCGTCGAGAACGGGGTCGCAGACAGACAGACAGAACAGACAGACAGACAACACGAGATTGCTGATTTAGATAGATGAGAGATCACCAGATTGAGTCTCGAGTTGCAAGAATGGATGTTGAAGATAATGGTTTTAGGTGGCTAATGTGGATTGCAACTGGCTTAGTGGAGGGAAGCAAGAATGGCTATGAGTGGGAGGTGTCTTTTTGGAGGTGTAATAGCGGGGTACCTCAGGATCAGTACTCGGACAATTAACTATTACAGCAATTTACATTTAACGATTTTGGATATGGGGTAAAGAGTAGGCTTTCCCAATTTGCAGATGACACAGTTTTGAGGTGAGGTGAGAGCAGAGGGGTGGTGATCAGATTCAGAAAGTATTGGATATTTGCATAGATTGGGCAAAGATGGCATGGAATCTAACTGAGCAAGTGTTAAGTGTTGGGGATGGGAAGAACAATGAAATAGAGATTACACGGATCAAGGGGTAAATTTTTGGAGCTGTCCACACGGAGAAGGATTGGGGTGGTACTAGATACAGGAGGTAGCAGGCAGCACAGTGGCCAGCAGCTTGGTGAAGGAAAAGGGTTTTTACGTTGTATTCGGAGGGGTCATATAAAATCAAAAGAGGTGGTGTTACATTGTACGGAATTTAGTGAGGCTACTTAAGATATTGTGTGCAGTTCTGGTCACCACAGTTAGAATGGATATAGATGCCAGAAGAGAGGTTCAGCGCAGGGCTAATCGATTGTTCTGGCCGAGCTAGACTCAGCTATGAGAGTGGCTGAAGGAGACAGGGCTTTATACACTAGACAGAAGGTGGTTACAAGGACATATGATAGAGATGTTTTAAAGATAAATGAAAGGTATAGTAAATAAGAGAAGTGAATTATTCAAGCAGAGTAGCCATGATAGGACCAGGGCCATATACCGGAGAGTAAGATGAGAGAGTTTAAGATGGGTAAGGCAGGGGGACTTTTTTTACTCAGAGAGTAGTTAATAATGGATGGGACTCCCTGGATAGTTCGTGGCGAGAAACAGTAGATAAGTTAAATTAGATTAGATAGGTAACTGGAAGTTATGGGGTAGAGGGGTATAGGGAGTTGAATCAGACTTTTTGGTAGTTTGAGCATTGATCGGGTGATTGTGTGCTTGTGTATGGAGTGATGTTGGTGGGGTCTTATCAAGGGGGTTGTTGGTTGATGTTGTGTGTTTCTTAACCAAGCCCATGCCGCTCCGTGCGGGGAGAAAAATCCCAGAAAGCACCAATTTTTTTTATTTCCAGATTAAAAAATTTGTGTAAGATAAATTTAGCTTATGGTGTTCGACAGGCATGTTGGGCTGAATGGCCTCCACGGCTGTATTAGATTTCCTTGGATAACGCCTTTCTGCTCTGGCGGCCATTGGTGGAAGGTAGCCCGGTGGCATGTGGACCTGAAACCTCTTCTTCCTCAGACACAATCGCTTCTCTCTAAAATATTATCTGGGGTGTGTTCGTTCGCAAGCTGCTTGCTATCGCCTTCAAGCTAGTTGTTCCGTACAACCGCTTTGGAAGCTGCTCGCATGTGTGCTTGTGATTTACGAGAAGTGCTTTCTTTCCGTTAAGCAATATGGCGGCCACAATCTGATTCGAATCGACACAGAACCAATGAAATGTGAAGAAGCTACCCTGCTTTATGTATCCAATAATATTGAAACGTGTTTTCATACATTTATTGTTATTTCTACTTTTAATTCCATATCTTTAAAAGATCTGCAAACATTAACCCCACCCCTAAATGGCCCATAGGTAGGGTCCATAGTTAAGCTCAGCAGGAGGCGTCTCCTTCCTTTGACTCCCCATTTATGTTTCGTTCTTTCTCTTCTTCTGTCCTCTGTAGCCCGTGATAACACAATACATCCGTTGTGGGAAGTTTGTCACACGAGGATCGAGACGAACTGAAAATGGCGGCTTGACACAGGCAGTTTCGAGTTACCGACAGCAGCAGCTGAATGGAGGTCCCATATTGTTAAGCGTGCCGGCGCTTCGTTCTTTGGAGTGCTTTGCTCCGAGCGCTTTAAATAGCGGGGCGAGCGTAAGCGAGCCGCTTGCTAACGGACCCAGAATCATGACCATGTTCTTTTCAGAGCTTTGTTGCTGTGAGCAGTTTCTACAAGCAGGGTACAATCCTGGAGGGGTCCGCCACTCCGCAGGAAGTCATGGAGGAATTTGGCGAGGGTGCTTGGCGATACTCGCCTATCTTCACGAAGGACAACTGATACTTAAACGGCCACCACTGGTATTGGCAGACGGGACACGCCATTTAAATCGTCCTTCTGAGGGACGGAACACACACATAGATGAACAATCACCTATAACATATGTTAAGAATCATTGTATGCTGATAGAACAGGGTTTGCCCGCCGGATCTCCAGTCGGAGCAGAAACTCTAATCATTACACCACCGAGTTCTGGTTTCAGTCTGTGTAGATACAAAGCCAATAGCAAAGAAAACCCTTGCTCTAACGGATTCCACAAAGAAAATATATTTTGAGGAGCATGAACGGAGGAACTATTTCGTGGGGAATCAGACCTAAGGCCTATGTTGACAGGGATCGGCCTTAATGTCATTGGCAATTACCTTTAATACTTCATAGAAAGGAATTATCAAGGTTTAAAACACAAGAGTAATTAGTCAGAACTAGAGGAAAACTTTTGAGCTAATGTTATACTGTGGATTCAAAAAATGAAATAGATCAATTTGTATAACCAGTTACAAATCATAAAGGATCAGACATAATGAACTTACAGCCTTTACTGAGGAAATTTTGTCGATTGTTACGAAAAATTAAATTGCATACTTTGTCATTGAACGATAATGACGGATATCAGGGAACAATATGTAAATGGGCTTTCTCAATTTGGCTGCAAAAACCACCAACCTTTTGCTCTCATTTGTGAAATGAATGTTACTCAACTGAACAAAAAAAAATAAAGGGCAGCACCAGCAATGAAAATTACATAAAAGCACAATCTGGGCATTGCCTGAGATCACGTAATCAGATTTATTTGCACTTTGAGAAAACACCATTTCATCTGATTGGTTAAAAAGGTGCCTCAAAGCAGATGATATACCACTGCAGGTTTTTGGGCAAAGCCTTGCAGCAGACATTGGGTGCAATTCTGCAGGCACTGGGGGTCAAACGCTCACGTCTGTGCTCAAACCATGGCGTCTTGACTAACGGCTTCCCTTGAACTGACATTGGCCTTTCGTGTTCTCTATAAGTCCTGAGATAATGCGGCAGGCTCGTTGTCGAGGCATGTTACACCTGCCTGTTTAAGATGCTCTGCCAGACACATTGCAAAAAACTGCCACATAAATTGGAGTTAAAGTGCTTGCCTTTCACTGCTTAGAAAGTTTGAGTTGAAGCCCCATTTCTTTCATCAAATTTCTTCAATAGAAACTTCCTTTATGGCCAGATCTTGCTATCTTTCTTCGCAAATTTATACCATAGTTTTTCGATTTTGGATGATTAAGATGTTTGTCCCAGGCAGAGAGTTTATCGAATCTATCCACCGTAAGTATGTCATATCATCTCCGCATGGACTTGAATATGCTCTTTCCAAGTGAACAATGGAATGTAACTTGTCATATATTTGCAATCCTCACCTGAATTTGGGGAAAAATGAAAATTTTCAATTTTTGAGGATCATGACTGTTATTTATTGTATGACTGATTAAGAAAGTAAACATGTATTTGAATCTACTACCTACAGTTATACATGAAAAAAATTCAAGCTTCGGGATGGGTCAATAAAATATATAGTTCTCAAAGTTGGGTTTCTACAAACCAACATTTTTTTTCTGGATTCAACTGATCAGGTCATAAAATTTAATAGAGGTATACTCCGTTTTATGTTTGTTCTTTACAGAGCAGTTATAGAAGAATAATCTCTGAAAATTTCCAGGCTCTAGCATAATATTAAAAAAGTTGTGGAGTTTAAAAGTAGCCGTTCATTTGTTGATGCTCGCAACGACCATAAAAATAAGGCCACAACACATTTTTACCCTCAATATCGGAGTTGACCGCATCTATGGACCTAAAATTTTACGCAGCTTCATTTGGATACCTGGGAACTATTTATGAAAGTTTAAAGTAAATCTGAGGGATCACTGGGAACATTTCTTAATTGCGATTTCAGATGGATGAACATATATATATAATTTCTACAGTATATACATATATATATTATATACATATATATATGGAAGAAATATTTTGTCTGTTCATATCTTTGTTTTCATTTTATTGTAAAAGTAGCTTTGCTGGATTGATTTATTGTTATTGATATTTGATCGTGACATTGCTTATTTATTTTTTCCTGTTTTTTGGGGTTTCTGGATTGGCTATATTTCATTTATATTCTGAAAATTTTATATTACTCGTTTGTCGACTTTATATTGGTAAGTGCATGCAGCATACCCCTCTTTATGTACATACCCAATCAAAAATGAGTGAAACAGGCCGTTTCCACCGACTGTGTTTCCTAAACATGCCGCTCTGTGAAGCCACATTTATCAAAATTGTGAACTTTTTATGAACCCTTTCAAAGCTATTGGCTTCTTTTGATACCTGGCATTACAAGCTGCTATAAGCATCTTTTGTTATTCTAGTATTGCACGCCAAAATGAGAAATATTTTTATGGCACAAAGGCTCCTCCACCATCATCATCATTATCATCATCGTTTCACGTCAATTTCCATGCTTGCATGTGTAAGCCGTGGTTCACCTAACGGCTGCTTTCCAGGCTGCACGATCCCATGCTAGCCCTCTTGTTAGGCCTTTCCCTCTCAGATCATCTCTCAGCAACACATCCCAACACATGCCATCCCAACACATCCCCTTACAGCCTCTAGCTCTCTTTCCATTCACATTCATATTTATACACCAACACACAACTACCCGACCACATCCTTTCCACATGTCCAAACCATCTCAACCTACCCCTATGCATAACCTCACTAATGCTTTCTATACCCAACCTATTTCTTAATTCCGCATTTCATTTCCTATCCTTCAGTGTCACATCACACATCCACCTCACCATTCTCATTTCATTTCTTTCACACCTCCGTTCATCCTCCTTTTTGATCACCCATGTTTCACTACTATACAACATCATCATGCTTCTAAGGGAAGCTGCATACAGTTTTCCCTTTAATTGGAGAGAGGTCCCTCGTGATGTCAATAGGGGTAACAGCTCCCTAAACTTCCTCCAGCCACTTCCAATACGAGCATTCACTGCTGCCTCCACACCACCACCTGCACCAATTATATGACCAAGATAACAGAATTTATCAACACATTCCAGAGATATATCCCCATAAACTAACCTTTCCGCTCTAACTGGAGTCACTTGTTTACCTGCACAAACAGCACATTTTAAGTCAGGTGCCACCTGCAGTCTACCCTGATGCCACTACACCTCTTGTGCACCCAGCAGTTTCAGGATTAACACAATACTGAATTATTACCAACACCTTTGCTGCAGACGGCACAGGGCCACCTCCCTCTTTTTTCCACACTTCCTTCTCCCACACCACTAATAAGTACTTTCGTTTTCCCTGTATTCACTTTCAGGCTCTGGCCTCAATACCCTCCTTCCATACTGCATATTTACCCATTACCTCTTCCACACTGTCGGCTTTCATCACCAGGTCATCAGCATACAGGAGTTCCAAAGGTGAGCCTCCTCTAAATTCCTGTGATATAGCCTCAAGAACCATGATGAACAGGATTGGTCTCAAGACTGAACCCTGATGACACCCACTTTCACTTCAAAATCCTCAATCTGCACTCCATTTACCCTCACAGAGGTTTTTGGGCCATCATGCATTGCTATGACTACCCGAACTAACCAGTCCTCCACACGTAACTTTCTCATGGACCAATGCACCACTTCCTTAGGCACCCTATTGACACCTTCTCCAAATCCACAAATACAAAGTACAGTTGTTTATTCTTTCCCAGATACTTTTCCTGTAATTGCCTAACTATAAAAATTGCCTCTATCGTGATCCTTCCTGGCATGAAACCAAATTGCATTTCATGTATATTAACACTGCTAATCTTGGTCAGTACCCATCTTATTACGATGGACGGTAGTCAGTTTTCCACGTGCCGTAGTATTGCGTGCCTATTACGTTAAATATTATTGGCACACACATACTCCACCTATTCCGCTCACAATCTCCATCATCCACGGCTGTGTTCCTCAGTTCTCATCTCGTCAGTAATGAGGATAGATGTCTGTCTGCGTTGATTTATCTCCCTATGTAGGCCAGATGGTGATGTGACATAGTGACTGCAGGGTACTGTTGTCTATCAATTTTAATCAGTTGTTACTGTAATACTTATGCTTAACGACCTTAGTTTCCTGAGATAAGAATATTAGCAGGGATGGGGAGCAAATAGATAAACTTTTATGCAATAACATTTTAAAGAGGTGGTGTCCAAAGAATGTAGCTTTTACTTGTTTAAAATGCCTCTGGTTGTGTGGCTCACGAGGTGCAAAGGAATTTTCATTCTGGCCCACGATCAAAAATATTTGAGGACCCCTGTTCTCGCTCCTCCACAAGCCTCGACTTTGAATACAACCCCCCCCCCACACCCTCCCCCCGAAACCCTTTTGAACCGATTCATTCTGTGAAATCATTTCACCAAATTGGCCTGTTCCATGTAATGCCTGACCATTGTGCACTTGTTTTGTTGATCACCAATTAGCAAGGCGAAACAACAAACAACTTTTACTGATGTATTTGAAAGGAGAACGTCTGTAAGGTGAAAAATAGTAACTTTATTCAGGTCAAAGAGAAATTTCCTTTCGGTAGTAGAAGAAACCAAAGCACAGCGATGTAGCAGGTGGAAGAAAAAAAATAACAATGACAGTTAGATACCACATAAACCACACAAGTATTCTCAGATTAAATCTATGCACATCACATATAGCACCCTGTAACTACCCGACTGACAGGCTGGTAGATGTAAACAGGACGACAGTCTGGTAGCACCAGTACAACAGTACATGGGACCTGCCTTGCTGGTATATGCCTGGTGTTGGCTTAATGGTTCGGGTGGTGGGCTTGGGATCCTAGGGTCCTGAGTTCAAATCCCGCTCAGCTGTTTTATTAATACCAGGTTGGGGTTAACTTGGCCTGTCATCCTTCCGAGGTCAGCAAAATGAGTGCCAGCTTGCTGATATCCTGTGCCGGAGTAGCGACCCATCCAGGATTGTGCCCAATAACCAAGGAGACTGCTTAGGCAGCACCAGCGCTCTGCACAGAGTGTAGTCCCAATATCCTCCTCCTCATTGCTGGTATGAGACCAATCTGAAGCACATCAACAAACAGTGAATCCTTCATGATGGTTTCGGTATCATAATCATCAAACTGCAGAATGAAAAGAATCAACTACAGTACTTCACATCTCATCGCCGATCACAACACAATGAACAGCACCGTATAGAAAGATATGTGCAAAATTGCAATCCCATTGTAACAAGACCCAAAGGTCCCTTCCGCGATGATCCAAACTAGTAGGTGAGTGTATTTCAAACTTGTTTTTATTCCAAAAATAAAAACACAAAAGTATGGCATGGCATGGCATGGCAAGGCCAGGCAACTCAACAATGGAAATTTGTCATTCTCCCCTTTTCCTCTCCTTCCCAGTTATATATACTTGGGGAGAGAACATTTATGGAGAGAAGGAGAAAATACTTCCTGATTTTTCCCTTTGCAAGCCGCTCATGGATGGCTGCAACTGTTGGTCAATTCCTCGGCATATGTTATACTGTGGATTCAAAGAAAACAAATTTAAATCCATTGCATAGATGTGCATCACTAAAGGATTAGATACAGTGGCCACAAGGAATTGTCCATTAATCAAACCAATGCATGCGTAGCAGCCTCAAACTATTATTCACCGAGTCTGGTCATTACATTAAACTGGTGAACATTAAAGATGAATAAAGAACCGTTGCACTCCAGCAAGAGAACCAGGTCTACAATGACGTCATAATACGCGTTCCAATGCAACCACAACTACAGTGATGTCACAATCAGCTAACACATAGCGACGACCTGCCCATTGTTGTCGCGACTATATCAAGTCCGGAAAAGGGTACGAGCAGTCAGTCCATGTCGAGCTCTCTTGCTCGATGCACCTTTCCTGGACTCAGGAGCACTGATGGTCAGGTAGTCGGGAACACAGTACGGCTTTCCAAGCCGTCCCGGTGTATCATAGCATTCTCGATCACACCTTTCTTCTCCCACCTTCCTTGGTGGTTCAGTTGTTGGTTGCTGTCTCGTGGGGCAAAGTTCAGTTCTGCTTCATCCCTCATCTTTCTAGTGAGTGGTGTTGGTGACGTACTGCCATTCCTTACATTCCCCCGTGAGG
>CM068955.1:45707102-45718219 GCA_035128595.1 Eptatretus atami
TCCGAACGGATCGTTCCTCGACGCGACACGAATTAATCCATAATGGCAACTTCATCAGAATTAACCAGATTTATTGGGACATCAGGGATCACAACACAAGCAATAACCGACAGTGGTTTATTAACAATCAACCCGTTCTTAACTAGGGACACGGCTAAAAGGTTTCGAGGGGATTACTACGAAATATGCCTTATACAACACGTGCAAACAAACATGCATGCAGGACAGACAGAGTACTTGGTGATGGCTCATGGACGAGAGGACCGTGTCCCAAAAGCACGAAGGTCGCTCGTAAAAACCAGCGGGTTTCCACGGGTTCAAACTCCCGCTCGAACGTGCCCGCAGCAAGAAATGGCGGCGCAGCAACTCCAGCTCCCGCCAAGTCACCGCGTGCGCGGTTCTCCTCACGCGCTCCGGCTCCGCGCCACGTCCACGATGCGAGATCGCCGATCTCTCTCCAGGGTTCAGCACACGAATCCAGGCCTGGCCTGTTCTCCATACAAGGTCCCAGTCGAGGTCCGAGTTCACAGGCGGATCACAACGTGTCGAGCCGTGAGGTGAGCAAAGACCGTCAGCCGTCCGGCGTATCCTCACCGGCCTTCCCGCCTCGAAGCCCGACTCCCGCTTCGTCCCCTCAGTTCCTCTCTCGGTCGAATCACCGACGTGCAGGTCGGTTCAGCGTCTCTCCCGGCAGACCCAACACGATGCCTCCTTCGTTCGCTCGTTTCGAAGCGACTCCGAGCACGCCTCGAGAACCCGGCCGTTCCTCAACACGACACTCCTTTCGTCCCCTTTTCTTTTCTCCTTCGAGTGTGAGGTGAATCGATGTGCAGGTTCCGCTTTCTCCGCCGACCGATTCACCACTGCCTTTTTCTTTTCTCTCTCGCCTCGACACGCGAGCTCCTTCGACACACGCCTGTCTCAGCGACTCCCTGACCAAAGGCTTCTCCCCTTCACGTCACTTCCTGTCCAGGCCACACCCCTCGCTCTAGGCCACTCCTCTCAGCCCACTGGCGGGGCCTATTCCGGAATGAGGAAGAATAATAGCGATCTCTCGTTTCACCACCATAGCACGAACACAAAAACAGTCTGTTACACCTCCCGACACACACATATCGTCCCTTATACCACACAACCTATCTATACATGAATTTAATGGGGAACTGAGCTAATTCTATATTTAGTATTCCCGTAAGGGCCATTTCCGTAACAATACAATATTATATATATATATATATATATATATATATATATATATATATATGTACAGGGTGAGTCAGAAGTAGCGCCGATTTCTGTCAGTTGATTGTTTGTTAAGCATGTGTATTACAGTGTACAAGAAGGTAGAAATAAATGAATGACATGTTTATCTAACCATTTATTCAATAAAAAATTATTACGGAAACTGACCAAGCTGTTTTACTTGCAATTTTCAAAGTGCCTCCCTCGTGATCGATGCACAATTGTAGCCGAGCAGGCACAGAGCGGCACACACGTCTGCAGAGTTCGATATCAATTTCCTACAACTTTGCAGTGATTTGAGCCTTCAATTCTTGAATGGTACGAGGCTTTTCACGATAAACAAGGTCTTTCATGCCCCCAAAGAAAGAAATCTGGAGGTGTAAGGTCTGGGGAGCGTGCCGGCCACTCGATCGGACCGCGGCAGCCGATCCACTTTCTGGGAAAGTTTTCATCAAGCCACTGCCGAACATAACGTCCATAATGGGGTGGAGCTCCATGCTGGAAATAACAGTCCTGATCTTGTACCCTGGGCCAAAAGAAGGTTTGCAGCATATCCAGGTAAATTTCTGCAGTGACAGATCCCTCAAAGAAAAGGGTCCAATTATCCCTAATGGAGATATGGCTGCACAAACTGTCACTCCAGGTAAATTTACCTCCTTCTCAACTGTCACTCTTGGGTTATTCGCAGCCCAGTGGACACAATTGTGTCTGTTAATTGTGCCATTAAGCTTAAAACATGCCTCATCTGACCACCAGATGTTGTCTAGCAATGTGTCCTCTTCGTGAGTTTAGCTAAGAACTCTTCGCAAAATGAAGACGGCGTGCCGCCATCGTTGGTTGTTCATTACATTTGTAGTAATGTTTCACGGCCGCAATGCGTTGATTTATTGAAAGGTAATTCATGGTTCAATTTGGTGCAAATTCAGTAACTTTCCAAACTCGCAGCAATAACCTGCAAAACAAAATCAAAAATAAATAAATTACGAAAATTAATAATCTGCAAGACAATTATTAACAACATGACTCCAGAAAAAATCTGACAGCCGAAAAAACAGAAATTGGGCACTACTTTTGACTCACCCTGTATATATAACATATATATATATATACATATATATATATATATATATATATATACATATGTATATACATATACATATGTATATGTTTGTATATATTCTTTACGTATATATATATATATATATTATATATATATATATATATATATATATATATATATATATATATACAGAAACATATATACATGAACATATATATTATATATATACATATATATATATATATATATATATATATACATGTACATATATAATATATATAGCTCTAGAAAAAAAATAAGAGACCACTCCAAAAAAAATTAAATCATCATCTCTACATGTATGGCAGCCATTCCATTCCAGTGTCTGTTGAATTCCAACACAGGCACACCTCATTCTACTTAATGAGGAACTGATTAGGTGATCACCTGAACCGAATCTTATTTAACAGGGAAAAGTATAAAACCACTGCTGTGGTCATCACTATCCTCTTGCAATAGGACCAGCTGGATGGCAAAAACATTGCTAGTAGTACCTCAAAGTAATTGGAATCAAAAAAATAACTATTGACCATGCCAAAAGAGTTGAAAAGAAAAGTTTTGAGTGAGGAAAACAAGGGTTCAATTCTGGCTTTACTGGCAGAGGGATACAGTGAGCATCACGTTGCTTCCATCCTTAAAATTTCAAAGACGGCAGTTCATAAGAACAAGTCAAGCAGCAGACATTGGGGACACAAAGCTACAGACTGGCAGAGGGTGAAAACGACTTTCCACTGACCGGGATGACCGCTAACTCATTCGAATTTCACTCATCAACCGTAGGATGACATCAAGTGACCTACAAAAAGAATGGCAAATGGCAGCTGGGGTGAAGTGCACGGCGAGGACGGTTCGAAACAGGCTCCTCGGGGCAGGGCTGAAGTCGTGCAAAGCTAGAAAAAAGCCCTTCATCAATGAGAAGCAAAGAAGAGCCAGGCTGAGGTTTGTAAAAGACCATAAGGATTGGACTGTAGAGGACTGGAGTAAGGTCATCTTCTCTGATGAGTCCAATTTTCAGCTTTGCCCAACACCTGGTCGTCTAATGGTTAGACAGAGACCTGGAGAGCCGACAAGCCACAGTGTCTCGCCACCCTGTGAAATTTGGTGGAGGTTCGGTGATGATCTGGGGGTGCTTTAGCAAGGTGGAATCGGGCAGATTTGTCTTTGTGAAGGACTCATGAATCAAGCCACGTACAAGGTTGTCCTGGAAGAACACTTGCTTCCTTCTGCTCTGACAATGTTCCCCAACTCTGAGGATTGGTTTTTCCAGCAGGACAATGCTCCATGCCACACAGCCAGGTCAATCAACGTGTGGATGGAGGACCATCAGATCAAAACCCTGTCATGGCCAGCCCAATCTCCAGACCTGAACCCCATTGAAAACCTCTGGAATGTGATCAAGAGGAAGATGGATGGTCACAAGCCATCAAACAAAGCCGAGCTGCTTGAATTTTTGGCCAGGAGTGGCATAAAGTCACCCAATAGCAATGTGAAAGATTGGTGGAGAGCATGCCAAGATGCATGAAAGCTGTGATTGAAAATCAGGGTTATTCCACAAAATATTGATTTCTGAACTCTTCCTAAATTAAAACATTAGTATTGTGTTGTTTAAAAATTAATATGAACTTGTTTTGTTTTTTATTATTTGAGGTCTGAAAACACTGAATCTTTGTTGTTATTTTGACCAGTTGTCATTTTCTGCAAATAAATGCTCTAAATGACAATATTTTTATTCGGAATTTCGGAGAAATGTTGTCAGTAGTTTATAGAATAAAACAAAAATGTTCATTTTACTCAAACACATACCTATAAATAGTAAAACCAGAAAAACTGATAATTTTGCAGTGGTCCCTTAATTTTTTCCAGAGCTGTATGTGTATATATATATATATATATATATATATATATATATATATATATATATATATATATATATATATATATACATATATGTTAAATCAATGATATTAATTAAAGAATTTACCTCAATAAAATAATGAATTTATTCTTGTTGTGTTGGATGAAAGTGATTGTGGCTCTCGGGGCATCATATTTGATGGGCACGGGCGATCGGAATAAAGACTTGGGAGCACGAACCTGTGTGGAGTTTTGGATGTGGTGATTGTACCAGTTCACATACAATACAATTATTATTATATCAAATGCAATGCAATAGGAACTTGCTGACACGAAAACCGACCAAACTTAAATGAAAGGTGACGATGGATTCTGAAGACTTTCTCACAAGACCAATTCAAACAATCAGCCGAATATCCTCTGTGTAACATGATGGAAAAATCCCTTCTCAGCACGTTCCACAAAATCATCCTTTACTGAACTACAACATTCTACATGAGTCGTCACTCGTATGATGAAAATTTCGTCTCAATCCAACAAGCGTTTGCGGGGGGAAAACATTGAAGTTCTGTGCGGGCAAACAAACGAGGGTCATAATACGAGGGTAATAGGGTGCGGGTAATAATAATATGTGCTCCATGATGAGGAAATTAAACACAGGAGGAGGCCAATCGGCCCATCAAAGCTTGCATCAGTATTTCCAACTCATGGTTGTTTGTCCATGCTCTCTCCTTTTAAATGCTGAGCGTCAAACAAGGAACAGCACGTACAATTTTAAACGACTTTTACAGGACTCGGCCAGGATTTGAATTGCCAACCTCACACACTCAGAGGAGATGTTCTAGCCATTACACTGCCGAGTCTGGTTATGTCACCACTACCGAAGATGGTGCAGAGGTAGTGCACTTGACTTTGAGCTCTCGAGTCTAAAGAAACAAATATAAACGAAAGAATTTGTGCTTTGCAGGCAGGGAAATGTGTGTCACAGTGATACGATTTCACTGGTTGAAGGACGAAATGGCAGCACTGTCACAGGATCAGAAGTAAGTTCCAATATAATTCAGCACATGGTTGCTCAGGAATCGTCATATGGATTTTTGATGTAATAATAATACCAATAATAATAATAATAATAACAAGAGTAAAAATTGCTTTTCAAAACATGTCCCCTACTGATGTGATATTTTTAAAGTCCAAAAATGGCATAACTAAAAAAAAATTGATGAAACTCCCTAAAACTCGAACTTGTCCTATAACTTATCATGATAAAGCCATGTTCCAAGTTTCAGTTGAATATGTTAAAGGGTATGGGAAAAAAAGTCTGAAAAACCACAGATGGGAAAGACGGACGGACAGCAAACCTATGGTCCCCTCTCGTGAAACCGGTTGGGGACTGATAACTAAAAGCATCTCTAAATGCAAAGCCTGTCCTCAAGCTAAACTTGATGTAAAGGACAGTTTAAAAAAATTGTACATTTTATTAATTTGTTTTCTCCACATTCTCATAATAAGGGTGTGTTGAAGATTTGATGACAAAAGCTCAATCGGTAAAAATATTATGACTTGGACAGACACACTGAAGCTCAATCAATCTATAATAAATTGTGTGTGTGTGTGTGTGTATGTGGTGTGTGGTGTGTGGTGGGTGTGTGTGTGTCGTTCCCTATTTTTCTGAGGGATGGTTGAACGGATCTTCAAACTTTCAGAGGTTCATCAGTGAGTGCCTGTGGGAGTGTTTGAGGCAAAAAAAAAATGGAAAAAAAAAGTTGGATTTTCTTTTTTTTAATCTCGTGAAAGTTAATAGTAAATGATCCCTGACCCCATTCCTTAGTGGGTGTAGGGAAGCGTTTTAGGCACCCACAAAAAAATAGAAAAAAATTAATTGATTTCTTCAAATACCAACAGGGTTAGAACAGCACCGGGCAATGTCGGGAGTAGTATACTGTATATATGGGTTTCTAGTGCAGTCATTCAAATGAATGAGGAAAGGGGAAAACTCTCTGATTTAAGGTTAAAAAGCCCAAAACAGGAGTCTGATTTCCCCCCATTTACCCCATGCAAATGAATGGGGGGGGGTGGGGGAACTCTCTTATTTAACCCCTAAACCTCTAAATAGGAGACTGGGATAATACAAATGAATTGAAAAAACTCTCTGTCTCAAGGCTCAAAAGCTCGAACCAGGAGTTTAATCTCTGCCCCTTCCCCTCCTCCACCTCCAACCCCCCAATGTTAAATTGGGACTAACTTAAGGGACTGACTTAAATTGGGATTATAATTAAGATCTCTGTCCCATTGAAACACTGATTAAAACAACATTTCTTTTATATTATCATTCCATTCAAAGAGTGAGCCAATGAATATTTGATCATGTTCTACTTCAGGTAATAAATTAATTTTTCTATTAAATTCATCACCATCGAGTATGTTCACAAATATTAATTTTATTTCTTCAAGCACCAAACCTTTGGTTTCGTAAAATGGGGAAATAAAATGTTTTCAGAATACTCGTGCTGTGAAAATGAGTCATACTGCCTCAAGTCATTTCCGTGTGGACACACGCCCTGAAAATTCCAAGATTAGGTCATACAACTTCCTCAAAGTTCTTAAAAGCCGACTCTCACGTCTGAATGCTTTATAATTTTTCTCATTTTGTTTTATTGAGAAACAACTGAAACATGAACTATTTTTCATCTGATGAAGAGAGTCCTGAATCATCTGGAGAAGAACATTGGTAAGTTTGTGTATGCTTTCTCTGAGAATGACAGTGATGCAACTGAATATTAATTAAAACACTGTACGATGAAATATTATTATTTGTCTTCTCCAAACAGCTTATCTTCATCGCTAATCGCGTCGGTGGACAACGAATTATTTGAATTACACAACGCACGGATACAGATGGACAATGTTATTTAAGAGATTTTATCCTTTCGTCTTCAATTGAAATAAATCATTACCGACTGGGAAGCATTGTTGACACCTCCTCTAATCTTAAAAGGCCCGACTTCAAGGTGAGAAATACGCACGTGAATGTTTGTTGTGTTTCTCTCTCTCTCTCTCTCTCTCTCTCTCTCTCTCTCTCTCCTCTCTCTCTCTCTCTCTCTCTCTCTCTCTCTCTTCTCTCTCTCTCTCTCTCTCTCTCTCTCTCTCTATCAATCTGACTGTATATATATGTCTCTTTGTCCATTCTCTATCTGTCTCTGCTTGTCTCTATATCTCTCCTGAGTTTTAACACATTATTTTTTTTATTTTTCAGTTTAAACACCTGTCTGGATGAACCAAGCACACAAGTTAATCGTCTGCAGGAATCTGACCTGACACTCAAGACACCTGAAGCAGACTGCTTGGAAATATCATCTATTTTTACAACTGAATATTTAATATTATCAATGTTGATTAATATAAATGCTTCCTTACAATTATCTGATTCTTAACTACAAAAAAAGAATAAAGACATGAAGAGGAGAGGGAGGGGGTAGGTGTGCTCCCCCAACGACCCATCACCCCCTCATCCCACCCCTCCCCTCCCCGTGTGTGTGTGTGTGGGGAGTGCGATGAGGGAGGTGGTGGGTCAAAGGTGGGGCGCACAGGGGGATGAGGGGGGCAGGCTTGTGTGGGCGGGGCTTCTGTGGGCGGGGCTTGTGTGGGCGGGGCTTCTGCGGGTGGGGTTTATGTGGGTGGGGCTTGTGTGGGCGGGGTTTATATGGGAGGGGCTTCTGTGGCGGGGTTTATATGGGAGGGCTTCTGTGGGTGGGGCTTGTGTGGGCAGGTTTATGTGGAAGGGGTTTATGTGGGAGGGGTATGTGGTAAGGCTTCTGTGGATGAGGTTTGTGTTGGATAGATGGGTGGATGGGTGGATGTGTGGATGGGTGGAGCTTGTATGGATGGGTGGAGCTTGTGTGGATGGGATGGAGATTTTTTTAATTTAATAAAACATGTTGTGTGTGGGGAACTATAACTAATTAACTAATCACTAATTATGTGAATATGATGAATGTGGGTGGAGCTTGTGTGGGTGGGGTTGTGTGTGGAGCTTGTGTGGGGTGGGTTTATGTGGGCGGAGTCAAAAAGGGGCGGAGTCCAAAAAATTTAATTTATCTTTGTCTTTTGTAATTCCTGTGAATAAAATGAACCTAAAATCTCTTCCCCTTCTAAATCATATACCTTATAATTCCAAGGAACTGTATCTATCACATCAACAATTTTAAAAAGTTCATTCGTCCACCGCTTTGTAAAACCTTTTCAAAATGAGATTTCCATCTATATATTCTGACTATATCACCAACTTTGAACATAGGTTTTCTGACATTAATCTCTTTTTCATATTTTTAATTTTGTAAATGTTTCTGATGGTTTCATATTTGTTGACGTGTGAATCGTGTTATTATACTTATTTACAATATCCTGAAAAAGATGACATTGTTGTGAACCGAGTTGTGTGAATTTTTTATATAGTCTCTCTTTTAAAGTACGATTAAAACGTTCAATAACAATGGCTTTTCCTTCATTAAAGGTAGTGTATAATGTAATGCTGTATTTTTTTAGAAAATTCATAAATGTCTTGTTATAAAACTCTCTACCCTCATCAGTCCACAATTTTTTGGTTTCTTCTTACTTTTGTTAAATATCTGTTGAAAGGCTAACATAAGAGTATTACCTGTTTTGTTTTGTAAAGGGACAACCCACGCATATTTACTCCTCAAATCGATAACGGTTAAAGCATACTTGTACCCCTTATCATTATTGAGTTCAATCAAATCAGCGGACCAGATATAATCAACTTCCTTGAATAAACTTCCTTCTCTGAAACTTTGTGAGATATTGGTTTATGTAATTCATCAGCTAATTGCTTCTTCAGTCTTAATGCTTCATTATAGCCTATAAGTTTTTTGAATTTCCAAGCCCAAGTTTCAATTTAGTACTGATAATCTTCTTCACAATGAACCTATCAACTTTTTCTCTCAAGGTTGGTTTTGTATCAGAGACAAATTATACAACATTTCTCGATCAGCTTCATGCTTTTCTTCCAAAGTTGTGGTATTCCCATAATCAATATCGTGCCTCATGCCACTTCATCAACCCTATTGATGGGTTACTCCATGGTTTAGGATTGTCTGCCTCATCTAATCTTTTATCCAAGTTGTGCCTGGACCACAGAAAGAATACCCTGTAGATGTAATTCCGCTGGTATTCCAGTAGTTGTAAATAAACTTCCTGAAAAAACTTTTGTATATCTCCTCGACGTTTGTGTTTGGAGATAAATTGACTCTTTTTGAACCACACACCGAACATATGCCTTTTTCTATAACCCTGTTATTTTTACTTTAAAATATGAGATATTTTTAGTATTAGGTTTTCTTTTTACATTTGAGACAATAACTCATTTATTTATGAGAAAAATTCCTCCAGAGTGCAAAAACCTTTTTAGTTTCCAACATGCACATTTGAATCGTAATTTTTAAAACATAAAGAATCCTTAGAAATGACTTTACTCTCTCCTCCATTTATTTAAGAAAAAAATAGAAAAACTTTAATTAAAGTCAATACCTTTCCCTTGCCTTGAAAACGATGTCAACGGTCTTGTCGAAAATATTTCTAATAGACTTGTCAATTCTTTGTTTTCCTCCTCAGTACGTTGAGATTCATTTGTTTTCTGTAATACCTCCAATCTTTTTTAATCTCACTGGTTTCCATATTTTCATATTTATTTATTCTCTCTCTTCCTCCCTCCTCCTCCTCTCTCTCTTCTCTCTTTCCTCCTTCTCTCTTTCCTCCTTCTCTCTTTCTCCTTCTCCTCCTTCTCTCTCTTCTCTCTCTCTCTCTCTCTCCTCCTTTCTCTCTCTTCTCTCTCTTCTCCCTCTCCTCCTTCTCTCTCTTCTCCCTCTCCTCCTTCTCTCTCTTCTCCCTCTCCTCCTTCTCTCTCTTCTCCCTCTCCTCCTTCTCTCTCTTCTCCTTTTCCTCCTCTTCTCTCTCTTCAACTCCTTCCTCGTCCCTTACTATCCTTGAATCACTTACACCCCATAGAATATCATACAATTATTCATCGGGATTTCTTGTTATTCCTGTATCCAAAATAATTTTTTTTACAACAGGAAACCAATAAAATTTCTTTTGAATTTCTAAAAGAGCCTTACGTTTTCTTAACTTTATAATTTTTCATTATTTAACATTTTAATTAAATCCACAAGTTGTTGGTTTATCAACATCAGTTAAAGCCAATCTTTTATTGAAAATACATCATTCTTATGTTGTAGAACATATTTATTTAAAATACCGAATAACCTTTCTTGAAGGTATGCTTGGACACAGAAATGATAATTTTCTTGAAGCCTTCTTGCTGTCATTTATGTATTAGAAATATATGTTAGAATAATATTATGACAGAAACACCTCCCATCTTCCCATAGTTAAATCATTTTGTATTTCCTTACTTATTATATATAATCCTGTTTTTTTCTGTTTTCATGATATAAACTAGGGCAAAACCATTATTATATTTACCCTTATTAAATTCTTTTATTATCTTGCCAAAACGAAGTTTTTGCAAGATATGTTAGTCAGTCTGTATGTTTTTTTATTTTTTTAATTGTTTGTTTGTTTGTTTGTCTGTAATCACGAAAAAAAAATTTCTGCAGACCACAGTTTTCATTGGAAATTTTTGTAACTTCGCATATCAGAGGCCTATGGAGGCCCTTTCAGGCCATAAAATTTTGAAGGTCAATGGTCAAAGGTCAAGGTCACTTTGTCGCAAATCAGGGTAATCGACAAACCCTCATTTTTTGAGTAATTTTGATCGGAATCGTCTTCAAACTTTATGGGGAATATAGTTCATGGTCTGGCGCCTCAGCTGATTAATTTTGGTGCGATTGGGCCTTGACCTTCATGTGTGTTTTTTTTTTGTTGTTGTTTTTTTTTTTTTTTT
>CM068955.1:45719219-45734978 GCA_035128595.1 Eptatretus atami
AATTTTATTCCTGTCTTTCATACAAATGTCACTATACAACGCATCTATTTATAAATGAAACTTTCAAAGACAAAAATTTTCGCATTCCAAACACAGATCAGAAAAAATACATCTCGTTCACAAAAACAATAACATCACATCAAAAAACCCATATCAAATTTCTTGACACATACAAGTTTAATGGGAGATTCATTATCGTTAAGCATCAAATATTAAAACTTCCGAGTCTTAAATCATATTTCTCAAATCAAGAAAGAGATTTATGTCCTATCACAAAAGGGAATATATGATCATATATGGATCATTTGAAAGGTTTAAGAAAACACAACTTCCTTAAAGGAAAAAGTTTATGTAAGTTGAAATACTCATATTTCTGATGAAGATTATAACACAGCTAAAAAGGTTTGGGAGAAGTTTAATATAAAAACTTGGGGAATATCATGATTTATATCTTAAAACTGATGTACTCTTATTAAGTGATGTGTTTGAAACTTTTAGAACAGTCTGCATAATAAAAATTCTTATGATTAGACCCCATCACTATTATACAGCCCCGGGTTTGGCTGAGTGCTATGTTAAAAATGACAAACAAAATTTGGAATTAATAAGTGATAAGAATAGCTTTTAAATGATGAGAAGGAAAAGAGGGAATATCTCAAGTATGTTCAAAAGAGATACTAAAGCAAATACCAATATCCTCTGATATAAATAAGAAAAGGACAACTCTTACCTATATGTTAATGATAACAATATTGTGGGGGCCATTCATCTTTCCTTATGGAAAACTTAATTAAAGAAAACATTATGAAAAAGTTTACTTGATATTGTATCTCCTCTCAAAAAGAAGTGGATGAGGGTGAAGTTGGATATTATTTTGAGGTTGATTTAAAATACCCTGAAGAACTTCATAATAAACATAAAGACCTACCTATGCTCTCCGATAAAGAAAGTCCAAGAAAGAATGGTTAAGTGATTACAACAGTCATTTAATATAAAGGGTAAATCTTCAGAAAAACTACTTACTACATTAAATGAAAAAGTATACATCAAGGAAATTGAAGACATATTTATCTGCTGGGTTGAGAGTGATGAAAATTCATAGGATTTTGAAATTTAAACAAAGTCCATGGTTAAAGGACTATATTGATTTTAATACAAAAGTAAAAATGCAGAAACTGATTTTGAGAAGGACTTTTATAAATTAATGAATAATGCTGTATTTGGAAAGACTATGAAAATGTTAGGAATCGAGAAAACATAAGATTGCTACATCTTGGAAACAGGCTTCAAAGTTAATTAACAAACAAAGTTTTGAATGGGTGGAGGTATTTTCAGAGAACTTTTGTGCTATTCATTTAAAATGATAAACCTATTTATATAGGAAATAAATTCTTGATTAAGATTTTTATATACTTTACTATAATAATTTAAAATTAAGTATAAGGATAATGTGTCATTGTTTATAATGGATACAGATAGTTTTATATTAGAAATAAAGACTGGAGATGTATATGAGGATATGATTGATAATATTGATATATATGATACAAGTAATTAAACCTGGTGATGTGTTGTTTTAATCAAATAACGAAAAGGTTATTGGTAAGTTTAAATATGAATTGGGTGGGAAGGTTATGAGTGAATTTATAGGATTGAGATCAAGGCTTATGCTTTAACATATATTGACAATAATATTGAAAGGTGTAAAAGAAGTTAAAGGGAATAAAGAAAAAAAAAAATGAAACAATACACTAAACATATTACAACTGTTTAATCTTAAAGATATAGAAAAATGAATAAAATAAGAAAACATACACTTATATACAGAAGAAATAAATAAGAAAGCATTAGAGCTTTTGATGATAAAATATTTTAGAGAATGGAATTAATAGTCTCCCTTATGGTTATAAGTGTAGGGACTACTACCGTCTTTTCTTCTTGGCTGCTCCCATTAGGGGTCGCCACAGCAGATCATCCGTTATGATCCGATACTGATTTGGCATAGGTTTACGCCGGATGCCCTTCCTGACGCAACCCTGGTCTTCTTACGACACAGGGATAAGGATTGGGTTTCGCCATGATTCTGGGCTGCCCTACACCCTCTAGCACGACCCAGTGCAGAGATCCCGTCCTCAAGCGATCTCCAACCCAAGCTCAAGTAGCCAGATTACAGGTGCACAACGCCGGGTGGACTACTACCGTCTTTTACTGTTTTATATATGATAGAACCAAACAATACCAAACCAAAGATGGAGATGTAATCAACATTGGTACTTAAATGGAAACATAAAGAGAAATATCAAATAAGTTTATTGAAGAAATAACCGGGGTAAAAGTAGATAAAACAAAATAAGCGATACATTTAATTACAAATAAGTTATGAAGAAAAAAAAATATCCTTGAATGGACTGAAACTTTGATGGTTATCAATTAAACAATGGAAAAACAATTTACTAAAAATCTCAAAATGATATGTGGCTCAGGAGGTGGTCAAACAAGAGCATTAAGAGAAGTTTATCATTTTATCTCTGCTCAACAAAGATATTTAGACCAAGAACTAAGTTCCAAAATAAATATTTGTGAACATACTCGATGGTAGATGAGTGAAAAATTAATTTATTACCTGAAGTAGAACATGACCATATACATTGCGCTCACTCTTGAAGGAAGATAATATCAAATAATGTTTTAATCAGTGTTTCAATGGTCAGATTACCCAATTTACTCAGTCCCTTAAGTTAGTCCCAATTTAACATTGGGGGGTTGGAGGGTGGAGAGGGGAAGGGGGCAGAGATTAAACTCCTGGTTCGAAGCTTGAGCTTGAGCAGAGAGTTCTCAATTCTATTATCCCAGTCTCCTATTATAGAGGTTTAGGGGTTAAATAAGAGAGCCCCCCCCCCTTCATTTGCATGGGGTAATGGGGAGAAACAGACTCCTTTGGGCTTTTTAACCTTAAATCAGAGAGTTTCCCCTTTTCCCCCATTCATTTGAATGACTGCACTAGAAACCCATATATCTACTACTGTCGGGTACCCAACGGGCAAAGCGGGATACCCCTGCTAGTTGTTCATCATGCCTCAAAATGTAGTCTAAAGAACTGGAATCATATGTTGTTATGGTGGGAGTAAAAAAAAAAAACAGAAATCGTGTACAAATTGAATGATTTCTCCAAGGCTCAAAACAAAAGTGATAGCATCGTTTGACTTTTCTCAAGGGATGTTTATAGACAGGAAAACAATGGTTCATAATTGTGGCCAACACACTGATAATGCTTGGGTGCTGCTCAGCAAATCACATTCGTGTTTGACAAATCATCCATTGAAAATCATAATTGCCAAAAATTATGAACGATGGATGCCTTGGAGGTCTGTGACAGAAAGGATTCAAAGAACATGTAACTATTCAGCCATGGCAGAATTATTTCATCATTGGTAGGATGGTGGGGGTGGGGTAAGGGCTATTAAACTTTTCCAAAATTGGTTTGGGTTGGAAGCCATTTTGGGGGCAAATTGGGAAAAAGGGGTGGTGTGGGAAGGGGTGGGGGAGGAAGAGGGAGGTTACTCGATTCTGAATCTTTTTCCACTAAAACCACTGTCTGAAGCCGTTTTGTCCAACTTTATTGTGTGTGTTTTATGATCGCCTGCCGTTTTGTGCTTGTATATGTGAAAAGGTAAGCGGAGAACACCTCGGCTGTGAGAACACCTGTGTTATATGAAACTGGTGCCACAGCTCTGGAATATCCTGAGCTAACCAAAGAACATCATCACCAAACCTGCAATCAAATGTTTTCAAGGACAGATTTGATCGTATTTTGACAAATGGTGTCAGTGGCAAACCATATGAGGAAGAACATTCCTCTACAGAGAAAGTGTATAAAGGCAACCTTGTTCCCAAACTCGATACTCATAGCAATATCCATGTAGCAGCTTTATGCTCAAGCCCGACAGAAAGAAATGCAGGAACACTCTCAAAATCAGAATTTTTTTATTGGTTGTTGCACTGCTGTAAAAATCACAATGGAAGAAAATCACAGCTGCACAAATAAATATTGTTTTTGAAGTTGTTACAATGTGGAAATTGCTGTTACTCATATCTGTTACA
Organism: Eptatretus atami; assembly: GCA_035128595.1. Classification (NCBI taxonomy): domain Eukaryota; kingdom Metazoa; phylum Chordata; class Myxini; order Myxiniformes; family Myxinidae; genus Eptatretus; species Eptatretus atami. Next base: position 45,723,321 of record CM068955.1, read on the forward strand.
AATGCCATCTGCAAATGTTCTGCATCTGCACAGCGGAGAGTGGAAAATTATTTGAGGTTAATGATGATGCAGCAGAGTTTCAACTACCATTACTATCCACTGTTACAGTGCAAGACAAGGAAATTATGGTCCCTGGTCCTTATATTGGCTTTAGGTCGACATGTATAGTAGATGATGGGGCCAGAACTTACGCTGGCATCTTTAAATGCATTGTCAGAATTTTACTTTGACCATTATCATGGAAAAGGAACACGGCAGGACAAAACACTTATCCCCAAGGATTCGTTGAACTGAGGTTTGACTGCATCTGCCGAGGTCTTTGTTTTTTGAGGCGTACGCTAGCGGCAACTGTTCGTGTTTACCAGCTGCGACGTCTTCTTCCCATGAGGAAATATCACTTGTGGAAGTTCATATTCTCATTCAGCGCATCAATATCTATAGGAATCACCAATTTTCATGTATATCCAGAGTCGGTAGCACAGTAGTCATTTTTAAGCCATTTCTGGACTGATAGATTACTGCCAAAGAGGGTTATAAGAAGATTTCAAAGTCACTCATTATCCCTTTGAGTATGATGAAATCCATCACTAAGAAGTGGAAGACGTATCATACCATCCAGACTCCACCCATATCAGGTCGCCTATCCAAACTCAGCAGCCGGGCAAGCAGGAAACTGGTTTGGGATGTCACTGTAAATCCAACAATGACTTTGAAAGATCTGTAAGGCTATGTGGCCAAGGCAGTGGTCAGTGTGAATCAATCAACAATATCCTGTTCCCTTTACAAAGCCGGCCTTTATGGACAGGTGGCAAGAAATAAGCCATTACTGAACAAGACTCATCTAAAAGCTCATATGGAGTTTGTGAAAAAGCATCTTAATGATGATAATGCAGGAATGTATAGAAAACTTTTGTGGTTAGAGGAGACAAAAATTTAACTTTTTGGTGTAAATTCAAAGCGTTGCATCTGGTGCAAACCAAACACTGAACATCATCGAGTCAACATTGTGCCAAGCATTGTGGTGGCAGCATCATGTTATGGGGCTGCTTTTCATCAGCAGGGACTGGCCAGCTTGTCAGGATGGAAGGGACAATGGACGTTGCAAAATACAGTAGAATCCTTGATGAAAGCCTGCTTGAGTCAGCCATGAATCTGAAACTGCAGAAGATTCACATTTTAGCAGGACAATGATCCAAAGCACAAAGCTGAAGCCACACTGGAGTTGCTGAATAAGAAGAAAATAAATGTTCTTCAGTGGCCTAGTCAAAGTCCTGATTGAACCCAATTTTACATTTATGGCGGAACTTGAACATTGGAGTCCATCGACGATCCTTATCAAACATGGCAGAACTAGAATATTTTTCAATTGAAGAATGGGCAAATATTTCACCATCTCATTGTGCAAAACTGGTAGAGACTGAACCAAAAAGACTCAGAGCAGTCATTGCTGTAAAAGGTGTTTCCACCAAGTACTGACCGAGGGACTGAATACTTTTTCAAGCAGTGAATTTTGATTTGTAAATGTTTTTTGCAGGTATTCCTGACATGTAATCTCCTTCAACTATCACAGTGTTTCGTTTGATCTCCTCAGTGATGAATAAAAAAGTTCATTTGTAAAAAAAATTTCTACACAAGTCATAATTAATCTAAATGTGTCGTTATTGGTCGGGGGTGAATACTTTTGCAGTCCACTGTATATCTAAGTTTGCTGTTGAAAGCAAACGATTCAAATTTTCCAGAATTTCATGATCGGTCCATGCGTTTTAATTTCTCACAACCTACTTTCAACCTTTCTCTATGATTCTAATTATTTTATTTTTTACCATCAAATTAATTCCCCCATCCCCTCTCCCCCCTTGCCCTTCATCTGCTCTGGCATCCCTGTTTATATAAATATATCTCCTTCATCCAGGCATCTCTGTCTCTGTTTCTCTCTGATTCTCTTTCTCTCCCACTCCTACTCTCCCTCCCTCTCCCCCTGTTGACCGTTTGTGAGTTGGTTGTAGTGTAATGACTGCTCTGTGTTGTGGTGAGTGTTCAGTGTATTTATTGTCGTCTCCCGCCACCCACCCCCCTCCTCCATCCTTTTCCTATCATGTGTGCTTTTGACGTTTTTATTTTTCGCTTTTCTACGCCTTTGTCTTCGAGAGAGAGAAAGATTGAGAGCGGGCCTATTCTGGCGTGGCCCACCCACTTTGACGACACTTTGTAAGCCCGTTTGGTTATCATGCGTGCTTGTTATTTATTTTAGTTTGATTTATTTTACAGGACAAGAAAGGGGTGATAATATTGCCATCATGGCGAACGCACGTTCTCGTTGTGAGGCGTTTGAGAGATTAACCAGGAAGCATGCGTTTGTGTGCGTGCCTCCTGAATGAGTTCCCATCGAGGACATTATCCTCGCAGTGGGGAATATAATCGGTGATGAAAATATTCGTGCTGCATCACGTACAGTATGAATCAGAAAGTGGTTGTTTTTGTTTCTGACGTTTCACTCATCCATGAGGTCATGAGTATGGGAATAACCACGAAAAGCGGTCATTTTATAATGGCGTCGCCGTTGATGACTCTCGCGACGACAGTTGTAACATCAAATGTTCTGCCTTTCATGTCTAATGATAAGATCATGGCCGTATCATCCCGTTATGGGAAAATGGTTTCCAGAATGTCCATGATTCCTCTTGGTTGTCCGAATGAACGTGTAAAGCATGTAATGATTTTCCGAAGGCAGGTTTATATGGTCCTACCAGACCGTGGGGAAGATACGGGACTCAACCTCTTGTTTAAAATCAATTTTGAGGACACTAATTATCAGATATATGCATCGCCTGCTGCCTTAACGTGTTTCCAGTGCGGAGCTTTTATCCCAAAGCCTCGTGTACCAGATGTGGCAAAACAGGTCACACTACCAGTTAACGTTCCCAATGAGAAAGAGGTTACCGTTACTAAACCAAGTAACATTCTGAATGTGGAGTAAACCAGCGGTTCAACGAATAGCGATATTACTCTTTCTCATCAAACTGTTGTCATGGATACAGAACTTAAATCGGCTACAAGTAAAGGAAGGGCTCCTGATGACTCATCAGGCACTGTTAAAAAGGTTGTGCTCAATATGGAGACCTTCATTACAAACACGATCCAGGTTTCTGCTGGAATCCCTTCGCATAACATTGAACAAACTTCTCTCACCCTGGAGAAGTGTAATGGATCTCAAACTGTACAAGCTGTACAAGCGTGTGCATCCATGACTCACACATATGAGGTTGATGATGCAATTAAAGCTGATAATGGGTCCATGAAGGATACACCATCAATCCAAGCACGTGAAACTGAGCAAACTGTGGCCCAAGATAATTACACCCATTTAGCAAACTAGTGCGTGCCCGTACGTGCCAAAAAAAATACGTACAAACCACGTGCCAGAAACAACAACCACGCAGGCTGTTCCTTCGCTCTCGCATGCCCGTACGTGTGTGGCTGTACGTGCAAAAAAAAAAACTTTCAAACAACCACACAGGCCGTTCCTTCGCTCTCGTAAACGACGACTGGATTGGAGCATTGTGTTTATCTATAAATGCGCATAAGAAATCGAGAAATTATTAGAATACAGCAAGTCATCACTATCCAGAAGTAGTGCGTGCCCGTACGGAATGTTCACATCATTCCACGAATTATCGCTTTCATGGAAGTAACAACTGCTGTGATACTTACACACAGAGTTAATTAAAATCCAAATTAAAATCAAGTTTACCTCCCTGTCTTTGCTAGTCATGACATTCGCTGCCATTGACCATTGCCACTCCTATGCCATGGTGAGGCGACAGGGTAGGATTTGTAGGAGACCTGAAGGTACAGTGTCATTAGCTATTCCATGTTCGAATTGTTTTAGTTTGAAAACAGTTTAAAAAAAAAAATTGTTTGCAAAGCATACCACCAAATTGAGATGTATTTCGTTGGCAAGCATGTTGAGTAGAGCTTGAATTCCTTAACACTTCAAAGGCCACACCGTTTTGACAATTGAAACAAAAAAAAGTTGTGCACTTTTTTTGATAAATTATTTTCGGAACAATTTTCTTCAATAAATAAATAATAATAAAAATTGTCGTCCATGTACACACCTTTATGTCGTTAGCACCTCTTCATAAACAACATTGCTGAGGAAACGGCACTTCTTCTTGGTTTCCTTGTTCAGGGCAAGAATGCGGAGGCTGCTGGATCTGCCAACGTTTTGATAAATCATTAGTTTTAATGGCCCAAATTATTCAATTAGCGCCAACGTATTTGCCTTTTCGCAAGGAAAAACACAAAGAGAAGAGAAGAGAAAAAACCCGTAATGGTGAACGCGGCTGAGGTTCTCTTCCCCATCAGCCACGCCTACGCAGCAACGTGTCCTGTCATTGGTTGGTAAGTAAATGACCGCAGCAACGTGTCCTGTCATTGGTTGGTAAATAAATGGCCATAACTTGGGAAGCACTTGTCCGATTAATATCAAACCTTGAAAAGGCACATCCTCAGGCCCCAGCAATATACCTGGCAAGTTTCAATTAGATCGGACCAGTGGTTGTCCGAGAAACAGCAGTCACAGACACACACACACACACACACACACAGATTGCTGGAATTATAGATAGATGAACTTGTAAATATGAAGCCACAGGAGTGTGGAAGCAAATATATGAATATTTTTGATGAAGATGGTGGGCAGTGTGCTGATGCTTCCTCAACCAAACACTCTGGGGACCCCCTGGATGCTGGCATAACTGTTCCTAACACAAAGATAGCTGAGAGTATAGACCCAGACTCCAGTGGAGCAACGTCTGATTCAACCGAATCAGATAAGGAGATGGACATCATTGCATTGTCACAGCCAATAGCAGATCAGCCCCAAATCCCTCCACACCTTGTTCTGTCGTTTCCTAATGAAACTTATAGACAACGGAATGTTTTAATCATTGACCACTTTCCCAATCTGGCTCCCTTTATTCAGACTGCAAAGCAAGTCCTAAAAATCTCCGAAGAACTTAATCTAACAAAATCACAGTTTCATCGTCTAAAGAAAATTATAACAAAGGCAAAGGCTGAGTATCTCAGCATCAGACAAAATCTCCTACCGAATAATGAAAACACTCACTCTTGCAACACTTAATATCAATGGTGGTGGTGCAAACCACATACACCAGACCCAAGTAAACAATTTATTTACATGGAAGCAAGTTGATGTGATTCTCTTGCAGGAAACTCATATCACTGAGAATGTTGAACGTGACTGGTGCAGCATTTTTAAAGGTAAATGTCTCTTCAGCAACATGTCTTCCCTATCTGCTGGAGTTGGTTTTTTGTTAAAACCAGGACTTGCAGCTAAATCTTGTCTCTTTCAGGAGGTGATAAAAGGCCGTTTTGTTTCCCTGGAACTGGTGATTAATAACCTAAAGTTTATTGTGTTTAATGTATAGCAGGCACCAAGTGAGATCTCTGACCGAAAAACTTTATTTTATGCAGTGGTAAACTATTTTTAAAAAATTTGATTTCAATCAGTGTATATGCATAGGGGGTGATTTTAATTGTACTTTTGGGCCCAAATTGGACAGAAACTCACCGTCGTGAGTAGTGCTTGGGGGGTAGTGACAACACTTCCTGGGGCACTCTGGGTACCAGTGACATCACAACAATGGCACCGCTTTTCTCACTGCACTCAGCGGGGCATTTCCTCATGAGGAATTATCTCCTCCCCATGGATGTCAGCCATATATTGAGTGACCTTCAGCACTGATCAAATGTTTAAACATTTAAACTTCCCAGCTTCACATATAAATTCTTTCCCCTGCCATGTTGGTGGGAAGCATCATTTTGAGCTTGGACAGGACGGGCCCTCATGGGCTCTGTGCATGTAATGTTTCCTCGGCATACAAAAGGGAGATCTATTGAATGAATAGTGATTCAACAAAAGCTCATGGCAATGACACATTTCCAGCAACGCACATTATCTTACAGCATTAATAGATACAAATTAATTACACGTCTCATGAACTTGTATGCGATGCATTTCATTATATTGATGACTGAATGAAATGGCATTTGGGAAAACATATGATCAGCCGGAGAACTGTCTGGGGGAGGGGGGGTCATAATTCAGATGACATATTAAAAATTGCTTGTATTAACAAAATGGTGATTTGTGCTCATTAACCCTATTGCTTGCTGGCTTTAACAATGGTGTGGAGGCAGAAGTAATACCTTCAGATCTGTTTTTAACTGAAAGTTTTGTTCTTCCTTTTGAATGAGATGCCAAGAAAATAATCCAATGATAGCTTTATAAATATGACGGTTATGAATAATGCCACTGACAAACAAAATACCTTACAAGGAATGGAGTTCGGGCCACCAAACAGCAGGAAAGAAAAAAAAATCATCGTTTTCTTTGTTCATTCCAGCTATGTACAAAGGCTTGGAAACAATGATCCATGTAAACAACCTGCATGACCTGCCTGCGTCTTATGGATAGCTGGAGCATAGCCACTTGCCCTTGGAGGTCGAGCGATGCCAAAAACATGTTATTTAACAGCACACAGTGAAAATTGGGACTGTTTGTACAGCTACTGTATCTTCGACAAAATCACAATATTACCTATCAAAAAAGAAATGGTCAAAAGATCCACATCATCAGGTTGCATCACCGTGATTATTTGTGGGAGTTAAAGAGATATGGTGTGGTTATCACTGCATGAAGTGAAGCAAGACTGGCTTGCAAAGTGAAATTCAAAACAGGGGGATATTGCTATATGCCTGGTGTTGGCTTAATGGTTAGGGTGGTGGGCTTGGGATCCTAGGATCCCAAGTTCAAATCCCACTCAGCTGTTGAATTAATACTAGGTGGGGTTAACTCGGCCTTTCATCCTTCTGAGGTCGGACAAGGAGTGCCATCTTGCTGGTATCCTGTGTCGGAGTGGCGACCTGTCCAGGATTGTGTCCAAATAGCCCAGAAGACTGCTTAGGCAGCACAATGCTCTGCGCCGAGTATGGTCTCAATGGATGGATCGATGGGATAATGTTTGGTTTACACTGGAAGACCCTGAGGAGAAAAAAACTGATATGGAGTAACCATAGCTCCATAAGTTTCATGGAAGGAAATACTGTACATCCATTCTTAGAGGGCAATCAGTCTGAGAATGATCATGGCTAATAATCTCAAGAAACAGCAATTTCGAGACATATTGGGCATATACACAACACTGACAAGGCCAGATATGACCAAGGCCACATACTATCTGTATCTGGACTATACCCCAGAATAAGTGCCAGGAAAAGACTCTGATTCTGATTGAAGATTTTAATAGATGTATCAGAAGGAATTCAGAGGAAACTATAATGGCACTCAGTAGATTGCATACCTCCACCAGGATGAACAGTTTATGTGTTGTATCCCACTGATCGTCTGGATCTTCATCTGGACCATAACAAGTTATGTCGTAATCCATCCACAATTTTTTCAAATATCATGATTATTATTATTATTTCGTATCTAGCCTGTGGCTGCTGATTGCATCATTACTGGGAGTGCAGCTGTGCCACTGATGTAATTCCCCCTGTTTCTAGTAGGCTGGTACTCATTTTTCCATCCTCAGAAGGATGAACGGCTGAGTCAAACCACCTCGTGTTATTTACCTGCATGACAGGGGCTCAAACTCAAGACCCCAAGATATTAAGCCAGGCACCTTAACCGTTAAGCCAACACGAAGTCGAAATATGTGCTATATATTGTTTTTTGCCCGATCACTCAATTGTGAAGAATCACAAAATAAATTGTTGGATCCAGATCTTCACCAAAATCAAATGAATTCGTCCTCAACACAGACAACCTGTCCACCAAATTTAGTCTGAATCCGTCCATAACTTTTTGAGATATCCTGCTCACAGCCAACCAGATGGACAGGGGTGAAAACATAACCATGGTCCACCTTCGGTGGAGGAGGTAACAATGGCATTTGGAAGATGAATGAAAATGTAAGCCATCTCGCCGAGTTCTGCATCAAACCTAACCTTATCATCACCAATAGCACTTTCAAACACAACCCCAGCAAAAAATCCTCTTGACATCGAAAATGTCGCATATGATTGATCACATCATTATGAAATAAAAAGCAGAGATCACATCAGAAACAGGGTTTTTTAGGAGTACTGACTCATAGGCTTCGACTCTCCCTGTTTTGGAGGAGTTCTTCCCAGTATTTTGCTTCTTGGTAAAATCTCTCGGCCTCCTGGTGCCTTACACAAAACTCCGTTTCACCAAGGAATCCCCATTATCGACGGTCAACCACTTTCATGCCCCCTTCTGTTTTTACTTAAGGTCATATTTTCATCCTGCCTTTAATGCATGTTATCCTTCATACATCATCATGATATTCATGCTCGAAATACACCAATCAGATTGCTTAGTTTTTGTCAATCTTATTTGAGGTAAAAGATGCTGTTCAACAGAACAGCATTGTAAGTGCACACGTATAAATGTCAGCAAAAAATGTACCCACTGAAAAAGGTGAAAGACCAATCAAGAAGGCAAGAAAATAGAGTTATAAGTCCAAGGCATTATTTTTCTCACCATTATGATAGCAATATACTACTTACTGCAGTGCACTATTGTCCAAATAATGCTTCAGAGGGTGTAGCAACACAGTCTGTTCCAACACTACTTTTATGCACAGAGGGTTTGTAACTAATCAACAAAAGTTGGGACACCTGTAGGAATTGTTTGCATCAACCTTCAAGGCTTAATTTACTTCCATTTTTGCAGAACAGCTGCAGTTGCTAACCCATTACTTGTTCCCTGGAAACGGCCTTTTTTTACAGCTCTGAAATTTACATTATTTTTCAGTTTTTGGTAGCCTAAACTTTTTTTTAAACCTCTGGCAGTTTACTGCTTAGCTTTGTACCATTTCAGGTTATTCACTGGACTTGAACTGCTTAAATTTCAGTAAAAACTGAAAAATGGGGGTGTTCTAAAACTTTTGACCGGTAGAGTATAACCAAATCAGCTTGTTCTTGTCACTTACGAAACTCATTCACCAAGTTTTGTCATAATCTGTCCAGAACTTTTTGAAATATCATGCCATGTATCGTTTTTGGCCCTATATCTCAATGGTGAAGAATCACTCCAATTTTGTTTTTTATCCTCGTATCCAGATCTGGATCTGGATCTTTATCAAAATTGAACGAATTTGTCCTTGTCACACACCCAACCTGTCCACCAAATTTCGTTTGAATCCATCCATAACTTTTTGAGATATCCTGCTCACAGTCAAACAAACGTCCGCAGCCTGATAGAGTACTGCTCTCCCCTCTGGGCTGGTGCTCCTGCCTCTCACCTTTCTCAGCTTCACGCAGTGGAAACCAAGGCATTTCGGATCATTGGTATCTCCCATGGTGAGACTGAGTCTTTGGGCCTCTCACTCTCTCACCGCAGGCAGGTCGGTGGTCTTTCTGTCTTCTACCATCTCCTCTCCGGTCTCGCCCCCCCCTGCTCTATCTGCAATTTGTCCCCACCATATTTCCGCAGGGTGCTCAAGGTCCACCAACAACCCCCTTCTGGTAAAACTACAAAAATCATGAATCACTGCTCACCTTCACTCTTTCATTCCTCTTTTTCCCCACCTTTGGAGTAAACTCCCTCACTCTGTTCAATCCCATTCTTCCCTCCAGGCCTTCAAAACAGCTGTTCACCACCACCTCTTATCATCCCCCATCCAAAAACTCGATCTTTTCTACCCCCGTTAATCCACCCCAAACCCACCTCTTTCAAACTCCCTGCTTTCCTTCCTCAAAGTCCCTGTAATGTCCATCTTGTATCCTCCATGTTCCCCGCCCCATCCCTCTCCCTTCCACAGATCTCCGAATGTCTCTGTTCCCCACTCTTTTGTCCTTCCCACGCCCCTCTTGTCTCATCCCCCCCCCTTGCTGTGTGTTGTGTGTTAGCTCTCATTCGAGCCTTGACAAGGTATACAAAAAATAAAAAACACAAACAGGGGTGACAACATAACCTCCATCCACCTTCAGTGATGTGAGTCATTACTAAATTGCAGTCTTTATCCTTTTATTTTTAGAGGTAATAACTTCTGATCTTCAGTGGTTTAGATATCCAGTCATTGAGAAAACCTGAAAGAATGCCCACCTTTGAGGTTTTCTCAAAAGGAAGCGTACTATAAGGAAGTTGGATACTGCCCACCTCAATGACCCTGAAACTAATGGAGCGCAGACTGCACGAACACTTAGAGCAAGAGAAGTGTGCTCACACTGTTCCCAATCCATCACTGGACCAGTTGTATCAGACCCTAAGGAACACAGTTCTGAAGGTCTTGTGAGAGAAACTCTGGAATACCGTAAGGTTAGCATGAAGGAACTTTAGAATTTGTGTGCCATAGTTAGGTCCCTGGTTGGAATAAAGGGTAACCTTTTCATACTTAAAAGACAAAGATGTATAGTGTGTGTTGTTATATTAGCTGAGTTCAATAATATTTGTCTTTGAATTGTTTCTAATTGGCATTGGCCATACTTACCCCAAAGTCTGGTTAAACCATGCCCGCCATGTGAAAACTGCTTTTATCAAGAGTTATACAAGGATATAGAAGGAAATAATATATAGAAAAGGGCAATTTTGCCCAGCTGGCCTATGCAATGTCTCTATATCAATAATACACAATACTCCTTCACATTAGTCAATATCCATTATGGAAGCCAAAATATATGCCAACAAGTTTGAAATATATGGAATACACATGTAACACTCAACACCAATCAACACACTGCATCAGTACACCTTCATATATGCTTGTTATACGCCATTGGTTTAATTAATCTGACATTGTTTGTTGTTACATAATCTAATCCAGCAATTTGTATGTCTTATTATATATCTCAAAGTGTCATCAAATTGTTATGCAAAGAAGGTGTTAGGTTAAAAAATGGTGAAGGTGTGTCATCCTATTGTACAGTAGCAAAGTAGACCATGGAGTTTAGTATGTAGGCGATTCCCTTAAAGATGACCCCAGATCAGGATGGCAAGCAGGTGGAACTGATCTACAAATGGTTGCTCAGGTTGAGACATTAATCATGAAGGATCACTGTGATCAGGTGACAAAAACACCTAAAAATCTTGAAATTTCTTAAGGAAGATTTTTTTTCATTGCCATCCACAAACACTTGGGCATAACCAAAGTCTCAACAAGATAGATCCTCTGAAACCTCGGCACTCACAATCCACAGCAACAGCAGGTATAATATATGTCATGAGGTTCTCAAACTGTTCATTGCAGATTAGCTGACTTTGCTGCTCATCTGGTAGTTATGGTGATTAAATGTGGAATCACCACTGTGATACTAAAATATAACTGGAATCAATTCAATGGAAGGACAAGGGGTAATCACCACCCAAAAGTTTTTGCACCAAACCCTCAGCCAGCACGATCATGTCATCAATTTCCTGTGATGTTGAGGGAATGCTGCTGATTGCATCAACAACATTGCAATGGAATGGGAATATTATAGTAACCTCATGCAAAAATTGGAGCAGACAAACAGGTCGACCAAAAGTGTGATCCTCTTTAATGGCAACATGCTTGTGCACACAGCCCATCTTGCACAAGGCCAGCATCTGTGAGTACAACTGAG
>CM068955.1:45750116-45769957 GCA_035128595.1 Eptatretus atami
CTCGAACCGCAGGATCCTCTCAGGCCTATCAATAAAAATTCTCTGACATGTACTTTCCTTTGTCGATGTATGTTACCCGCTAAGAACAGGCCCGCCATCAGGGATGGCATCTCGTTGGCATTCACCGTCCTTCTGAACCATGGACGACCTCCAAGGATTTAGTACATCCAAGTCACGGCACCAATTTGTTGTGGAATTTTCTGATTTGTTCTATTAACCGACCTGATGTAAATCCTGTTACTCAATTTGTAAGAAACAATTAATTCACTGTTGTGGGGGAAAAATTTATATTAATGTATTTTAAATTGTAACAAATGGAGTCTCAGAAATGTAACTTTTATGCCTGCACATTGAATTGGTTGTCTTTCTGGCCAAAGACTTCTGCCTCTAAAACATGATAAGAAATTGGTGTTCTGGAGCAGAGTGACGAGCTGATAAATGTACGGTGGCTTTTCGTCTAAAGGAGCACGTTCTCAGTCTGGGTGAACATCCCCCAACCTCTCTCTCATGAAAGTATAAATGCTTTGAAAATGTAAATTATGGAGTGTAAGCACGTGAGGATGTATGGCATCTCAGTGGCTTGTACTCCTTGGACTGACCAATGTACCAAGTTAGAATAAAACTGTCTGATGTATGTAGAAGTAAATTGGATCGGGTTGGTGTAACTGTTAACTAAGAAAGAATAAATGGAATAGAACCAAATATTATTACAATCAATTCTTAAGTTGGGGATTCTTAAGTTCATCAATTAATTCATTGATCTTAATCAATGGGGATTCTTAAGTTCATTGTATGAGGGTGACAAGTGTATAGTGTATCATTAGAAAATAAATTGTTTCACAAGGAAGGACTTGTGTGGCATCAGTTTTATCAGTGTCGATAGGGTTTTTGTAGGATTTTAACCAAATCGAACAAACGTTAAACTCTGCCTGAGTCAAATAGGATTCCACAATCGGCCAGTGAGAATCCTTCAGGAGGACACGATCACAATACTGTGGGTTTGAAAAATCCACATCACTCGTCCACAACGAAAGTACATTTGATCAGAGAACATTTATTTCATGGTACCACGGAGTCAAAACACTGAGATGGTAAACATCCACAATGATTTGCACTAAACTAAGCTTACATTTCCTGATATATATATCATGCTGTGGAGGAGTAGAGACAAGTGGGGAACAAGAGAGAGCATGATACCTTCAGCTGGCCTGGTGAGAGAGGATAAAACATTAGGTATAGGTCTTACAAAGAAATGAATATAAGGATTGCTGTTATATAAAAGGCAGTGAGTACATGGGTCTGATGAGCATTAGGCAAAAGAACTCAAACTGCAATACGTGTCCACTGGGTGAAAGAGAATGACATAATCATGCCAAAAGTTGCAGTGCCATCATCCAGGCCACCCTGTAGCACAGCAAGACATCCCCCCCCCATCAGACACCAGCAAAGGAAACAAATTGACAGCCAATTCGACTATAGCATAAAATTAAATTTATAAAGCACAGCAACAATTATAATTGAGAGTACATGAATATATTTTTTTTTTCTTCCACACCCCCTCCAACCTCTCTCTCCCCTCCTCTTCTCTTGCTTCCCTTGCTCTCACTCCCTTTCTCACTTCTCCGCTTCCCCTTCCTTGCTCTCACCCCCTTTCTCACTCTCCCACTTCCTCGTCCCGACACCTCTCTCTCTCTCTCTCTCTCTCTCTCTCTCTCTCTCTCTACTCTTTTCTTTCTTTCTCTTTCTCTCTCTTCCTCTCTCTTTCTTTCTCTGTCTGCCTCTGTCTCTGTCTCTCTCACAATATTCCATTCAGCAAAGAGATGAGTTTTATTTCCTAGAATTTAATAATTACCTCGAATTTGAATGTCTGCCATTTTAATTAATGTTTTAGTGAATCGTTAAGGCCAACATCTCTTGTACTGCCACCATACCCACCATGGTGTTAACACCTTTTCTTTTACTGAAGCGATTGTGAGGAATTGCTAATTTGGGTTTATGGTGTGGCTGGTAGAGTTGCTAACTGGATTGGAAAGTGGCTTTGTGATATGAAGCAAAGAGTGTCTGTGAGTGGGAGGATGTCTGGCAGGGAAGATGTAAGTAATGGGGTACCTCAGGGATCGGGACTGGAACCATTGTTATTCATCATTTACTTCAATTATTTGGATAGTGAAGTGAAGAGTCTGCTTTGTAAATTTGCACACGACACAAAGCTTAGAGGTAAGGTTGATAGCTGAGAAGGAGGTGATCAGATTTAGGAAACTCGAGATACTTTAATCGATTGGGCAAAAGATTGGCAGATGCAGTTTAACATAAGGAAATGTAAGGTGTTGGGGATGCATAAGAATAATGAAAATAGAGATTACATGATTCAAAAGGGAATTTTGGAGCATGTCACACAGGAGAAGCAACTGGGGGGTGGTAATAGATATGGGGAATAAGCAGACAGGACAATGCCAGCCAGCTATAGCTAAAGCAAATTGGGTTCACAGTTGTATTCGGAGGGGGATAAATTGGAAATCAAAAGAGTTCGTCTTAACACTGCACAGGAATTTAGTAAGGCCACATCAAGAATATTTTCCCCACTTCTGCCTTACCCCTTTTCATTTGTTAGTTGTTGGTTGGTTTATTCCTTTTCTGTTTCATCCCCACCTTCCTCTTCATGCTGTGTTTCATTCAACTTATGTGCAGCTTGTTCACCCCCATGTGTCCTTCTCCCCCTCCCCTTCATTTCACTCTCACCTCTACTCCGCTGTTAGTGTTACTCCCTTTTCATTCTGTTCTAGCTTTTTAACGAGCCTCAATCCTGTATAAAGAAAATAAAAATTTATGTAAATATTATATATATATATATATATATATATATATATATATATATATATATATATATATATATATATGTATATTGTTGCAGCCATGGGTACTGAGTGTATTATGAGGGGGTTAATTCGCATTTCTCCTCGGAAGAACCGGACCTGGGGCCACCGCTCATAATTAACTTTGTGGTGTGGTGGGTTACTTAACAACCATGAAAGCCAATCAGTTAACCACGAGTTCTAGTGTCCACCGTCTAATTTGCCATTTAACTAGAGGTCGCATGGCATCCTGACCGGGGAACACACCCTTGGCGATGCACCAATCTTATCTTGATTAGATCTTAAGTAATGTAGCCGAGCGTTTACCGTTGGTGCACGCCGACTGACAGGTTAATTAGTTTGGGAATTATAATCTCCCGGTCTATCTAGGTTTAGACAATGCTGAATCAATGGAAGGAAATGACAATCATGGTCAGGTTGTAACATCAATAAGGAATTTATTAATAAGAAAAATAAATAAACTGAAGGACTTTTTATTCCCTTGTTGATTAAATGGATGCACTCAAATCAAGCAAATGTTCAATTAACAAAAAAAACTCAAACAAATAAAGAATTCAACAAGCATTTATAGAAAAATGGACAAAGAACAGATGCTTATCACTACGCCTAACTTAATAATTAACCACGAGACACGGGTACCCATCAGACCATTCAGGGGGGGGAAGAAATCCGGTCCCGGCTTACCAAGACAGAAGTCATTGTGCGTCTAATAAAATAAACCAAATTGTGTGAGCGTGCCTTGATCTACCTCTCCAAATGAGCTCTCCACAACTTGGCTCGTTTCTGCTGCCAGTGCCCTGCCTTGCCATGCACCGACTCGCAAACAGGCTCGAACACCAATTGTCGTCACGTCATCACCCCAAGGAACCAGGTATGCCAAGAACCAGGTATGCCAAGAGCTAGGTATGCCAATAACCAGGTACATCAAGAATGAGGTACGCAAAGAGCCAGGTATGCCAAGAGCCAGGTATGCCAAGAACCAGGTACGCCAAGAACCAGGTATGCCAAAAACCAAGTATGCCAAGAGCCACATACACCAAGAGCCAGGTACTGAGCAGAACCAGCAGGAACAGTCCAACTGTGACCAATTGCCATTGCTGCTGTCCCCAACCATCAGGATCTGTCACCAACTCCGATCAGGATCTCTGACCAACTGTCACCAGCATCTCTGACCCACTGTCATCAGGATCTCTGACCCACTGTCATCAGGATCTCTCACCAACTCTCAGCAGGATCTCTCACCAACTGCCAACAAGACAGTCCTGCTGTCCTTTTATAGGCGACCAGTATGGGTGGAGCCTTAAGCAGACTTCAGCCAAATCCAGCTTTCCTATTGGCACATCACTGCACGTGACCTCCAACCGTCAATTCTCGCAGTCATTCGCTCCTGACCATCGAATTAGCTGCAACTCCCAATTAACACAGGCCTGGCTAACGACGCCATGTTCGTAGCGCTGGACGAATGCCAGAAAGCAGCCATTTGCCGGAACAACTCAGCGAAAACATGAAGTGCTCACAAAACATCAAAGGGCAATTATCACCTCTTTGTTCAGCCCGGTACGAATAAGAGCCAGTTTGCATCCATAGAGCGTCGATGTAAAAAGGTGGATGTCAAACGTCAATGGAGAAAGGTGTGTGCCTGAGGTAATTGATCCGAGAGCACAGCCATGTTTGATCGCCAGAATAAACTGTCCAGGAAAAGCTGCGGTGTGATTAATGACTCAAATGTCTTGCAAGTCCAATGTGAAAATGATAATCAAAATAAAATGTGCAAATAAATGGTGCATTTCCAAGCCAATGTGTCTTGATGGAAAGGGAATAGAATGAGTCTCCATTGGACGAACAACTATCTTATCACGTGCCCAAACAGTGAATATCACTCATGCAGAAAAGATAAGTGACGTAAAATCATACATCATGAACGTGCCATAAAGAGGAAAAGGTTATCCCACAAGAAAGAAATGGAACCTGTTCTCAACCCTTCTGCAACGCATCAGAGTTAGATTCCCACCAGACAAGGGGATGGTTCTATTCTGAACATGCATTTATGGAAATAACTGTATGAGGACCTGGAATTTGTGTGAATTACTCGTATCCGGTTCTGAAATCCACAACAAGATATCTATCAGGGTGTCCAAAAAATGTACTCACATTTTGGCTCCTCATAACTCATTGAATTTTTCATTTTTTTTCAGATAAATTGACCCTAATAATGGAAGAAGTAGACTAGGTTTTGTAGAAAGAATTTATCATAAAGTGCTACTGGAAGCACGAAAACATCATGGAAGTGCAAAGACAATTTAGAAGACATTTTCACAAAGATCCACCAACGCGACGCACCATTGCTCGCATCCGAGATAAGTTTGAACAGATGGAACTGTGCATGACGCTCATAAGGAGGTTCAGGAAGACCACGGTCATCAACCACCGCAAAGGAAAATCAATTGCTGGAAACCCTCCACCGATCCCACGGATATCTGTACGACAAATGGCTCTTGAGACAGGAATCCCAAAATCAAGCGCCCATCGATTTTGAAGGAATTAATTGAAAAGTTACATTCAAAATTAATCCACGCTCTAAATGAAGACGATCCTGACCGGAGAGCTGAATTTTGTGAGTGGTACCTGGGCAAATGCGAAGAAGTGCAGCATTTCCATCCAAAATTGTATGGAGCGATGAGACCAGCTTCAAATTAAATGGCTCAATTAACGACACAATTGCCCGTACTGGGCTCCTGAAATCCGCATGTTACTATGGAACACCTTGAAACTTACCAGGGGTTACTGTGTGGTGTGGGATATCAGCATTGGGCATCCAGGGCATTCTTTTTTGACCAAACTGTCACTGGGATGTTTACTTAAACTTGCGCAGGATACGTCGGTCCACGTGTCGAAGAGATTTGACGATTTACTTAGCAAGTGGAGCACCTCCCCTCTACCACCGTGATGTAAGGGCCTATCTCGAAGCAACTTTTCGAACAGATGGATTGGGCGAAGAGGTAGTGTTGAATTCCCTGTGCGTTCCCCAGACCTCACTCCAATGGACTTCTTTTATGGGGATATCTCAAAGATAAGGTTTACGGCTCAAAACCAGCAACAGTCGATGAGCTGAAAGAGGAAATTGAAAGACAATGTCTTGCAGTTCCAAATGAAATGATTTGCAGCGCTGTTGAATCCATTGGTCCACGTTATCGGCTGTGTTTGGAACGTGATGGTGTCAGTTTGAACATTTGTAAACATGCATTATCCATTTATACATTTAACATTAATCTTGTTTCTAATCAATAAACAACGCATTTATTATCATTTAAAGAGTGAATACATTTTTTTGGGGCACCTGTACATATATATATATTATATATATATATATATTATATATATATATATATATATATATATATATTGTGTACAGTTTTGGTCACCGCATCTGTTGAAGGATATAGCTGCCATAGAGAGGGTACAGTGTCGACTACTAATTATTTATCTAGGGCTAGCTCGACTAAACTATGGGAAGTTTGAAGGAGATGGACTGTATACACATGGGAAAGGTGTTTAAGATAATGAAGGGTGCAGACAAGATGGTTAAGGCATGGAACGGTCTCCCATGATAGGTAGTGGCAGTGGAGGGGGGGGGGTGGATGAGTCTTTACATGTGAATTAGATTCCTGGATGCATTGGAGATAGAGGGGAATGGGGATATTGGCAGGACTTGTGTGTGGACGTATGATAATACAGGGTGTTCCAAAATGACCTGGACAAATTTGGTTGTTCATATATTTAGTACCACAATTGATACAATGATACCCTTTTTAATATGATACAGAGACTCATAAAGTTTTCTTCAGTTTTAGGTTTGGTGGTTTATTGCAAAAGGAAAAGGTGACTGCAGGAGAAAGCTCAATGCGTTGAATGGTTCATCGAGATAAGATCCAACATGCAAGTTCAGCGTAATTTTCGTACAAGGTATGGAAGGAATCCGCCATCACTGACTCACATCACAGAGTGGTACAATAGGTTTCAGGATAATGGAAGTTGTCAGAATCAGAAAAGTATCGGTCTACCAAGCACAAGTGCAGCAGATGTTGAACTAGTGCGTGAATCATTTCAACAAAGTCCCAGAAAATCATTTTGACAGACATCCAGAGAATGGGACTACCAACCACCACTGTAGACTGGATTTTTGATAAAAGACTGAAGCTTTATGCCTATAAGGTATAGATTCTGCAGAAATGCAAATCAAGTGACGGACACAAATGCAAGGCGTTGCCTTGGAAATGCTCAGTCACATAAAGGATTATGATGATGTTGACCTAAAAAAGGTCATGTTCACAGGTGAAGCTTGCTTTTATGTATAGGGGCAGGTCAACTGGCACAATGTGAGTATCTGGGGCTCTGAAAACCCCCATGTGGTCATTGAACACATATGCGATAATCTAAAAGTCAATATGTTCCTGAATGAAAAATTTCCAGGTAGCTCGATTGGCCGAGACGGCCAAACCACCTGGCCCCCATGATCACCAGACCTAACCCTCCTTGATATTTTTCTGTGGGGGTTTGTCAAAGATGTTGTCTACAACACCAAGGTGGCAAACCTGCAGGATCTTCATTCTCGGATCACGGCTGCATGTGCACTGGTGGATGCAAACACACTGAGCCAAACAATGCAAGAACTCATGTACCGCCTTGATGTCCTGCATGCGACAAACGGAGCTCACATTGAAGTGTATTGTTATGGTGCACAAAACTTTATGAGTTTCTGTTTCATATAAACCAAAGGGTATCATTGCATCATTTGTGGTTCTAAATATATTAACAACCAAAGTTTTTTGGAACACCCTGTTCTGGGGTTGGTGCACAGCAGGAATTATGGGCCAAATAACTTCCTCCTGCAATAAAGTTCCTGATAGGCATATCATGGTGTCACCAATTGTCAGAACAAACTGCAATCGTATTTTTACAAAAGTGAACTTTTTTCATGTTTGTGGTGCTCCTGTTAAATTAAACTGACCATCCACATTTATGAAATACTCGATTTATGAAAAGGATGCATTTCTGGAGGATGAAATGTAAACAAAAAAACCCGTAAATTGAAAATGCTTTTCCCATTGTTTTAAAGGTAAAAAATAGGGGATGCATTCCTGCCCCCAAATTTTCTGCCTTCCAAACATAATATTTTCTTCCACTTTCATGCAGGAAAAATAGTTAAAAGTAACACAAACAAAAACCTGAAACAAAGACATTAATAAATCTTACTGAATGCTAATTAAATATGAAGTCCTTACCTTTTCAAGGTGTATTTCCTCACAACGAAGTAGTGGAAGCTTTACTTGTTGAGGTGATGGGAAGTGTGTGGGGAAGCGGTAGTTACTATGGCGATCTTTTGGAGGGTGATAGTAGGCGATTTTCATCAAATGGCGAAGGATCTGAAGAGGATGAGTCTTGTGAGGTTGATGTGTCCTGGGTAGCTGAAAGGCGACACATGAAGAACATATCAAGAGACGTCTGGACAGATTTCTTCCTCTTCTTTCGATACAGTTCCTTATAACAGTTTATGACATCTTCCATACCAGCAAGCATCTTGCTATCACTTTCTAAGCCAGTCATTACCTTATCAACCGCTTTGCAAGGTGTTCACCTAGCCGATTGGCAAGTGGTGCAAGCGATTAAGAAAGGTGTTTCGAAATGTTAACAAATACGACTGCTGTAGTCCGACTCAAAATGATACTACAACCAATAAAATGTTGAACCGCAATAAAATGTTGAAAGGAGACCAAGTTGAACCGCTCTCAACGAGTTGAATAGCAACAGCAGAATCAGGCCACTGCTGTGGGGAGGAGAAACCACAGCACCACTATCAATGTTTGTGGAAGTTGTCACAATTGATTTGTTTGTGAAAGTTGTCACAAGATACTCGAATAAAACTGAAAACAATGGCCGGACAGAATTTGCTCGAGTATCATGACAGTACTGTTTCCATATTGTTAAGCGGTGCCGAGCACTCCGTTCCGTTAGAGGCTTGCTTGAACACTTTGAATCAAGTAAGCTGCTTGACAAGCGATAGTAAACTGCTTGCTAATGGAACACACACACATATATATAATATATATTATATATAATATATATTATTAATATATATATATATATATATATATATTGTTGCGGGCTGGGGTCCGGTGGCGAGAACGACC
Organism: Eptatretus atami; assembly: GCA_035128595.1. Classification (NCBI taxonomy): domain Eukaryota; kingdom Metazoa; phylum Chordata; class Myxini; order Myxiniformes; family Myxinidae; genus Eptatretus; species Eptatretus atami. The sequence continues at coordinate 45,759,178 of CM068955.1, forward strand.
ACTAGTGGGGGAAGTTACGTCGTCTCCCACCAGACTCCCAGAATTGTAGGCCGTCACTCACGGATAATTCTGTGACGCGTGGGACGCTTAACCAACCGTGGAGCATAATTATCAACCGCGTAGCGTAGGGTCTTCCTGCCAGGTGTAATCAGTTTACCTAATTAACTACGTGGTTTTGACTACCAGGGAACCACGCCCTCGGTACGCCTTGCTCGAACCGGATCACTCTACCAACTACGGTAGAGTACCAACTACCAACTTCCGGATCAGATGCAGCAAGCGGAACTGCCAAGGACGTACCGGCTAGAATGAAAGATTATCGGGATAAAGACCCGGCAAACTTAGATCCGAACCATGTAGACTAATGAAGGAAAGGACAAAAACAAACTGGAACATTTCTACAATAATTATTTACACTAAGCGAGGAAATCATGTGGTACAGGAACAGGTTTATGGTGTGTTATGCAGGGACAGAAAGAAGCGTAGAGTGCGACAATTTTACAGCAACTTACAAAAGAGGCAACAGAGCATGTGAGAATAATATAGGCAAGTTTCAATGATCAAATAACTTATACAATGCTACTTATAAGACAGGTGGCCACACACTCAGACGCACACTCAGACAAAATAAACCCCAGTTGAATGGCAAAGGACTTTTGCAGCCAGGGAGGGAGGGAGCTGAGGTCGCAGTTCTTTCGGAACCTGAACGTTCCGAGGGAAGGGATGCTCAGTGGTGCAGCACCCGACAGAGGTCGTGCAGTTCGGCCCACAGCCGCACGTGTGGAGACCGTGTCTGCGAAGGAGCCCGGGTGGAGAGCGCGGAGTCCAAGGTAGAACGGGACAGCAGACAGGACCCAACGAGAGACCCGGTAAAGGTCGGGTGTTCTTGGACCAGCACAACAGACGGGCCGCCGAGGCGAGACGTGGGCAGGCACTCCATGATCACGACCTTCCTTCTTCAACCAACAACCAAGGGACCAACTCAACCGCCGAACTCAAGACTCCACCACAGAACTTCAGAACTCCAAAGAACTCAACCACTCAACTAACGACCTTCCTTCTTTCTTTGCAACCAGCCAACGAACCCACCGAACTCTCTCACTCTACTCTGAGGATGGTGTCATAATTTATAGATCCCCCTGGGCAGGAAGAGGCCTTGGCAAAGCTGACGTCACCGTCCACCCTGATTGGTCAGGGCCTTCATGGGGTAGGCCCCTTTCTGGGCGGGCTTTCGGCCAGGCCGGGAAAGCCCACCCATTCCACTCGTGTTTGAGGAAGGTGGACGGCGGTATAGCCAAGATTGAATTGGAATGTTTGGGGAAGCCGAAAAGGAACTGTGGACATGAAGATTCTGCCTCGAAAAAACGAGGCTCCGGAGACGCAGGTGGACAGTGGATCGTGATGGAGGGGATATAATGATTTATTAATCTAACTAAAAAAAAACATTGCAACGCACCCCCTTTTGCTTCCCACTACACACAAGGAGGGAGTCTATCTGCACACATACTTAATGGCATAACTAACTTCGGGACAACTGTATGTTTGTATGCATACGGTTCCTAGAACTGTAACAATCTATATCTATATATATATATATATATATATATATATATATATATATATATATCCAGGGTCCATTCCTTTGCAACATAGTTTGGTGGTAGAACACCACTCAGTTACCTGAGTGAGTCCCAAAACTCTTGGTAAGCTTAAATAACGCAAGAAAGTTGTGTCATTTTATATGGGCTGCCTCTTCTCAAAGAGCAATGATTACATAATGTAAGAAGCAGCCTCACCACAAACACTCATGCCATTCCCCTTGACAAACAAGCTGAATCAGTGGTCTAATTATCCTGCAACATGATGCGAGATGCTAGATTATTTTGTTCAAGTGTCAGAAATGTGATAAAACACCCTGATGAAAGGTATCCAGACATCCTGTCAATACAAAAAAACCAAATAGCTTTCCCACATAATTGTTACATTGACAGTAAAAGGGCCGATCACTGTAGCAGAGAGGCAGCTGTCAAGCTTGGGGTGCACTGTTGGCAACAACTACTTGCATGTGATTGAGTGAGAAAAGAATGGATATTCACGTCTTTATATTCGCTGTCCCTTCTCTCTTGGCAAATCTCACGGCCCTGCGACATTGGAAACTGTACCCCCACCTCGTGCGGCAGTCAATTGGTGAAACAATTCCTGTGGCTTGCCATTTTTGATTCCCTCTTTGCCAGCATCTGTTTCATAGTTTTTTGGATCTGTCTACATCAGTTGATGTTGGCTGTATGTGTGTGACAAGAACGAATGTCTGTGCTGCTTATTCTCATGATGCAGAGATATAGACGTTTTTCATCTACAAAAAGCAGAGATGCAGTTTGGCTGCTGATTTCCCTCCCTCCTGAAAACCACACAGGCATCCGATGACGCCAGACTGACTCTGGCTCGACAAGCTTCTAGCTCTAACAACATTTAGCTAGATGTAGCCTGGCATTGTTGGCTTCCTGGGCAATTAAAATGTCAACCAGTGATTTAAGTTAGCTTGTGCTGCCTAGCTGCGTTTGACAATATAACAAACAGGTGATAACAGCCAGTGATAGGAAAGTGACTTGACAGCCAGGAAAAATGCCACTCTGATCAGCTGGACATTTTGGAGTAAATGTTCACCAAAAGAGTGCAAAGATAATTGGAACTCAGCGATTGTGTTCGGTTTTCCTGCTGTAATTTGAAGCCTCTCAGAAATGTCATGCTAGCGAGTGTTTGGATCCCAATAAAGTGTGAGGTTCCAAAGACAACAACTCCTTTGTGGAACATGTAGAGAGAGGGAATCCTTCCATCTCCATACTTTCCCTCACCAATGTACTTTTTCAGACAGAAAAATTTATAAGGACAAGGACGTGCTCAACAAATACTGATTTACCCGATAGGAAAATCAACCAACGTGAATTGAGGAGTGAGTGATCCAACAAGAAACTGAGGATAAAATGAATTTATTTGAAAATCATTCCTTTAAATAGGAGGAAATACGTGTATAGACTAGAATGGCACTCGGTTGAACACATACCTCTGCCAGGCTGAACAATTTATGTTTTGTATCCCAATGCTGGGTCTGCATCTGGACCTGAACCAAAATCGAATCCACTTGTTGTAGTTACCTACTCAACTCATTCACCATGTTTTGTCATAATCCATCCATAAATTTTTGAGATATCATGCTATACTATATATCGTTTTGGCCCCATCTCTCAAAGGTGAATAATAATCAATCACTTGACAAATTAAAAAATAATTCTCGTATCCAGATATTCACCAAAATTGAATCAATTCTTCCTTGTCACACACCCAACATGTCCACCAAATTTCACAACTTTTTGCGATATTGTGCTTTATATCATTTAGCCCTATCACTTAATGTTACAGAATCACTTAAAAAATTCTCGGATCTTCACCAAAATAGAAACAATTCTTCCTTGTTACATACCCAACCTGTGCACCAAGTTTTGGCCGAATCCGCCCACAACTTTTTGAAGATATCCTGCTATATGTCGTTTTTGGCAGTATCCTAAACACACCTAAACAAATTGGCTGCAGCAAAACAATAGTGGGGAATTTACACTGTTAGCCCGGTATTTTAAATATATATTTTTTTAAACCAATTTGCAGAGTCGACGGAGCTTTTGGCTCAGATGGCAAAGTTTATTCGACATGCCTGACCACATGACCCCTATTTCTCGGGCACTGTGGAGAAGGCATGATCTGGGTTCACCGTACGGAGGGCATTGAGTGAAGATGTGCTCTAGATCTTCAGGGACCCTACACCGCTTGCAGAACCCTGTCGGGTGACATCCTATCCTATGTAAATTGGAATTAAGAGCACAATGTCCGAGTCTGAACCTGTAAAGGATAGCCTGGTCTCTTTGGGAAAGTCGAGGAAACGAGACAGAGGATCCGACCAGAGGTTGCAACTTGTAGCACCATCTCCCCTTGGTGGAGGCCTCCCACAGAAATTGCCATTTTCCCATTAAGAGTTGCGAAAACCTCTCAAGATATGTGCCTCATTATGCTTTCTCCCAAGTGTAGTCTTTAACGCTTCTCAACTTCATGTTATTTCCCTCTCCTCGCTTCAAAACGAACCAACATTATTTTTGCTCAAGAAAAAAAAACATCACAAACTCATTCTGCCTTCTATTTCCTTCCTTGGTTCATTTTTATTTCTTCCTTTCTCATTACCTCCCAATTGAACCAACATTCCTCATAATTGAATTAATTTGATTCCTCCTTTAAAACCTTTTAATACCATTTTGTAATGTTTCATTTGCCTTATTTCACGAAAACCCCACGTTCTTCTTCGTCATAACTATTCACTGTCACAAACACCCTGCGATATCAAATGAAATCATGTGATATCACACGATAACAAACTAAATAATGCGCAAACTAAATCACGTGATAACAAACCAAATCACATGTTATCACACGCCAATAACCCAATCATGTGCATATCAACAATAACAAACGAAATCGCTCAATATCACATGATAACAAAGGAATCATGCGCAAACTAAATCACGCGAGAAACCAAATCATGCAATATCACATGATAAATCAAATCATGTGATATCACACGATAACAAGCTATATCATGTGACAACAAACAAATAATGCAATATCACAATAAATCACATGATATCACGGAATAGCAAACTAAATTACGTGCTATCACATGATAAAATAAATTACGTAATATCACACGATGACAAACCAATCACGCGATATCACAACAATAACAAACTAAATCACATGATATCACATGACAACAAACTAAATTATGCGATATCACACTAAATCACAGAAAAACAAACAAAACAAGCGAACTCACGCAATAACAAACTATCTCACGCATTAACAAACTAAACGTGATATCATAAAATCATGCATATCACATGATAACAAACTAAATCACATGATATCACACGACAACAAACTAAATTATGCGATATCACACTAAATCGCAGAATAACAAACAAAATCAAGCGAACTCACACAATAACAAACTATCTCACGCATTAACAAACTAAATCACGTGATAACAAACCAAATCACATGTTATCACACGCCAATAACCCAATCATGTGATATCACACAATAACAAACGAAATCGCTCAATATCACATGATAACAAAGGAAATCATGCGCAAACTAAATCACGCGAGAAACCAAATCATGCAATATCACATGATAAATCAAATCATGTGATATCACAGATAACAAGCTATATCATGTGACAACAAACTAAAAATGCAATATCACAATAAATCACATGATATCACGGAATAGCAAACTAAATTACGTGCTATCACATGATAAAATAAATTACGTAATATCACACGATGACAAACCAATCACGCGATATCACACAATAACAAACTAAATCACATGATATCACATGACAACAACTAAAATTATGCGATATCACACTAAATCACAGAATAACAAACAAAATCAAGCGAACTCACGCAATAACAAATTATCTCACGCATTAACAAACTAAATGGCGTGATATCACAAAATCATGCGATATCACATGATAACAAACCAAATCATGTGATACGCATCGTACAAACTGTGCACATGATAACAAAACTAATGCGTATTTCACAATCATGCATATCCAATAGATAACAACCTATCAATTCATGAAACAACTGTCACATAGATAACAAACTAATGCATGATTTCACAAAATCATGCGATATCACATGATAACAAACCAAATCATGTGATATCATGTGATAACAAACTGTCACATGATAACAAACTAAAACCCAAGATATCAAACTAAATCATGTGATCTCACATGATAACGAACCAAATCATGCGATATCAAACTATATCACGCTTTTTCATGTGATAACAGTCCGTGCAAGACGATATCGAAAGAGCAACTGAGTCTGTGTCGGAGGGCTGCGTGGGGCTATGGAGTAAGACGGAGATGCGGGGTTGTGTATTTCTCTGCACCAGCTCGCGATAGAGCGAGGGACCCATGCCGCGATAGACACATTTTACCACAATAATTCAACCGAGATGCGGAAACCCGCATTTTGGCCGGCCGTGCTGTACTGTATATGGGAGAGACAGGCAGAACTCTGGGCCAACACATCAAAGAACATTGTAAAGCCTTAGAGTGCAATCACCATGAAAGGTCTGCCATTGCCAAACATGGTCTTAGGGATGACCACTCTCCATTTAGGGATAATTGTCAACATCTTGGCCACAACCCTGAACTTGGCCAGAAGACAGATGTTGGAGGCATAGCACACAGCAAAATCAAGCTCACCTCTCACAGAGGAAACTGTGACCTTGCCACAGGCTTACACACCACAACTGATAAAGTGAGTAGAAGACCGAAGGACGAAGGACGAAGGACGAAGGACATTGAGATGTGATCTCTTCCTGCACAACTTTACAAGCAATGCTGGCAACTAAACACATAACGTACCTCTGAAGAGTCACGGGGTCTTTGGGAAACAGACTCACCATTGGCTGGTTAACCTTCTGTGATGATTGGCCGGTGGTCTTGAGATCTTGCAACACAGTTCTGTGATTGGTCATCCAACTTGGCCACCCCCATGTAGTGTTTATATAGGAGGGAGATAATGGAGATTTGATTCCTGATGAAAGTCAGCAGAAGCACGGATTTCTGACTGAAGTGACGTGTCTCTTGATTTATAGAGGTTGGAAAACATTTTATGCATCACGACAACACCCCAATTAGAGATAATTGTACAGGGTGGCCATAAAGTCTGGAAACAGGTGAATATACATAATAAATGGTTTATTGACATTGCATGACAAAACATATGTTCAATGACATTACATGACATGTTCAATGTGTTGTCCCTCATGAGACCTTCACCGCTCCTTTTTGTTTGGTAGGGGAGATCCAATGCGGATTGTCTTGCCACCAGTACTGCATGTTTTGCTTGTTCACCTCCCTGTTCACATACTTGATCACGTGATATCACGCGATGACAAACTAAGTCACACGATATCATGTGATAACAAACTATATCACGCGATAACACACAAGAGCAAACTATATCACACGATAACAAACGATATCATGAGATAACAAACTAAATCACACCATATCACACGACAATGTTCACATATGTGAACAGGGAGGTGAACAAGCAAAACATGCAGTACTGGTCGCAAGACAATCCGCACTGGATCTCCCTGACCAAACAACAAGGAGCGGCGAAGGTCTCATTAGGGACAACGCATTGAACATGTCATGTATTGTAATGTAATGCCAATAAACCATTTATAATGTACAGTATATTTGCCTATGTTTCCAGACTTAATTGCCACCCTGTAAATGTATATGCATGTGTACATATATATATATATATATATATATATATATATATATATATATATATATATATATATATATATTGCGCGTGGGAAAACAGTTAAGCGATATACCAGAACGGCACAGACACACAGACACAAGCAAATTGAATTAACTTAATAATAATAATATAATAACAATAATGAAATATGTACAATGACAATAATTCAAATTATAATAATGAAACAAAAACGTGAGGTAACCTAAATCGAATTCTATTTGAGGCACTTCCACACAGACGTGAATACAGACAAGGGGACAGATAATAAATAAAAAGAATTCCCTCTTTATTTCGGCACTTAGCTTCGGGTCTAGGCGAGATGGTCTTCGTGGAATGTTGTGATTGGACCGTGTCAGTGTGCGGGTAACCGTGCTCAAAATGACGCCGAGCTGTTCGTCAGGCGGCGCAGAATTGGTATTCCACGTCACGGCTCACGAGCCGCGCTGTAGTTTATTCTCCAGAGTGAATATGCCGACGTTCCTTTCACACACTCAGTCTGTTCACAACAATGGTCCACACGATGAGACGATCTCTAAGTAGTCGGACAGCCAATGTTGGCCAGCGCCTTGCCCAGCACGTCACAAATTAACCAGCATGAATATGAGAATCGTGCAGCCTTTGTCGTGCCGAGTGGAAAGCGAGATCCTCCGTGTCCCTTGACTACTTTCCTCCTTCGCCCTCTTCCTCGTTCTGCATCTCACATCGTGTCCATCAAGCTTCCCTCGGGGGTGTGACTTCGCCTGTTGTCACCCTTTGAAGGCGAGGCTTTCTGCCTTCTTGTAGTTGTTTTATGGACAGGGTTCCCACCTTTATTGCCGATCTTGAAATATAAAAACATAGGGTAAAGTCACAGAGGGGCAATTACCCACTGGGGAAATCATCCCGAATCCCTATCTAATTAGCACGGCATCACCCCCCCCTCCCCCCTTTCCCATGTGGTGACGCATAACACTTAAGCTCACAGTTTCCCTACTCAGTTACATCGAGATGTCTCCTACACCTCCACGGGCCAAGCAACTCTGCACAATGCTATCTTTCTTATGAAATCCCTTCATCTACCCCACAAACATTATATACATATATACATATATACATATGAAGACCACAAGGGTGAAAACAGAGATGTCAGGATAGTCAATTTTGAAGAAACTGAAAAACAAGTTTCAAGACTTTGGTGGACTGTTTAATAACTGTATATAGATTTTCTTTCCAGTAAAAGGAAGAGTGATCATTGGCCGATCAAATTAAGCATGTAGCATTTGCCAAGCTTGTGTTATTTAATTTAAGAGCAAAGAACGAATCAATGTTGCAAACTGACATCACTGGTTATTCCTTGTTATAATTGCCATGCATTTTAACAGGATGTGTAGCAAATTTATGCTTGTTGGTTATTAGCATACATTACATGATTTGATGATCACAGATTATTTTTTCAACATAAACGGTCATTGTTTTTTTGTTTTGATGTGTTTCAACGCCATACTCAAGGGTATTTCGCTTATTATGACGACGGATTCTCCATTTCTTTTCCGTACTACTCTAATATGTGGAAAACCGGGAGGAACCAAGGATAAACACCCCCGCGATAGCCGAAGTCACCTCATGTGACTCCCTCATATACCTAGCAGGTTGATTGGGCGGTGGGTACATCGAATGAGGATGGGTACTCAGACGTGCTAACCATTAAGCCCGGCGTGGGTCCCATAAAAGTCACAATAAAGGTTTGACCAGCTTGAACCACGTATTGCACCAATACGGATCCTAATATATACCAAATAGGCCATTGTAGTGCTCAGAGTTTTATGCTGTGAAGTTTTCAACCTTTTTTTTTTAGTTTCTCAACTTGAATTATTGTGGAACAGTTAACATGAATGAAGGGGAGATAACCAGGTAAAGTACGGACACTCTCAGTTTTACTTGTTCAGCTTTGACAACACTTGTTTTTTCATTGCACGGCTAAACTTATACTCATATAAATTATGTGACACCCTGTTATTTGTTAAAGTAATATTGTGAGAGGAAACCTTATTTTGCCAACTATTGGCAGGTGCTAACCCTGAAATTTAGAAAAAGTGACATCTCTGGTTTTCCCTGTGGATCTTCATATTATATACACACCACACACAAACACAACATACACACACGAAGGTGAATCAAAAAGTATCCGCAATGATTTATTAAAAACTGTGTTATGTTGACTACATTGCTTATTGTACTTGCAGGTACAAGCATGAACTGTCTGTGCCATTAAGAAGCAGTTTCAACCTTGAGCAGTGAGTAGTTGTGTCTTAAGGGAGTAAGCATGACTGCTCTGCTGTCCGTTTACACCAAAGAAGAGCAGCATGCTGTGGTGTTGGAACAGTGCTTTAACGCAGCGGAGCATGTATAATTTGATTACCATGTTCAAAAACGGTCACATATGTGTGATGAACGATCTGGATGCCCATCCACATCCACAACAGAAGAAAACATTGAAAGAGTCCATGCAATGACTGTATAACCAACAGTGGACTATTAATGAAGTGGCACAAAATCTGAACATCAGTCATGGTTCTGCTCATGAAATCATCGACAACCGACGTGGCTTTCATGAAGTTTCTGCAAGATGGGTTCCAAAACAACACACAGAAGAGCACAAGCACAACCATGTGACAATCTGCCAAAGCCTTTTGAACTGCTTTTCGTCATGAAGGGAATGCTTTTCTGAGACACATTGTCACTGGAGACAAGATGTGGATCCACCATTACGAGTCAGAGAGCACACCGAGAAAAGTGATGTTCACACTTTTCTGGGACTCACAAGACCCAATTTTGGAACACCTTTAAGAGGGGGCACAACGGTAAAAAGTGTTCATTATTATGAAATGCTCCGGGACCAGTTGAAACCAGCTATTCAATGGAAACACCGAGGGCTACTCTCAAAATGTGTTGCATTGTTGCATGACAATGCGCATCCACACATTGCCGCCCATACTGTGGAAACCCTCTGCCAATTGAACTTTGAGGTGTTGGAACATCCTCTGTACAGTCCTGACCTGGCCCCTTCGGCCTTTCACTGATTTGGTCCACTCAAAGACGCTTTAAAGGCCGCCACTTTGTCACTAACTAAAAAGTGAAAGAAGTGGTGCATATATGGCTCGTCACTCAGCCAAAAACATTTTTTTCTGAGGGCATACAGAAGCTTGTGAATCGATGCACTAAGTTGTTGAAAAGGAAGGGGACCATGTGGAAAAATGATGCTCTTGTACATGCTGAATTGCAGTTGTATTATTTAAATGAAAATGTATTGCAGATACTTTTTGACACACATATGTATATGTATATATATATATATATATATATATATATATATATATATATATATA
>CM068955.1:45776826-45794719 GCA_035128595.1 Eptatretus atami
CATGAGCTCCTCTTAAGATAAGAGAACTCAGACAGCAGCCGTGGCCTTGGGAATCCAAAATAACAAATATCAAAGGAACACTGACAATTTGCAAATGATATAAAACGAGCGAACAATTTGCTTTGGACAGGAGAGAGGGAACGATTATGGGCTGATGGGTACTGGAGTTTATGTGGTGAAATTAATTTTATAACCAGCTCACCCAGTAAAGGTAGAATCGGGGGTCTTCTGTATGCGAACCCAGTAAAGGTTCAGTGACTCCGTTCTCTGATTAAAAATAAACCGACTTCATCCTGCTGTACGTTGGTCACTCTAATCTACTGGCCGGTCTACTCATCAATTCTGCTGCCTCGCTGTTGTCTCAGCGATGACTTCAAAGAAGGCGTTCCCTCTCTGGCTGCATCAAGACAGCAGCCTGCCTGTTCCTTCACTCTCTCTTCACCTGTTGCCAGTTTACATTGTCCTTCACAGTGTGGAGCTCCCAAATTCACATCTCACACAGCTTGCTCTGTGGGTTCTTCTGCATACTTCGGTGATACAAGGTTTCACCCTCTGAGGACTTTTGCAACGTGACTGGCCTCTCAGATTCATCTTGTGCACACCCACTGGACAAGATACTTTTGAACATGTTCATAGCCGACCATTCACCCATTTATACCCTGCTGGGGTTTAAGTTACAAACTGGTTATCTCAGGCAAGCTGCCATCTTGAAAGTCATGAGTTAATTCCTCGCTGCATTGATATCTGTGATGTTTGTACTTTATTAATTTGGGATTTATTAGGAAGATCATTAAGGGTTTCTTTTAATCAGTATTATTGTTTTAAAGACAGACAGTAGGGATGAATAAATATTACTTATAAAAGATCCTTCTCTCTCTTGTTGTGTGCTGGTTTCACCGGTAAAACAACAAACAGGGCATATTATTGTCCTTAAATCTTTTCGTCCATGACACCCTCCAGGTAACTGGTCCACTCGCTTCAGTGCCTCGAGGTGGACACATAAGAACTACGGGTGATTGCTTAGGCATCTTCCTCGCTGGATCATGTGTCTAAAATCCATGATACCGTGCAAATTGGAAGTCCGAATCCACTGAGCGTCACGCCGATGAGATGTGGCAAAATCGTATGCAAATAGGTACATATATGTATTGCTACTGTTCTGAAACGTGTCACTCCCCAGTAATGGCATCCAACATACAGCTCTTATACCTGGTATTGGCTTAATGGTTAGGGTGGTGGGCTTGGGATCCTATGATCGTGAGTTCAAACAACACTCGGCTGTTGAATTAATACCAGGTTGGGTGAACTCTGCCTGTCATCCTTCCGAGATCGGAAGAAATGAGTGCCAGCATGCTGGTCTTCTGTGTCGGAGTGGCGACCCATCCAGGATTGTGTCCAATAGCCATGGAGACTGCTGAGGCAGCACCAACGTTCTGCACAGAGTATGGTCCCGATGGATGGATGGATGGATGAATGCAGGTCTTCCCGAGGTAGTTATTTCATTCGTACTTGTTACATATATGGTCCACAAAGAGAATATGCAGTGTGGTGGGTTTAGCTAGGTTTTTCCCCTTCAAATAACTCTCTGTCTTGCAATCCACACGCCATCCGTCTTCCGTACTGTATTTCCATGCACCCGCCGCACTTCGTGTTAGCCCGGGACGTTCAACCACAATAATTGGCTCACATGACGAGCCGGTGCTGCACCTATCTGTTCCACTTGACAGAAGGTCGCTGGGTGCAGTGCTGAGGGCACAGCCTCTAGTTAGGTTGTCGTGCCAACAGAAAGGTATGGCGGAACCCTCAAAGCGTAACCCTGCAAGGCCGATTATTGAAGTCAAGTGGCTACGCTGTGTAAGATCTGGAGCCGGTTGGATCACGGAGTTATCTTGGTCGGCGCCTCACGCAGGAGATCGGGAAGATAAGCCTGGGAACCCTCCACGTTATCGCCGAAACACAGTTCTGTACATGTATATATATATTATATATATATGTATATATATATATATATATATATATATATAATATATATAATATATACTACAACAACTACACACACACACACACACAGTTTTGGCGAAAAGATGGGCAGATTTCAGTGTGAATTCTATGATAATGGAAGGCAATTGTTGTATTTTGTTATTTTTCTTTCAGGGTTGTATCACACGAACTGAAGATTAAAAAGAAATGCCTTGGTGAGAGCAAATTGGACACGTGAATGACTCACATTTGTGGTTGAGCAGTATTTGTGGTCCAACACGTGGAACACGTCTTCCAATCCTGACAAATCAAAAAACTCTCACTATGTCTCTCCGAAAGGACCGTCTGGAACCCCCACCCCATCTACTTTCTCAACAATCCTCTTGAAAAAGTCCTTTCATTCAAGCTTCTGGGTCTCACTATCTGCCATGATCTTTCCTGGGAAAGCCGCATTTCCAAGCTGGCCTCCAAAGGCAGTCATAACTGGGAATCCTCCATCAAGTCCTTCCTTGGCACATGTGAGCTCCTGAACACATACAAAGCTTTCAGCCACAGCCTGATGGAGTACTACTCTCCCCTCTCGGCTGGTGCTCCCGCCTCTTACCTTTCTCAGCTTCAGGCTGTGGAAACCAAGGCATTTAGGATTATTGAAATCTCCCTTGATGAGCTAAGTCTTTGGGTCTCTCACTCTCTCACCACAGGCAGGTTGGTGGTCATTCTGTCTTTACCATCTCCTCTCTGGCCTCCCCCCCGCCCCCACTCTGTTTGCGATGGGTCCCCCCCCCCATATTTCTGCAGGGCACTCAAAGTCCACCAGCACCCCCTTCTGGTAAACTGCCAAAATCAAAATCACTGTTCACCTTCACTCTTTCATTTCTCTTTTTTCCTGCTTCTGGAACAAACTCCAAACACTCTCTTCAATCCCACTCTTCCCTCCAGGTCTTCAAAACAGCTGTTCACCATCATCTCTTATCTTCCCCTATTCCAAACCACAATCTTTTCTACCCCTGTTAATCCACCCTAAACCCACCTCCTTCAAATTCCCTGCTTTCCTTCCTGAAAGTTCCTGTCGTGTAAGAACCTGAAAGTCCCTGTAGTGTCCATCTTGTTTACCCTGTGTACTCTGCCCCCATCCCTCTCCCTTCCACAGATCTACTCATGTCTCTGTTCCCCACTGTTTTTTTCCTTCCCTCTCCCACCCCTCTTGTCTCCTGCTCCCCTTGTTGTACATTCTGTGTGTTAGCTCTCATACGTGCCTTAACATTGTATAAAAAAATAAACAAAATTCTTCCATAGATATTCTTCGATTTTGGTACAAAGAGAATTCAGAAGACCTTTCCAAGTTTGTGATGAACCATCAAGAAAAGTAATAAACAGATGTATCGCAAGCTTCCATGAAAAAAACAAGACGGGGCTATATGCCACACCACAAGGCTATGCGTGGAACTGTTGTGAGATTATTGTCCTTGAAAGCTGATGTCCAGATTTGGAGATGTGAATTGGCCTCCCAGATACCCTGATCTCAACCCTCCTGATTATTTCTTGTGGATATATTTAAAATGCTCTTCCAGCCAAAGAAAGCTACATAAAAGAACCACGGAGGCCTACAACCAATAAGTAAGCACTTTGTTGTTTCATTAACTACCCAGGTTCCTCCACAGTTGCAGACATTCACATGTTGCACACACATGATATTCCCAATACTACATGCCCTCTCACCTGCCGGACCGGTTTAATCACTTGTTGGCGAATCATCAGCAGCAGCGTTGACAGAAACATGCATCACTGAGGCTCCCAAGCATGTACCAGAAACAAAGCCAATAGCAGTCAACATATACATAATAAAACCCAATCATGTCTCCCACCCATAATTGGAGGGAATAACCAATTAGCTCTCACCTCATCAGTTACCCCATGTGGCTATAGGATTTAACTTATCAAAAAAAAATTACCTCCCATGTTCTTGCACCCAAAGAAAGCTGCTTAAAAATATATAGCATTGTGATTATTATGTCTGTACTACTTGTGAATGTCTGCAGTTGTGGAGGAACCCACTGGGTAGGATTTGAAACAGCAAATGGCTTACCTTGTGCAGCTTTTCTTGGTTGCTTTATGCAGCTTTCTTTGGCTGGAAGAGCATGGGAGCATGATACATATATATATATATACAGTACATATTTCTATACATATCACTGGAACCAAACACAAAAAACAGACATTTTTAAAATAGCAAAATGCCAAGGACAGCGAATTATCAAATGAAACTTCAATGTAAGGACAAATTATAACCGTTTCCAAGTTCGCACTAAATGCGAGCATTTATATTAAGCGACTGAGGAGGGGTTGCTGCGATTGCTGTGGGTTTGTTCGGCTGACTCGACGATGGAGGAAAGAGGGAAGGGAGGATGAGCTGCGATAGGCTAACGACCTGGAATTCGGTGAGGGTAAGGAACGACAGAGGCTTGGAAGGGAGGAGTTGGGGAGAGGGGGGAGTGGTCGGGTGGAGAAGGCACCACGCGAAATCCCAGGATCATAGTGATTGCGCACGGGACCGAGCACCGGACGCCTCCTGCTACGCGTGGTGGTGCTTGGAACAAGGAACCTCTGCCATTTCGGAGAACATCAAATACAGGGGTTCATTGAGTACGTACACAACACGTACACACGTGTACACAAGTGCAATCGGGGAGGAGGCTTCTTATTCTGCAATAGGTAAGAGCATCTTGATTACTGATGCAAATCATCGTGTGATGCTTTGTTGTGCATTTACGCAAACATCATCGAACAACACCTGATTAATGTGATCGCCAACTTGTTGTCCATGCTTATTGGCAGATGTGATTCACCTCTTAGAATTGAAGTATTGAGAAGAAAAAAAAAAGAAGTAGAGAGTGCCGAAGAGAAATGGTCGAGATGCGCACGATGCAGCGGAGTGCTGTGATTGTTATTGATGATGTGTTTTTAATCCAGCTGAACTTGCGCTTGGATTTTGAAGCTACAATGCAACCCATCTCACCCCCCGACCACAACCCTTTCACACCCTGAATAAAATAGCACTCCAAATTATGTAACGCATCACCTCCATGGAGAATGTTGGAAATTCAGCAAGTCCGCGCACAGCTTGCAGGTGGAAATGCAAAAAGCAGGCTGGACCCGGTCGATCATTTGGCTAACCCTGTGCTGTGGATGCTGGTGGGCAGGCGTGGGTGCTCAAAACGCTGCACTTACCAAGAGGCTGTTCGGCAGTGGTGCAGAGACGAGAGAGAAAGAGTGTGAAGAAGAAGGGAAAAGACCCTGCAGAAGGGAGGAGGAGGCACTTTGGACGGCGTATGTGCTGTGCTGTCCGAGCTGGTCCTAACTGAACATAGTGTTGGTGTCTCTCCCGATCTTTGATTCCTGTTCGAGGACCTGACCCGTGGAGTTGCGAGATGATGCTGTCCATTGCACTGAGCATCTGCCTGATGGCGCACGTACATCTCGGCTTTGGTGCGCACGGTCAGTGATCGGCTGCACTTTCACCGACATCGTTCAGCCGTGCACTTCATTGTTATAGTGTGTCAATATTGTCAGTTTTAGTTCAAATCACCTTACATTTAAGGCAGACCACTTGATTTGGTCTCCCTAATATCACCTTTAAGTCAAAAGCGAGTGCATGGTTCTGCAGCGGCTCCATATTTCGCAGCGCACTCGCAATGATGACCCCCCTGGTGCGTCTGTGGCTCCACATGAACAAATTATTGCCTTTTATGTCAATTCTGCTACAAATCCACAGTAAGTTAGGGCTCTTCTGGCAAAAGAGGGAGGGGATGGGTGGGGCTGTGGGGAGTTACATACCAACATTGTTTGAGTGGAAGGAGTGCACATATATATATATGTATACATACCGACAGAGACATGAGAAGGGGGTGGGGTGCATTTTGCCCACTTTACTCGTGAAATATATATGATCATATTAAAAAATTGTGCACATGCTTGGACCAAGGTTGTCCGTTTGAGATATTAAATGTATGGTTAAGCCCATGGGGTGGGGGGAGGGGGTGCACCGGTATTATGTTGGCATCAGTTTCATCACACAATTCATATTGAAAGCTTAATTTTGGCTGGAACCGATCTCCTAAAGTAATTTTTCGCAGATAGTGTCAAGGATCATGGAGGAATTAGGATCTCATGAGATAACTAATAATCGACTGCAGATCGACTGAAAAAACGTAACATGCCCACCAAGTCGGTTTAGTGACGGTGCCTCGAAGCCACACATGGCAGTGGCAACAGCAACAACTGATCAGTGACCGATAATTACGACAACCACTCCATCCTTCCTCTCATCCTTATAACAAGGTCTGCGCGAGACAGGAAGGCTCCATCATCAAATGGAATGATGCAAAATTCAACCTGACACCTATGAAAGCTTCTGCCATTGGGAAATCAAGGATGGCACAAGACGAGCGATCTGGCAATATGCTCTATGCTTCTGAACTTCCTAATGGAAACGGTTTTCTCAGCTCGGCACGTTAATTAATCCAGTGGCACGCACCAAGCGAACGCACTAAAAAAGAAAAAGAGAGCACAAGATGCGGCTCGTTTCAGCACTGTATTTGTTAGTGTAAAAACGCCCTGTCGAACTGGGACTGCACGAAGGGCGACGAGCACAATGCTGTGCTGCACTAACTGATTCTACTTTAAACAAGAACACAATACCCTCATTGGAATTGTATTGCACGATCATTGCACTTGAATGATTAGGGCTACATGGCGACTGTTGTTTGTCGGTTCCGTGCAGGCCAGTTCACCAACGTACCACGGGATGTGTCAGTGGTTGAAGGAGAAGACGTAATATTGACTTGCGCTTACCAAGGTGGAGACAAACCTGCACATTCCATTGAGATGCAATGGTGGCACGTACGCGACACGGACCGGACGCCTCACGGAGCTCGATCCCGACTTCCCAGCAAGCGCACTCAGGTACTCACATCACTGTCATTTGAGCAAAGAAAACAAAGCGACAGGAAGGTTGGGTCACTAAGCAGAAATTTATTCCAGACAGAGCTGACAAGATGTTTGGTTATCTCAGTCGGGGGGATAAAAAACCGTCTGCACAAAAAAAATCTTAACCTTGATGAACGCCCTTCCCCACTGATCAGTCTGATACCAATTACATACAGCACCCATCATGGTATCACACAATATTGCTGTTAGTATTAACAAATTGCAATTATACTTTCATTCCTTCACCAATGCATTGCCTTGATGGATTTGGATTGTTAGTTATGTTTTTTCTTGACATCTACAGTCTCCAGGATTATATTAGTACTGTATTGATATAAGATTTAAGGTCATTACATCAATGAATCTTTGCTCAGACTAAAATCCCACAATTGTTTGAAAGGTCAGGTAGCATCTTGAAGTTCAAAATAATGAAATATCCATTAAACAACTGACTTAACCGCTCCAGTCGATGAACGATGCGCTCGATGAAGCAGGGCTTTTCCAAGACACCATCATACACCTGCCAGGGTTATGTTTCATGACTTTTATATTGCGCAGTGAACTGTTGCATCTGCTTTCCTTGGGGAGTTGTTCCATGAACTGCACAACTTGCTGACAAGGAGCTCATTATACTACTGTGTCACTACTTTATTGCTTAACAGAATCTCTAGATCTACAATACTTTGTACATGTTGAGGATGTTAACGACAATAATAGTAATAATAAAGCATTAAGGACAACAACAAATGTACAAGTTAGCAAAGGAACTCTAACAGAAACTCTTGATGGGATGAAATTTAATTTGTTATCCATTTATCGCCAGAGCATGGTGTGAAGCAATGTGCAAATTGATATCTGATAGAACAAAATGATAAGCCTGTTATATCTGGCAGACAATAAGCCAATGTTTTGATTTTCTGGATGCATATAAGATGGTGTTCTAGGTTCGCCTCGCCGCAGGTGGGGGATTAAACACCGGTGTCTATAGTTCTCCCGACTCGCTATCGCCAATAAAACCTGCATCCATTTCGTGTTCTGTTAAGCTTTTTCTCTTTTTCACGTTGTAATGTTGATTTCGTCGCCACCTACCGTCCATCTTCAGTGCTCATTGGGGACGTATGCTACGTACACGAGCCTCACCGGCCTTACATAATGTACACAAAGGGTACGGTGGGATTAACTAACCAAACAAACCTGCAAATGGGTATAAAGGAGGGTGAGAACAAAAGGCGTCGAGAGAAAGAGGGTGTCTATACATTGGCCAAAAACCTATTGAAAACAATTGTATACAGTGGACGTGTGACAGATGGCCATTTCTCAAAACACAAATTATGGAAGTGGCTGAGTTTTCAATATCCTGGCATTGCTATGGCTACACCAAGACAGAATAGAGTACAGTATTTTCTACCTTTGTCTTTGTCTATTTCATGTGATAATTAGTGTGAACAGATGAAGGTTATAATTCCAGCGTTATAATTGGAAAAAGTATGGAACAATGCAGTTCCGGTTTGATCGCCTAGCAGTCCATGACCCAACACATAATCTCTGGAGAGAATTCCACCCCCACATATCTAATGAGAAAAAGCATGTTATGGAGATTTTGAATCCTCTTCCAAGACATCATTAATTCAGTTAACATTTCTCTTTAATTGTACGAACTATCACGATTTTTATGTTTCTTTTTAATCAAAGACAAGGTCAATGGGGGTTAATTTGTGGTAAAAGAAAAACAAAAGAAAAACCAACCAATTAATATTTCTCCTCCTTCTCCATGTCACCCTCCCACCACCGATGACCTCATTGGTACAATCTGCAGGCCACCAGCTTAGTCGGCTGGCACATTAGCATTGCTTAATGCCCTATGCAATAATTGCTGAGATTAGTACTTTTTAAAAAGAAGTGTAGTTTCAAATTGAACCTTTTATCAGGCTTGCATTTGCCTAGGACTGTGGAATTCAAAGCAGTTGTTATCAGGTAGATATAATTATTTTTGGTTCACGAAAAAATATTTCACGAAAAAAAATAAGTGACCACTATATTCGTTATTGTTGTGTGTCTGTCTGTCTGTGTCTATCTGTCTGTCTGTCTGTCTGTCCCGAGCATAGCTCCGTGGGTTTTGATCCGATCCTGACAAAATTTTGGTGGGAGGTTTATATCATGATCTAGTTGTGTTTTCCTGAAAATGGGCGTGGTCCGCCTAGTATGGGCGGAGCCACGCCCAAAAACATGTGTTTTTAGGGGGTAGCCGATTTCAATTTGCATCTTCTCCTAGGGGTTGTCGAATCTGACAGGGTTTCAGTATTTGGTTAGCCAATGGCACTCATAGCCCTACGGAGCTCGATTTTTCATTTTCGTCCAAGGTCAAGGTCACAAGGTCACGAACTTAGAAAATTGCGAATTGTGTTTTTAGGGGGTAGCCGATTTCAATTTGCATCTTCTCCTAGGGGTTTGTCGAATCTGGCAGGGGTCTTGGTATTTGGTTAGCCCAATGGCACCTGCATAGCCCCACGGAGCTCGATTTTTTTCATTTTCGTCCCAAGGTCAAGGTCACAAGGTCACAAACTTAGAAAATTGTGATTTTGACATAAAAATCCATCTTCTCCGAGGGGTTTGTCGAATCTGGCAGTGGTTTTGGTATTTGGTTAGCCCAATGGCACCTGCATAGCCCCACGGAGCTCGATTTTTCATTTTCGTCCCAAGGTCAAGGTCACAAGGTCACGAACTTAGAAAATTTCGAATTTTGACATAAAAATCATACGACCGCCCAAACTTTGAGAGCTAGGATGACAATATTTTTATGCATAATCTTGAGGTCATTCCCCACCTAAAGTCTTGAAATCATTTTGCTCTATCTCGAACACCTTGCCCGTGGCGCCCCTTCAAGTTTGTTTTTACGCTGATTTCATCAAAGTATGGATAATCCGAGGAGTGTGAAATGCCATATAGCCTATAGGACATTATATTGTTCCTGGAATGTTCCAGAGGAAGTTTTGCACCAAAGGTCATAATCCTTGACCTTTGACCTTTAAAGGTCAGAAGGTCAAATTTTCAAAGTTGTGGAATCGAACCGGGTTTTCGACCTTCTTCGACGAACTAACTCCAATAAGCTATAGCACGTATCCTGTTTCCTTATTTTAATGTCCACAACATTGTTTTGTGACCTTTAAAGGTTATGCAAAGGTCAAATTTTTTAAGTTGTTGAACGAAACCGGGTTTTCGACATTTTGCAGCTAATAACCTGTCACTCGTACCACATCATGTTGATCATTTTTATAACTTGGTCAAACATTATCACATTGTCTCATCCTTGACTTCTGAGACAATCTACATCGTCAAATACCGCTCGTGAACCATCGCGTCTTCAGACTTTGTTTAAACTAAAGTATTAGTATTCCTTAACAAGAAAAAATATTATTCTCAGGACTGTGATGAGACAATCAGGTTTGTTTGAACTTGCTGAGTTTAAAGAAATTGATTTTTTTTTGTATACATTGTCGAGGCTCGAATGAGGGTTAAGACACAATGCACAGCAATGGGGGGCATGAGAGGGGCGGGAGAGGGAAGAACAAAACCGTGGGGAACAGAGACATTAGGAGATAAATATATGTATATATATGTATATATATGCATATATATACATACAGTATATACAAAAATATATACATGTCATACATCCTCCAATTCCTCACTATTCTCCTATATCCTCTCAATCTCCTCCCTCTTGTCATCAAATAATCTCTCCGCTTTCGTTTTGTTATCCTTACGAAGATAATGAATGGAAAGGTATAATTAATTTTTGCCTAAAAATCTTTCAAAGGAATAAGCTGGTGACCTGCCCATATTGTGTGATTTCTTATTTTGTTGAATTAATTTACTAGTCAGTTTTACATGTGATGAATGCAACACTGAACTCATATGAAGACAGTTTCCAAAGAAGGAGATTAGATGATTCATGAACTCACAGCAAAAATATCAAAATTATGAATTTGCTTTACATTTGAAAAGATGGAGATTTTATGTTAGATGTAAAACGTGATCAGGAAGATTGGAGACATACAGTACATGGGAGGAAGGAAAATAAAATAATGCAGGTTGTTAGGATGGGGGAATTGTTGACTCGATGATGATGAAATGCAGTGAAATACATCAGAACTTCAATGAAGTGAAACATATTTTGAATTCCACATACATTAGTTTGACTTTTTCATCTTCTCAAAAAATATTTTTGACATTTTTTAGAAGCTGCACATTTAATAACATTTTTATGGACGTTTTTATAAAATTTTCTTTGTGATAAAATTATTCCTGTGTTTCTTTTGAAAACCTTGAAAATTTTACCAAACAGGGAAAAAATGTTGAAAGAACAAGGTTGGAGATTATTTTCCAAAAGGGAGAATTCTGTGCATCAGGTTGCCCAGGAAAAAATCTCAAGAATACCAGGAGAAAATATAATTGTGATTGGAAAAAAAAACACTCAAGCAGAGAGGGCATTGTCAGAGAGCAAGAAATTAGGCAAATGGGATTCTAGAAGAATAGATGAAATCAAACGTTGAGAATCCCTATTTTGCTTCACAGAAGGGTTAACTCTGTAAGCATCTAATTATCCTTGCTTCTCACGGTGGTTAGAATACGCAGTCAATGTCCTGTTGGTTTCATCCATTGTTCTACTGGTCTGCCGTTGCAGATTGGCATTAGCCTGCACGAGCAAGCAGTTATTCATTCTAAAATGTGATTCTAGAATGCATCGATCATGAGGGGTAAGCCTTAGATCACTGCAGAAAAAATATCAAAATGTACTGGTTATATACATCAGGTGAGGACATATCTAGAGTATTGCATTTGCATTTGGTTTTAATAACCTTGTTAGATAGCTGCGTTACAGAGGGTTCATTGTGTAGCAACGAGAATGCTTCCATGGCTTTTAGGTCTGCTTATGAGAAAATAAACAAATAAATTATAGAAAGGAAGATTACTTTTCATATACACAGCATCTGACTGCTGGTTGCATCATCCCTGAGGATGTGGCTATGAAACTAATCAGATATTAGAGAATAGGACTCAGGGGCACAGTTTGTAGGTAACCCAGATAGCCACTGACACCAGACTGTAATCTGGTGAACCGTCGGTGCAGCTGGCAGGGTGTCTAGCCTGAGTCAGCCTGGCATCGGTGGCTGTCTGGAAAATAAAAAAGGAGCTAAATCTGACGTAAGACCGCAATTATGTTGTATTCAGGAAGATAATGTGGTCTTGTTTAGCAGAATTAGTGGACCAAAAATACATGATCACTTGCAAAATAATTAGATGTGAACCTCAATGTAATGAAAAAAATAAAAAGATCTCTCTTCCGGTAACATGTATCTGAAAAACTGGGATTGGGATGTTGGAATTGTATTTCTACCTCCGCCACTGAAAGTGGACAGAGGTTATGTTTTCACCCTTGTCTGTTTGTCTGTCTCCGTCTGTGAGCAGGATAGTTCAAAAAGTTATTGACGGATTCAGATGAAACTTGGTGGACTGGTTGGGTGTGTGACAAGGACAAATTGATTCGATTTTGGTGAAGATCTAGATCCGGATCCGGAATCCGCGAATTTTTCAAGTGATTCTTCACCATTGAGTGATTGCGTTAAAAACGATATCTAGCATGATATCTCAAAAAGTTATTGACGGATTCAGAAGAAACTTTGTGCATAGGTTGGGTGTCTGCCAAGGATGAATTTATTCGATTTTGGTTGTCGATCTGGCCTGTCAGTAGGATACAAAACGTAAGCTGTTCAACCTGGCAGAGGTATGTGCTCTACCGTGTGCTGTTCTCCTTTTAATATCGGTTAAATATATTTTTGATCAATAAGGTGAACTCATGCATTTAACTGCAGGAATTATAGATTTGCATGTACGAAGTGACTGATATATAAAAGCGGTATTTGCTTTTATCTCTACAATCATGCAAATCAAAGGATTCTGAAAGACCAGAAGTTTCAAAAATGGCACAGCTCAAACGAACCGTGACCAACTGGTCTGGCCAACCTGGTTTCCAAGCTTGATTGAATTATTAGAGCGTTTGCCATGAAGGTTATCTGAAAGGGCATAATGTAGGAATAATTTAACACCGATAATAATAGATTCCACTCCCAGTCTTAATTTGTACTGCCTCCACCAATACTTTTTGACTCTTCCCTCCACCATTTAAAAAATATTTTTGTACAAAAAAATGAACATATCAATCTATATATATATATACATATACATATACATATATATATATACATATATATATATATATATATATATATATATATATATATATATATATATATACACATCTGATCCCATAACTCATGATATGGGAAACCCAAGTTTGATTCCCATGTACCATATGTAAATATCTATTGTCTCCTGTCATAATTAATACAGTGGTACAATGATGTCTACTAATGTCTTTTTCTTGCATATGATTTAAGTGAAAGTTCCAACTGTAATGCTTAGGTCAATGTAAAATAATTAAATAAGCAAACAATTAAATGACAAAAAAATCCTTCCACCACTTTCAGGCTTTTAAGGAGTAGCTGGTTGGGTATTCCTTTCTCAGCTATTGTATGGCTGCACTCAGCAGTCACACATGACATAACATGTTGGTGTTTTCGCGTGTTTGGGGAAATTGGAATGTACTGTTATCGTGGTGGGGTGAAGATATGGCACAGACTATAGACTTTTTATATTCCTCCTTTTCCTTTGATTTATTTGTGATATATGGCTGGGCACCAACAATCTTTTCCTGTGGTTAAGCTTCCTATCTTTTGTGGTTTGCAAACCCAACCTTGATATTGTGAAGTCACTATTTTACATTTGTGCTGTCGTGTTTCTCATCTGTATCTTAGGCACAGGAAAGATGACTGAGAGAATTGCTTCCCAGATTTGTCATTGCAAAAAGGTTATATCGCTTGTTTTGTTATTTAAATTATGCCATTCCTTTTCTTGTGATTTCTATCTTCCATTTCCCAATCTATGAGGCAATGCATGTTGATGCAAAATTCAATCTTTCAAGTAATGTGCTTCTTTGTAAACCGTTTAACAAGTAATTGCAATGCCATATGGACAATAATTCATTCATTTCCTTCCTATTTATGATTACCTATAAGAGACATGAACGGCTCTGCTCTATAGAAAGATATGCTCTGAGATCACATACTCATAACTTCAAAACAATATTATTTGTCACTAGATTTTGAATTTATTCCATTTGAATTCCACCTTGAGCTCCTTGTTACCAAGCTGCTGCCTTTGGAAGCAAAGGTTTATGCATTATTAAAATAAACAGTTTGACATGTGTTCAAAAAACTTAAGCTTTATAAATGGGTGGCCTGGTTGAGCAAGTAAGACCAAACAGGTGCACGTTAAATATCACATCTTACATTAATCTTCTAACAATAAAAAAAAAACATTCCTTTCACGTCATGAGGCACATAGGGATGCCAAGGAAGTTTCATTTGGCTGAGGAGTACAGTCCTGGACAGGTTGCCACTCCAATGCAGGATACTCAAATGGCTTATTACCCCAGGAAGCTGGTACTCATTTCACCGACCTCAGAAGGGTGACAGGCTGAATCAACCCACCTCATGTTATTTCAATGGCATGACAGAGGCTCAAACTCTAGACCCAAATATCTTAAGCCAGCTACCTTAACTGTTAAGCCAACACCAGACATACATTAGTCTTCCACCTGATCCAAAATTAAAATATATTAACGTTTACCAATGAGCCTATTCTTGCATTGTTGATATATTTTCACATTTGATGAACATGTCATGAACTTCGGTTGTTAGGAAGGTTGTTAGGAAGGTAGTTGCTTCAATAGTGAGCATGATGGAGTTTAACAAAACCAATACATAACGGTTAACATCACAGTAATAATCCTCTAATAAAAGAACTTGTGGATAAAAGCCACTGCAGAAGAAAGGTGAGTGACAATTGGCAAAGTGTGGAAACTAAAAGGTGTTATTGATGCAGAAATTGGTCGAGTAATGACCATCAGCCCTGTGGCATTATTTTCCACAAGCAATGTGTATAAGAAACTGCCAAAAGATCTTTTTTGCGATGTTGCCCATTTTCAAGGCGTTGACGTCTAAAGCATTTTGTAAAAGCCAACATCGTCTAAATTGGACTCAACCACCAAAAAATGATTTGATAAGTTACCATTCATGGGTGGGGAACAAACTTTTTGATTTTCCATCCCAGTTTGTACAGATAGAAAAATGAAGCAAAATTTGTCTATTTGAATTTAAATAATACTTTTTGCATCTGGCTCATGGAAGTGTGAGGAGATAAAGCGTAAAATGGCACCAAGCTGTCAATTGGGCCACAGTTGGACACAACAAGAAAGGGAAAGAATGAATATGAATAGGAAAAGAGGGGAGAGAGAGCAGAGAAGGAAACAGAAATCTACAAGAAGATTTGGTTGGATGAGATAGGTTCAATGGGTGTGGAAAAACTTACGAGTCAGGATGGGGGATTATATTGATTGGTTTGTGCACCACTTGCTTGAAGCCCTGGTGGGAAAAGTGTGATTGAACAGAAAATGGAAGGCAGTTCCACAATTGAAAGAAAAGAGGAAGATAGTTTAGGGGTGCAGAAAGCCTGGATTTTGAGAGCTTAACCCAAAGGGGGTTTCTGGTAGAATCTCTGCATCCTGGCGTAGCAGAGGAGGGTCATAGTGCTGAAAGAGCAGAGGGAGCTATCCCAAAGTTGTTAAAAATAAACAGTCCAAAGTCTTGGTTGGTTGTCCAAAGAGGTGATAAAAACACAGAGGACACATATCTGTGTCCTCTCTGTTTTTGTAATCACCTCTTTGGACAGCCAGTGAGATGCCAATAACGTTGAGAGGTTTAGATGCCACAGAATCCAGGAGAGAACAATGTGAAGTTGTGGTGCCATGCCATAAGGAAGAGCAGTACTCCACTCAGCTAAATATAAGGCCATGTAGGTGATAAGTAGTTCTGATTTTCCAAGGAATGACTTCAAACTAGAGGATGCCCCATATGGGGCTGACTGTGGGAGACAGCTTTGCCACATGATTGGCTCAAGAAAGGTCACGGCTGATGGTGAGGACTTGAAGTTCAAGAGATGGAGCCTCTTCCTTCTTCTTCTTTTGTGTGCAGTACATGGCTGTAGGTAGCATCATTTGCTGGAGGCACAGCTGTGCTGTTGATGCAATACCCCCCTGAAGGTGGGAGCAGGAATTTGGAATTTGCTCATTATGCTGACAATAGCTCACCTACTCTTCATGAAAGACGCAGTGGGATATTTACCATCCAATGATTAATATTAGCAGACAAGACGCATAGTTTAACATCCACCCAAGGGATGACACACACAATGATGAATGGCCCTGCCTGCGAAACATCAAGCTGGCAGTTTATAGCTGAGTCGAGATTCAAATCGAGGCGAGACAGCTCAGAGGAGGGTGTGCATACCTCTAGGCCATGGGACTCTTTCAGTAGCCTCACCATAGAAATAGAGACTTGGATTAGTTTGATGATCCTTCCAGAGTGATTTAACCACCTGTGTGTTGAACCAGCCCACACATTATGGATGTGATTGTATTCATGTGATATTTTTTGTGCAAAAACTTGTTTTGCTACATTATTCTCATACAAAGTTGATTGAGTACAAACCTGCATGCAGACGCACACACTCACTCACTCAATCAAAAAAATAGATATAACAATACTCAAAGGGGTAGAATCTTACATTAAAGTTGAGTAAGTACACAGTCGTATGAACATTGTCAAAGCAATTCACATGCAAATTTTTATACATAGTTGAGGCTCCTGAAAGAGCTAGTGCACTAAACAGATCAGGACACAAAAGGACAAAATAAACAGGAGAGAGAGAGAGAGAGAGAGAGAGAGAGAGAGAGAGAGAGAAGAGAGAGAGAGAGAGAGAGAGAGAGGTGCGGGGGGGGGGGGACACCAACAGCAGAGTTGAAAGCCAAAATAGAGGCAGACTTGGACAAACAATGGGTGTGCGAAGGAATGGCAGCAGGAGAAGATGCTTTGGGTGGATAAAATGGATACAGTCGAAAACTTTCAGGAGGCGAAAATGGACATTGAAAGGAGGAGGGAGGGATTGAAGTGAGGTTGGGGTGGTGTTAACAAGGGGGAGAAACTATCATGGTTTTGGATTGGGGGTGATCTGAGATGGTGGTGAACAGCTGGCTGCAGATCTGGAAGGAAGAATGAGATTGAAGAAAATGTGGAGTTGGTTCCCATTAGGCAGAAGAAATTAGAGGAACAAAAGAGTGGAGGTGAGCAGTGATCCTGGATTTAGGTAGTTTCAGCAGAAGGTGGTTGATGGTGGACTGTGTGTGCCCTGCAGAAACCTTGGGGGGGGGGGGGGCAAGGCATGGAAAGAGCAAAGGTGTGAGACTAGAAAGGAGGTGGTAGAAGACAAAGAGACCAGCGACCTGTCTGTGATGATGAAGTGATAGGCCCATCAACTCAACTTCAAATCGTCTTGCAGGCTCTGGTTTCCCCGGTGACAAGCTGAGCAAGATGTGAGGCAGCGGAGCCAGCCCAGATGGGAGAGCAGTACTCCATCAAGCTTTGGATGAAAGCTCTGTCGGTGGATAGGAGTTCAGGTGGGCCAAGGAACGACTTTATATGATGGCGGATTCCCAGTCGGTGGCTGACTTTGGATGCCAATCAAATGGAAGACCAAATACTGCATTGGAGTTATTAGAAGGAACCCTGAGAAGTAAAGAGCAAAGATGGAGTCATCAGAAGGAACCTGGATAGGAATCAGGTTTTAGCCGCTACTCCACTACCCTCAAACCCAACTTTGAAATGTGATTTGCTCAAGGAAGATCATGGCTGATAGTGAGACCCATGATTTACTCAAGAGGATTGTTAAGAAAGTAGATGGGGGAGGGGTG
>CM068955.1:45794729-45808589 GCA_035128595.1 Eptatretus atami
GAGGGTGAAGTTGCCTTAAGGTCCAAATGCTTGGCCATACAATATACATTTACTGTTTTTGAGTGTGTTCCCCCAAAGATTGAGCTTACAAGTCATCCAATGTAGGATTATATTCAAATATCCACCTCTCAACTGATAAGGAGTAATTAACCCACGTGTCATACCAACACTTTCTACAAGGGTCCTGTATGTTGGACACTTGCCGCGTATCCATCATTTTAAAAAAAATTCTTAACAGAGGGTGCCTGCAATGTATCCATCTTCTTGAAGCATCCCTTGCACAGTTATGTGTAAGATTAGTCCTCAAATTAAACATTTTATTCTTGTTAAATAAAGACTACCACTACTACTGCTGCTGCTGCTATGAGTACTACCACTACCACCAGCATTGGTTAACAAAGTTTCAGAAAAGTAGCTAGGAAAGAGGATATCAAAATGAAAATATGAGATACTCACAATAGTCCAAGACATGTCAACATTTTATGAATTTTCAATATATATGTGATAAAGCATCGACATGTCTTGGACTGTCATAAGTATCTTGTTAACCAAACTTTCTGAATGATCCTCATATGTTACAGTTACCGTTTATGGCTTAACATCCACTGGACAGAATTTTCATTCAATATAAATAACAGCTTGACCTTCAACAACCAGGTAATTTCAAGTGGTAACGTTATCATAACATCGTTTTCTTCGAATAATATATTTAAAATAATTTGATAAAATTGATCCATGTTGGTAAAACCAATATTTAAGGCCTCTATTTGAAACTTGGCAAGAGTCCGCATGGTAATACAAGAGAGGTTATCTTTGAGATCACTGCAATTACTTTTTCAATGTAGTTTTTGAATGTAGCCTTAAAAAAACAAATAACAAGCAGAACTAGAGCGGTACTCAGTAGAGCGCATACTTCCATCTGGCTGAACAGTTTATGTTTTGTATCCCACCGATAGGCCGGATCTGGATCTGGACCATTCGTCATAATCACACACCAAAATCGAATCAGCTTGTTCTTGTCATCTACCCAACTCATCCACCAAGTTTTGTCATAATCCGTCCACAACGTTTTGAAATATACGATACAGTATATCATTTTTGGCAACATCTCTCAATAGTGAAGATAGTGGGGCAACTTAGCATAACAATTGTGCATTTTGTGAGGAAAGCACCAAATTTGGCACACTAGTAGCCTATCATATTATGAACAGATTTGGATATTGGGCCATCTCAAAATTTTTGATGGCAGTGGAAAATGGCTGCCACAGACATCAGCGGCTGAATTTGAGATGGCCCAATATCCAAATCTGTTCATAATATGATAGGCTACTAGTGTGCCAAATTTGGTGCTTTCCTCACAAAATGCACAATTGTTATGCTATATTTAGCTAAGTTGCCCCACTAAGATCATAACTAAGAAAATTAAAATAATTCTTGAATCTCAACCCGGATCCGGATCTTCATCAAAATCGAATCAATTCTTTCTTGTTACACACTCAATCTGTCCACCAAGTTTCGTCCGAACCTGTGCAAAACGTTTTGAGACATCGTGCTCACAGACAGACAAACAGACAAACAGGGGTGAAAACATAAGCTCCTTCAACCTTCGGTGGCGGAGGTAATAATTTAAGCTTATCACAATGAGGACTTCTGTAAACTTAACTTTTAACAAACTCATTAGTTGAAAAAGTTCCTAAAACAAATCCTGCTTTTATAACTTTTGAAATAGCTTAAGGAATGACAATTGTCACAAACATTTGGAACTATTTACATATTAAATAGCTTATTCGTAAATAAATTAATTTGCAAATATCCCAGAAAATAAGATGTTTGTGTGGTCAAGGGAAAGGAAAGGGGGTGGTTGGGGTTGGTGGGTAGAATTTGAATTTTGTTTCCTTAAATGTGCATGCGGTCTTTACTCCCTCTCCTTCATTTTTTTCATGACTGTCTTTTGACTATATAAGTTCATATAATGCTGAAATAATAATCAAACAAATATGTAACATTTATACTGCAGAAATTATAACATGTCAGAAACAAGAATGATAAAGTTTTGCAAGGATGTCTAGATTACAGTTGATCTGGGAATGAGAAATCTATACTGAAGAATATCTTCATGTGGACTCACACACACACACACACACACACACACACACACACACACACACACACACACACACACACACTGACACACAAGCTACACCAATTACAATAGCCTCTTGTCCCTTTAGGAATGCACGAGGATAATGACACAAAAAATATTGACATTGGGAACTCAGTATAGCATTACTCATAACCCATAAGTGTGTTTTAGCATTAAAATGCTACAAAAGTATTATTCAATGTTTTTGACAAAGCACCCCCAAACAAATGCAATCGCAACCAAACTGAGTTTTCAGCAATGCGGAGCCTTGTTGGGCTATATGCAGATTACAGTATATCTGAGAATGAACGCCTATATGTGAGTCGATTTGCATGCAGACTCCCACACTCACTGACAGACAGACTGATTACAAAAGCCTCTCCCATCGGTTTGGGAATGAGATAGGCTCATAATGTTATACTCAGCACAATCAAATTCTGTCAGGCTTCGGCATTTCCCATCTTCTACTACTACTACTACTACTACTACTACTATTACTACTACTACTACTACTACTACCATCACATGAATGATTCCCACCTTCTTGTGAGGTCAGCAATGAAAGTTTTTGGTCCAAATATTTTGTGAACAAGCTAGCAAGGCCTATTGAACAAACATGATGAAGATTTCTTCCTCCCAGCTAGTCAAGGACCAGAGGGTCAATTGAAGGGCAGCAGGGATTTGGAATTTGCTCAGGATAGTGGCAATAACTCCCCTACTCTTCATGAAAGACACAAGGGAACATCTTCAAAGTCGCCAAAATAACGCTGGCAGATGGGACACCCGGATTAAGGTTCATCCGAGGGATGTGCACTTTATGATGTAGCATCTTACCTGCAAAACACACATCCGATAGTTTGTAGTCGGATTGGCAGGTGACTCACTTACCTGTGAGCTGTCTTGACTGGAGCACTTGAACCCAGTCTGATAGCTCAGAGGTGAGTCACCTGTACATCATTCTGTTGGATTGAAGTGTTTCACTTAAATATTTTAAATATAATATGTAGGATGGTTATACTTAGAGCAACTAACTGGTTCTTTTAGTTCTTCCCTGAGCCTTAACTTCCATGTTAAACAAGGGGTGACAGCTTGACAGCTTCATTTCACAGACTTAAGCAATGTACATGTTATTAATATTAAACAACAATATTTTATCCAAGAAAAATGTTCTAAAATCACAAATTGCCCAAACCATTCAAATGCTGATATTATAATAATAATAATAAATTTCACTT
Source organism: Eptatretus atami (assembly GCA_035128595.1). Lineage (NCBI taxonomy): Eukaryota > Metazoa > Chordata > Myxini > Myxiniformes > Myxinidae > Eptatretus > Eptatretus atami. The sequence goes on from CM068955.1 coordinate 45,798,108, forward strand.
TAAAAAAAAATGCTTACATTAAACCCATGTGCAGGCCTCGGGGGGTTGGGGGGCTGGAAATGAATTTGGGTTCTATAATAACATTTAAATTTGCAGCAAAGTAGATAGCACCTCCGGCCATTGGAAACACAAGAGGTCAGTCAGCACTTATTTAGTGTATAATGGCAGGTTTGTGTGCACACGTCCATTTTGTTACTCTTTCTCTTCATCGCAGGTGGTTCCGAACACTGAGGCGACCAAAATAAGTGTGAGTAACCATTTGCTGTGATGTTCAACAAATATTTTCATAATTTGTACAATTTCTAACCTGCTTTGCATTGTGAAAACATCCCTTTTGGAAGATAATTATAATCACTTTTACTCCCATGAAATGTGCGGATCTACAGTATAATCCTCATCATTGGTTCTCTGCCATGTTTCGTCCTGTCTTGACAGCCTATGTTCAAAAAAAAATTACACAAATACAATACTCCCAAGAGTTCAGGTCATGCCAAAAAATGTATTCATCATTAAATTAGATTCTTAAACACACTAGTGACAGAGCATCGGTGCTGCTGATGCAGTTCCTCGGTAAAGGTTATGTTCGGTGGGCTGTTGTTGCCTTCCAAGCACTCAGGGTGGGAAATTTGTAATTTGTTTATGGTGTCAGAAATAACCTTGTCTCCTCTTCTCAAAAGACAAGGTAGGATCTTTAACTTCCACCAAGAAGCAGTACCAGCAGACAGGTCCTCGAGCTTCACATCCATCCATGGAGGGTGCACACATTGATGCATAATCGTCCTGCTTGTAAAACACCAGGGTGACAGTTTATAGGTTGGTCGAGTTTTCGAACCCATGCTACACAGCTCAAATGCAAGTACACATCAATCTAAGGTTTTCTGCAGACCCCAAAACGTGAGGCATAAACAAATAAAACGTACTGTACATCTAAATTGAAAAAAATCTCTAAATATTGTCGTGCCTTCAACCATTGTGAGTACTCGTGCAGCCAATATTCAAATAACCGTTATTAAGAAACTGAAACGCTGCCCCCCCCCCCCCAAGGATGAATGAGTCATGCTTCAGACTAGATGCAGGAGTTTGGAAGATAGCCAATGCAATAACGCTTCAAAAAATATACCGTGACATTTTTAACATTCAAAAATGAGTGAGGTGGTTTGAACAGCTGGCAGCTTACCACCCCTTATTTATGATCACACCTCATAACTGAAAAGCACATGGAAGACATTTTTATAGTTCGATACTATTTGCTCAAAATGAAACTCGTTACCACTTGAACTCTCCTGTCATTTTCCATTCCCACAATGCTGTAAAACCCAGCATTCCACTCGCCATCTATATCTGGATAGCACAAACACTCGTCTCTCGGTTCAATTTCTCGGACTAGCTTATAAACTGTCGTCCTAGTGTTTCGCATCCAGGGCAAGGCATCAATATCTGTGCCGTATGTTGGATGGACGTTAAACTGGGTGCCCCGTCTGCCGGAATTCGTTCGCAGATGATAAAGATTCCACGGTGCCTTTTGCGGAGGAGTCAAGCTGTCACTGGCACTCTGAACAAGTTCCAAATTATGCTCAAACCTACAGGGGACACTGCATCAGCAGCACCCTCACACCCTTGTAAGAAGCAACGCTAACCTGCAGCAACGTGCTGCATATGAACGAAAATTAAAAGCCCACATTGCTTGCTCGCTTGACTATCAGTTCAGTGCTTACCCACACGGACCACCATGTTCAGCTTATTAAACAAATGTTTGTGCATTTTCAAACTGTGCCGATTTTATTTATTTTTACTTAGCTGCACTGTGTTCGACAAATTTGTGCATTATTCTGTCCTACAGGTCCCCCTTAATAATGAATTGGAAGGAGCATGTGCTCCAGCAAACAAATTCTCTGCAGCTCTGTTTGAAGAGGCCAATTGATTTTTGGAAGAGCATGAACAATTTTGAAGATGACATCATGTAATGTCATCAACAACTCGACTGGATTTGTCACTGCAAACCACAAAGAGTTTGACATTGGGCTAAAAAGTCCACCCAAACATCACACCCTATCCCAAACATTTTCAGGAAGTATGTAATTTATGACTTCCGTTTTCAACACCAAATGAGCCGACGCATTCCCTTCAACAAAAAAAATGCAGTTTCAAAATAGCATGACGAATGCACAAGTGATGCAATATAAATACTTCAGTCAAGCATGCTAAATTGAGCGTGAAAACCTCAAACCTGTAGAGAAAAAGACAACGCCACAATGTTAGGGGTAATTACACATGCTCCCAACAGAGTCCAACTTCATACCAACACAAATTATTTCTTTCTCTTTGCCACTTGCCATGAAGCGCCAGCCACAGCTGTCTGACAAAAGTGGAAAAGCACTTTGTCGCGAATCTAATGCCTGTTGATGGTGTGCAAACTGTCTTTCAAGAGGAAGTGCAAATCTCTCTCTCTCTCTCTCTCTCTCTCTCTCTCTCTCTCTTTCTTCTCTCTCTCTCTCTCTCTCTCTCTCTCTCTCTCTCTCTCTCTCTCTCTCTCTCTCTCTCTCTCTCTCACACACACACACACACACACACACACACACACAATGTGACTTGCCTCCATGAAAGCATTTGGCTTGAGCTCTCAAAATCACCTTTTAACATGTCAATGTGATGATGCTTCCAGGAGAAATGCAATGGTTCATCATAAGCAATTTCAGCAGAAGTTTCATAAACTATTTTTTCTTTATTCTTCATATTTGAGTCAATATAAATATTTGACCATCAGTTTCAAAACGCATTGTTTTGACGGTCTCGCTTATGATAATATTCTTATTCAATACATCGCTTCATGACATTTTATACACAACTGAGTTCACTTGCCCAGTTGGCTTAAGTTGAACAAACACCAACATTCGAGTTACTTTGCCAAAGCTATCAATGAACTCATTCCATTTAATAAAGGCACTGTTTAACAAGCAATGCTTCTGCCAAAAGGGAGGTTTCACAGGTGGTGCAACTGTTCTCCTTGACTTCAAGCAAACACTCACCATAATTCAAAATTATCATTGTAAGTCTGATGGTTGTTGTGCAGGCTATTAAGGTGATGGGAAGCAACATTTCAAACTACCTGCAACTATCGCATGTTCGCAAGAAAGACGAGGGCCTGTACGAATGTAGGGTGAATGACCGCAGTGGAGGTGTCAAGAAGGAACACAAGGCCCAGGCTCGCCTGCGTATTGACAGCCGCCTGCAAGGAGACATGCAGGTGAGCTGAGCCGTGACGTTGAGGCCGCTGGCCTGCCTTGGTAGTTCATGGGAGCAATGATTTACTTTCCTGATCGGGTGGTATTTCACACAGATCCAGGATTATAGCTAAAAAATATGGACTAGCTGCACCACATGGCAAAGCTAGGATTAGTGAGAAGATAGCATTGTGACACGTAAACGAAAGTGCACCAGATATATTGTTATTGTCTGTCTTTAGATTTCCACTTTAAGCTTTATTCCTCCTCGTTATCCTGCCATAAAACTAGCAAATTGACATTTTACTACCATGGTCAAAAACCCCTGCTGATAGTTTAGACATTAATTGTCAGTATTACTGATGATAATTTCAGCCTCCCTTAGAATTCAAAGTTCACATCCAACAGTAAATCCATAACAATCGCAGAGCGAGTGAGAGCCAGAGCAAAAGATGCACAAGGAACCAGACTAGCGGAGATGGATTGGGAGGGTTCCTGTGGGTGGCAGTAACTGAGGTGAGTGATTATCCTGGAAGGGTGTGGTGGGAGGGGGTTGTGGGGACTCTGCAGGGACTTGATGGCATAGAGAACAGGGCAACAGGAATTGATGGTGTCAGGAACTGCAGGTTGTCATGACAGATATAGAGGAAAGGCAGAGAATGGACACAAGAAATCAATTTGTTGCTCAGATGGGGAGGATGGAATGCATCCATGAAGGTGGGGAGGGAAGTCAGTGGGGTGGAGGGCATTGGGACACAGTACCGATGAAAGGTTGTTGGTGAATATAGTCGGATAGGAGTGATGCTCGTGAGCCAGGTAATGATAAATGGCAGGAGGTGAAACAGAGTCGAATTTGAACAAGGTAATGTGAAGGGTAGAATGTAATTTCAGAAGTGTGTACCACATGTGCCATTACAATGCAGCCGGATTGGAAGGAAGACTTGGAAGGTTGTCAGTGCAAATTTTAAGGAAAAGATCAACAGCGAGAACAAGACTGAAGAGAGAGTCCTTTGACTCCGTAACATAGGAGAGAATGTTGCCATTATATGGTAACATAAAAGTGTCAGCCAAAATCAATTTTAAATAAAATTCCTCAAATGAGTAGACACAAAAAATTTGGGGACACCACTCAAAGCACTCTGACATTAGTTGAATTTCCACTTGGCATTAAACATACCCTTCCCCTCCTAGAACCCCAGCCCTGATTTCCCCCCCTCCACGAACCTCACCCTCACCCCCGACATCCGGTTCCCATCCGACAATTCCAACCTGCACGCCCCTGAAGGCGCAAGAGGCACGGCCCCTCATGAGTAACGGCTCCCCAGGTGGGAGGAGAGCACCTGCTGCTTCCGTGCCGACCCTCCACAGCGCCCGACTCCCTCTGGGATCAGCTCCCAAAATCCACTCGCTGCCCACGCCACCCACCACGCCAGCAGCATCCCAAGCACGGAAAAACATTCCCGGAGGTGCGGAACCAGGCCTGGGTATATTATAAAATGTCAATGTCAGTGCAAAGTTCACAGGCAGCCATATTGAATTCCTGTGGCAGCTTTAGCCAGCATTGTATTTTGTCTACAGTGATAAAATGTATATTTGTTTTGAAGTGCAAGTGATTGATTTTTTTCTTCTTGAAAATTTGGAGTAGAATTAATACATCTTGTTTATATAAAAGTTTCATCCAAAATATTCTTTCTTTATTATGCCTTTTGTGCTATATTTGGACACTCAGTTTAAAGTTCAAAAGTAATGTGTTAATGCCACCAGTCAATGTAATGTATTTTGTTTATGACGTGTTTCACTCATTTAAAACGTTAACATGTGACTTCATTGGATATTATGGCACAAAGAGCCAATCGAAGTATAAAACGGGATTAAAAACGAATTTTGTGATTTGCCACCCAACTAGCTTCAATGGATCTGATATCCAATTGTAAGCTCACTGATCAGGAGGCCTCATGCCACTGCTGGGGTTAGTAACCAGGGATGGTTACAGTTAGCAAGGTGAGATTTAACTATCAATCTTACATTTGACCAATAAAGGAAATTAGAAATCTGGCCAGGTTGTCAATCCAAAGGAATGCTTTTTGGGAAAAGTTTATGGGAACGTTATTGTCCAAATAGCAGAAGGGACAGCCAGCTTAACATTATCTCAGAACATCCTACGATTATAAAACACAGTGTGCATTTGCCTGTCCCTCTTCATAAGTATGATTTAAGTCGTGTTTTAAAGGCCAATCTTTTAACATGACTGCGTATTCATTTTGGTCTATTTTTCAGGATTAAAAAAAAAATACTCAAAACATTTTCCATAAAAGAGTAATTGCATCTCTTCGATTGGAAATGTAGATTGGGACTTGCAACCGGGCTCATGGGCGGTGCACGAAAACTTTAAAAAAAAATAGAAGGCATAGGAAGGTGAAATTCACTACACGTGACGTGCAACATGTGCATGTACGTAGGATGCCTAATGAATAAAGAAGATATAAAGCACACCAGACACTAGGCCGAGACTTCAGATTTTAGCACACTCATGAGGCTGTACCCTCAAAGTGAAAGATCCCAGAAGATAAAAAAAATATGGTCACTTTTGTATATGTAGAGTTTTTAAAATTACACTTTTTGTTGCTGCAAAACATCATATCTTCCAGTCTGAATATTTCGAAAAAAATAATTTCAACCCGTCATTTTTGATGGGCTTTTATACGAGTCATATTATATAACCCTAATATTGCTAAATACAGCAGTTTTCGTCAAAATCCAACACAGGATGTGGATTTCTTATTTATTTAAAAATATTGGCTTGTGGAAGAGCTAACAAAGGTTGGAAGTCAACACATATAGAGTGGAGTAGTGGAACAACACATTGAAGTAACAAGTGGATGAATGGATGAGGTGGAGAGAGAAGAGGGAATAGAAGGACACATAGCAACCTGTATGGAGAAGCAGATGGTTAATGAGGGATGAAAAGATCACGAGTAGGATTTGAACTTTTCTTTTTTAGAACACTATAATAGAGTTCACAGTGCATGATAATTCCGTATAGTTTAACTGCTTGTAACACTAAACTCATCGACCATGCTTTTGCATAATTCCCCCATTATTTTCATGAAAAGCCAAACTTTATGGCAATCATTGCTATGGCAATAAAATGATATCAAAGTGGCATTTACCGAACGGCTTTAGATATTAAGCACCCACTAGGAGTACTTCGCAGGAACGAGGAAGGATGTGCACGCAGACATCAATATAATCCCACCAAGTACATGTGGAAGTTTTGATTCCTATCATTTCTCAATCTAAACCCCAGATTTACTAAAAGCGTTTGTTCTGATCTCCATTTATTTCGTGAAGGGAAAGGGAAATATATCCAAGAAGTTCCAAACTCTTAACTGTGATTATATGACGTGGTCATTTCTCTCCGCAAATAAATCTTTCAGTATCTCTATAGTTAAGAGTGGCTGTATTTTCTGAGAACGAGGAGTGATTAAAGTTTGTAGAACACATTGCACTAGTATGAATCATCTTACTTACAATAATTAACATTCATGCAGAAAAAGTCACTCTTATCAACACCACTTGCAAACCTTTGTACGATTTAGTCACAGTTTATGTCCTGCTATGAAGGATGCTTAATTAGAGAACATGTCTGTGCACATTTACTCCTTTTATATCAAGGACGTCAACATTATGCTTTCAATGTCATCAGTGTAATTAAAGGTCATGCCATAAAGTAATTACAGCAGGCGAAATAGACAGAATGTGTACAGCAGGGACCATTGCAGTAAGTTTGGGGTTGGCAAAATAATCTCATCAGTAATTTTACCTTCACAAGGAGAAACCTGCAAAAAAGAAATGGCCATTTTATTGGTCTTTATTTATTTATTTTTGAGATGTGTTGGGACCTCATTCTGTTTGTTCACGCAATATTTATTTCCCCATATATAAAGGTTTCTTTATGACACTGAATGTGCTATGACATTATTGAATAGTGTATAAATATGCATGAGTGAATGAAACTCCATATTAAAAGAGGCTAAACCATTGACTTGTGGTCATGATTAAATCGAGTTCCATGGTGTCCCTCACAGGTTCTGCTCACAGCCACTCGAGGATGAGCCTCACCCTCATCCTGCTCGCCGCAATCACCATTGTTAACTTTTGAGAGAGTCTGGGCATCGAGGGTTGAGAAATCTTCATCATGTTCACCTGAAGAGAGACACTGTGGAATGTCATTTGGTCACAAACCAGGATGAACTGAACAGACAGTTTGGTTCTGGCAGAGTGTTGGACATTGGTTAGATTATGTAAGAAATTCTGCCGACTGTGCTGTAAAAAAAAAAGAAAAGAAATCAAAACAAGCTTTATAATTGTAGAATTCTATTCACCCTGTTTTAAATCTATCACTTTTACTATTATACAAAAAACAAGATCATAGCAAAGTTATTTTCATTTCCTTAGAGTTTCTGTGTCTTGTTTTATACGGTGACATCTTTACCATAGTGAAATTATTGTTGTCATTGTGTGATCTGGCAAACGTTTAGTTATTTAAATATCTGGTCTATTTTATGTCGGTTTGCAGTTGTGCCAAAAATCCTGTCATCAAGACATGCATCCTCTCATTTCGTGCAAATGAAAGATTATTATAGCATTCACAACCTTTCAGATTATCAGCTGTTAGAAGCCACCATGTTGTGTTTTCGTTTTTCTTAATTTGCACCTTCCTTTTGCTATTGCCATCCTGTAAGTTGAAGAACGCTCTTCTCCAATCAAATAGATAATTAATGATAAAATCCTTTGCTCTCAAGGAAAATGCCAAGAGTGATGCTGAGATACAGACAACAGAAATCATTGTTCGGAATATTCAACTGGATTAGCCCAAGTTCAAAATCAATCAGAAGTTTTAGATAATTAAATTATCACAGTCGGACCACTAAGAAATTGGAATTCCAGCACTATTAAAATGACAATACCTCTACATTGTAACGAGCATATTAAACCAAATGTTTCAATGTTTCGCCACGATTTTCATAGTGCAATGTACATTAAAACGCTTTGAAATAGTTATTTTTGAGAAATGCCATGTGATTATCTCCCACCAGGAACTTTTCAGAGCAATCACATTCCCGTGTTTGTAAATTGTCACTCCGTTTCACCGATTGTAAATAAAACGTGCTGTAAATTTTAAATAAGACTGTGTTATCAGAATGGCATGAACACATCATTACTCGCCTGCCTCTACCGAACAGTATTTTGCTTTATCAGCTAGCTGTTGGCAACAAAGATTTGTATTTATTTACACGACCGATAAACGTGTCCACGTGCTGTGTACCTTTGAGCAGTTCATGACAATTCTGGTTTAAAAAAGGACTAATAAAAGATTTTTGGGGGTACCGTTTTGATCTGCTTTAACATTTCACACCAGAATGAAAATGCAATATGAACTTTGTTGTTTCGATAACCTCCGAACATGACCATTTCAAGATGCCAATGGTCAGAGAGTCTTGTGAACTCCGGTGAATATATCCATCAAGGTTATGGTAAGAGGACTACTCTGGCAGTGATGTATGATGAAGCTTGCACGTGGAGCCATAGAAATTCCAGTAAACCATGCAACACTGAAATGTGACACTATTGTGCAAAGATGCCCTGACAGATGGTCTTTTTGTTTGCTTTCTGATTGGATTTAGAAGTTGTCAAAAGTCATTTGTATCACATAGTGACTCACGAGTTGGAACCTACAGGATTTCTGGCCATAGAATTAGCATAGATTTAAAACCATAACTGTGAGGGAAAAATTGGGACTTCGACTTCCCGGAAGCCACAGGGTTAGCAAAACCAGCCAGTAAAACAACGGAATACACAACGCTTGACGTCAAAAATTTTTATAAAAAAGAATGGTAAATAAAATGAGCAAATCAAAATCGATGATGCGTGAAGGTAAAATAACCTGCATTAAAAATATCTCAAGGCATTTTCACTTGGATGTATCCTTAGAATAGATAATGAGTCCTAGTGTAGCTACATCCTATTGCAATTGCATGATAAGTAACACACATCATCAGTGCTCTCAAAAAAAATTTTTGGCAATCACAAAGTGGATTAAAAAAAAACGATTGCTGAAAACCTATATTGAGTGATGTCTGTCTGTGTGTGTGTGTGTGTGTGTGTCGCCATGTTTTTTTCAGAGATGGCCAAAGGGATCTTCATCAAGATTTCAGAGGTTCATCAGCGAGTGGCAGAGAATGTTTTAGGCAAAAAACATTTTTTGAAAACATTGAAAAAAAAGTTGATTTTGTTTTTTTTTTAGCGCTCAAAAGTGCTTAAGCCTTTGTAGCTTTGTGAAAGGTAATATTGAAATGATCCCTGACCCCGTTCCTTAGTGTGAGTACGGAAATGTTTGACCCCCACAAAAAATAGGAAAAAAAACAAAATTTGATTCCTTCAAAATGCCATTAGGATTAGAACAGTACTGAGAAATGCCAGGTACCCATGCTCGTACTGTATGTATAAACACACACACACACACACACACACACACACACACACACACAACACACACACACACACACATCCCGATCTGATTCACAATACTCTGTATTACAAAGCGTTGTTTCTGCCGCAGCAGGTTTTGGGCTTGGGTCATGCTGGGTGTTTTGCTATCCCACTCCCAGGAGTCGATAGGATAGGAATTTGGAATTCAGCCAGGGTGCCGGTGATAGCTCTGCTATTCTTCAGGAAGGACACTGTGGGATCTTTAAGGTCCACCAACTAATGTCAGCAGACGACACACCCAGTTTCATGTCCATCCGAGATACGGCACACACATTGATGAATCACCAGGCCTGTGAAACACAAGGGTGACAGCTTATAACTGGGTCAAGATTGGAACCCAGGCAAGATGGCTTTGTGGCGATTGTGCGAACCTCTCAGACATCACACACCACGCTGGTGTGTGTGTGTGTGTGTGTGTGTGCTGTGTGTGTGTGTGTGTGTGTGTGTGTGTGTGTTGTGTGTGTGTGTGTGTGTGTGTGTGTGTGCACATATATATATATATATATATAAAATATATGAATATATGAATATATGAGAGGTCCGTCTAAAAAGTAACGGGACTGACTTCACAGAAATATTATTCCAAAAAATATATTGAAATCACAGCTTGTCCCCTTCAAAATAGTCTCCCTCCAGTCGCACACACTTGTCCATCCTCTTCTTCCACACTTCGATGCACCCCCGGAAGGCTTCTTCTGGAATCCTCCGG
>CM068955.1:45822807-45834537 GCA_035128595.1 Eptatretus atami
GAAGGGAGAAGAGAGAGAGAGAGAGAGAGAGAGAGAGAGAGAGAGGGAGAGAGAGAGAGGGAGAGGAGAGAGGGAGAGAGGAGGAGAGGGGAGAGAGGGAGAGAGGGAGAGAGGGAGAGAGAGAGGAGGAGGAGAGAGGAGAGAGGGAGAGAGGGAGAGAGGAGAGAGGAGAGAGAGGAGGAAGGGGAGAGAGGAGGGAAGAGGAGAAGGGAGAGAGGAGAGAGGGAGGAGAGGGAGAGAGGGAGAGAGAGAGAGAGAGAGAGAGGACCATACTCTGTGTCGAGCATTGGTGCTACTCAGCAGTCTCCTTGGCTATTGGGACAATCCTGGATGGTCGCCACTCCGATCAGCATACCAGCATGCTGGCACTCATTAGGCCGACCTCATAAGGATGACAGGCAAGTTAACCCACCTGGTGTTAATTCAACAGCAAAGCGGGATTTGAACTCAGGACCAAGAGACCAAAGCCCCACCATAACCATGAAGCCACACCAGGCATATACTGGGGGAGCTTATCCTAATCCCTATTAATAATACTGCACCCCCCCCCTCGTGTGGTGACATGTACACTTCAGCTCACAGTTGTCGACTTAATTTACATCGAGATGTCTCCTAAACATCCATGGCCCAAACAACTCTATTCAATCCTAACTATCCTTTTAAATTCCTCAATCTACCCCAAACCGTAACTATGTATATATTGTTACGGCTGTGGAAATTCGCATTACACCATAAAGGGCCCTCAGGTGAGAATCTCTGTAGGTACATGTGTAGTTAGCCAACCCGTTGTATAGAGGGAATTTATGTGATCCATTCGGGCTGCGATCCTTCAGTTAGTCGTTTTTCTTTCTCTACTTTTATTTCAAACAACAAAAACCGCAACGATCTGGTGGGCTTTTCCCGCCTGTTTCTCCCGTTTGAGTTCCCCACGTTGGTGTGAGGGAAGGGGGAAGGGCAGCTCGCCGCCGATTGGGAGAAACAGCGTGAGGCGGTCGGGGTGTGAGGGAAGCCCTTTTCGAGAACCTCCTCGAAGGAGGTGGAGCCGAAAACAGGGCGAGCGAAGGGCGGTGCCCCGCGTAATAAAAGACGGACACGGGCGGGCGTCTCTCCTCTCCCTCTCTCTCTTCCTCCTCTCTCCCTTCTCTCTCTCTCTTCGTCACTCTCTTCTCCTCCTCTTCCTCTTCGCTCATCTGCATGTGGTTGTTGCTGTTGGTGTTCGTTCGTCTACGAGTTCTTCAGAGAGTTTTCCTACGAGTCAGCTGGAGGAGTCGAGTCGGCGCATCCTCGTCCTGGGCCCTGTCGCCGTCTACATTGGGAGAGGGCGAGCCTTCTTGCCAGGTGTAGGAAGCCCGTCGTGACGCGGAGCGTACACATGCCGGGCGAGGGTGTTAGTCGCAGACCACATCGGGGAGGCTCGGATTCGAGGTCAAGGACGCGACGCTGGCGACGCGTGCAGGGAAGTCGCAACTTTCTCTTTTCTTTTTGGGTTCGTGTAAATGACTGTGGGTGGCGCCTGTTCCTTGAAGTAAAACTGTTAAGTGTTGCCTGTGTCGGGTTAGTCAGGACATCTCTTGTGCTGTGATTGTGTATACGTGCCATTTCTTGACTTGCTTTTGCTTTATTGTACATGATGATTGTGACTGTATACGTGCCTCTCGTGCTGGTCTGCGTGTGCAATTAAACGTGCTTGTGTGAACTTGTTCCCGTTTCGCTGCGTCCTTTCCTTCGTTTGAATTTCCATCTTGCATCACGTAAGGGGTCGTCGTGGGTTTAAACGCCCGGTAATTATCGGAACCGTCAAGGCGACGATAACACGCTCGGTTATTCACTGTAGCACGGAACGGACCGCTTAAGCGGTTGTGTCCGGAGTCGGCGTGTGGCGGTGGAACGATCGCCCGGTCGACCACTCGCGCAGGTACTTAGGTAGATCGATTTGGCGAGCACCCTATCTGCGCGGGGGGCAATTGGCACGATCGTGGTGAGGTTAAACCCACCCGTGACTAGCTCCCGGCGTTGTTCCGAGAGGGTCACGACTGAATTGTCCGTTCCGGTGGGCGAGGCGGCGCCATTCGAGTCGAGCGCCGATCGCATGCCGGCGGGCGCGAATTCGCAACAATATATATTTTTTTTTACAGTATATAATATATATATATATATATATATATATATATATATATATATATATATAAACACACACACACACACACGTCAGAAGATTTGCAGCTCAGGATCATATTGGTAAAGATCGTAGAACTAACAGTAAAATAATAAATTCTCCAATCTACAAATTTGTTTTTTTACTGCTCAGTCTGCTATCTTTCACACATGCACATATGCACAGACACGCACCTATGCACACACAACACACACACACACACACACAACACACACACACACACACACACACACACACACACACATATATCTCAAAAAGGCAGTTTCACCTTCAGCATCATCATGACTTCGCCATTACAATATAACACAAGGTTAACTCCAACATTTATCATCACTGCTCAGCTCCACTCAATTGTTTGTCGTTTTTTTCCTGCCTGCAGAACAACTTCCACATCCTCTTCAACATCATTCTTCCCTTCAGGTCTTGAAGACAACTGTTCACCATATAAGATCATCCCCATTCAAAACCATGATCTTTTCGACACATCAAACTCCCCCTTGCCCCAAACCACCTACTTCTAAATTTCCAGTTTTCCCTCCTATGAGTTTGCTTCTGTATCCATCTTGTGCACCGCATGCATCCTCCCCAACCCCTCACCCCTTATTTGTCCAAGTCTCCCTCTATTTCATCCTTCACTCTGCCGTTGGTGTCCTCCAATCCTATCTCTTCTCTTGTTCCTTTTGTTTCTGTTGCATCTGATCCATTCTTGTGTTCTCACTCTTCCACGAGACTTGGCCTTTTAGAAAAAACAAAAAACAAGTTAAGGTGGTTGGGATTATCTATGATCCTATTTGTTCAAAATTGGCATTGTATGGCTGATTTAGTTGATTGTGCTTTTGTTGAGAAAAATATGAAAAAGCAGATCATATTTCATTCATTTCACCAAAAACTCAGTGCATTATCATGTTGTTTATTGCAGGAACATGTGTGAGACATTGATCACAAAGTGTGATGTAAAAAGCTCATTTAGGGAGGATTCATTATGGAGCATTTGATGTAAAACTCGTTTTGAGAGTTCTGTGTAAAAAGAACACAAGAAGTAGAGAAAAATCAAGTGAAGACATGATCTGAGTGTCAGCCAGAGAGTCTTCACCGCGGTCACAATGCAGTTCATAGACGCAAGAGACACAAGCCATTGAGAAATAAAAAATACTATCAGCAAAATATAGAATTACAAAATATCTCAAGTTACTCAATTGACAGTTAAATGGATGCAGACAAAGCAAGGAAACATCAGTTCGATTGTACAATAACTCTAGATTTCTTCTGGACGTCTTTGATGCGGTTGCACTCGAACTTGACGAAGAGGAATCTGATTCCGAGAGGCTCGGTGTGAACGTTGCAGTCGCTGTTGCTGCTCTCCAGATTCGATGTCTGTGGGACTGTTGAAAAGCAAATTGACTCCTAGATGTCATCATTTTCGTGGAAGAATATGTATTGCCAATTGGTTTTATATATTATATCCTCCAAAAAACATCTGGCTAGCATCTCCTCTTCCGATCATGTCTTCAATGCACACGTCTGCTTTTAGTATATGTACCCATTAAAAGTAACCATAGGAATTACGAAGTGAATTGGCCACAGGTTTAAGTGCTTTTTATGAAATTACAAAATCCTTGAACATAATCGTACCCTTCCACTGTTGTAATTACAATTACAGGCAATTATGCACAGGAAATTGAAAATAAACTCATGCTTGAGGCATATTGATCACGGATTATTTTCTAACTATGCTCAGACAGGTGGCCTGAAATGTCTAGTGATTCAGAACAGATGTGGGTTTGAATTACATTGCCTTCATTAATTTGTTTCATACTCTGCTGATGAAGGCATACGTGAAACATGGCATTGTATTCTACTCAAGTAAAATTAAGATCGCATTATATATTTTGCCTTTGAGTTGTAAACTTTGGACAACTACAAAATTATCTCCAGGACAAGTTTAAGCGAATGTATGTTCCCTTCCAATGAATTTCAATGCAGGATGAGGCCATTCCATCCATCCATCCATTGGGACTATACTCTGCACAGAGCATTGGTGCTGCTTAGCAGTCACCTTGGCTATTGGGTGCAATCCTGGAGGGTCGCCACTGCAACACAAGATACAGCAAGCTGGCACTCATTTTGCGCGACCTCAGAAGGATGACAAGCAGAGTCAACCCACCTGCTATTAATTCAACAGAAAAAGGGGGATTTGAACTCAGGATCCTAAGATCAAGCCCACCACCTTAAACATTAAGCCAACACCAGGCATTTCAGGCCTTTATAGCCTAAAAACTTGCAATAGTATTGTTTGTCCATGTTCTATCCTTTTTAAATGCTGAGCATCAAGTTAGGAAGCAGCACGTAACATTGTTAAAGTTTTTGGTATAACTCAGACGGAGTTTGAACCACCGAACTCGCAGACTCAAAGTGGATGCCTAACCATTATGCCACTCGCCACCAAGTCTGATCATCTTCTCCATTATCAAACTGTCTTGATTATAACTCCATTAGTGAACTCATGAGATTCTACGAACAGGGTGCTTTGAGTGGGAGATTGTACTGTATTCATTAATTTGACTACATTGTTTCATGACATCATTGTTCTTGATCTAACCAACATGGAAGCTTCTCCGTAATAATGATCGAGCTTCACACACTGAGAAAATATCTAAAATTCTCTTCATTCTAACTTTATAAACAATCGTGGTTTTGTTTTTGTCGTGTGAGGTTGGTAGGTCTTAAAACATCCACAGTGTCTGCGGCGGACACACAGATTCATGTACATAAACAAATGCGGAATTTTTTGTGTGAGGTTTGTTAATGATTTTTCTTTATTAGAAATGTTTTTAGTTGTCGATGTTGTGAAATTGTCTGCAGAATTAATCTGAGCTCCGGTGAAATTCAACAGTGGCAAAAGATGAAGAGTGACGTGTATTAGAAGTTTTCTATACTCTATCTAACACTTACTCAAACCAGATAACTTTCTAGCTTTAGTTTTAAAACTTTGTGGGAGGAAACAGGACCCAAACTGTTGGAGTCTTGGCTGTGCGAGGTTTTATTCACTGGTAACTAGTTCATGTGGCTTCACTTCCTTTACTGCAATACACTGCAAGGTATGATGTTTAGCATTACTTAATTCGGTTATCACAGACCACATCTACTACACCAAGAGCACTTCAGAAGGAATATTCTGCGCTAGCATAAAATCCCGTGGATTCAGGAAAATTTACAAAAACAATGATTTGTTGAATTTGTCTGCTTTGGGGGTAATGAGAGGGGTGATGAAAGAACAGCACACTTGTTAGCACATACCCAACTGAGTTTGTCGAGTCTGCGTTCAACCTATAATGGATTCAGACATAACTAGAAACTGCCATATGCTCTCATCATGTCGTGTACATCACGTGCTAGTTTGAATCATTGCTGAGAGCACGGCTGCACTGCTAATGCAGCACCCTTGTCGGTTAGAACAATAATTTGGAATTTCGCCAGGGTGTGGCAGTAACTCGCCTCTTTTCATGAAAAAACACCATGGGATGGTTAGCATCTACCAACTCATGCTGGTGGACACACAGCTTAATGTCATCCAAGGGATGGTATACAGATTGATAAATTCCTGCAGTGGTAGGAATGGGTGCTGTATGTCAAATGCATTGTCCTTTTTTGTTTAGATGGGGATATAGCCTGATGCAAGATGTCCATACATATTAAGTGTGAATGTTCAAAATTGGGGCTGGCAGGATGACTCGAGGTACACACGTTCACCTCGAAGGTGTCTTGCCTGGGTTTGGATCTCGGCCCAGCTGTGAACCTGCATCCTGGTGTTTCACAGGCATAGTGATTCATCAGTCTGTGTGCATCCCTTAGAGGCCTGATGGAAGTTAAATGGGCTCCTATCTACTGGTATTAGTTGATGGATGTTAAGAATCCATGGTGTCCTTCACAAAGAGTAGGCAAGCTATCGCAGGCACCGTGAACACATTCTAATTCCTGCCCTAACCTTCAGCGAACATCAGACCAGGCCAGCCGGTTCGTGAAAGACTTGGGTCAGCTTCCCTGGCAACCTCAAACAACATGGGAATAATTGTGGCCGTTAAAGGAACAATTAAAAATCTACGGGATTTCTCAAAAAGAGCGTGCCAAAAAATAGAGCGTGGCAAAAAGTACTGCTTTTCAGGAAATCTCTAATTATACATTAACCATCATCATAATATAATGGCGTAAGCTGGAACTTGAACACACTTTTTCCGAACCTATTCTGTTCATACTTCGAAATCTTCACATGAATGTGTTCCATGTATTTAGCAGGTGGATACGGATTCAAAAAATCGAATATAGATAGAATTTTTCAAAGAGGGAATCGATGACGTCACAATCAGCAACGTTCGGCGGCAACGACAGCCGGGTCCAGATGACGTGCTTTACTAAACCAAGTCCATGAGTTCAGGACGTTTGTTCAACTCAGCATTTACGACTTTTATCTGCCATGTTGTTAATCTGTTGATGGAGGTATATAGAAATGACGAATACGTCAAATCGTTTGTGCTACTCATCCGGCACTATGTGGCAAGGCAGCAATCTAAAGCGACGGTCTCAAACGCTACATGGGCACCCAGACACGCCACCAATATGAACTGAGCTGTTGAATACGGCGCAAAACATCGAGAAGAAACTACATTAACCAAGTATTGTGATCGACCTGTCCACCATACCGTCTCAACGGGTATCTGCTGGTATACACAACAAAGACATTTTGCACAAAACCAATAGATGAGCATTAAAAGGTTCCCAAAAAGAAATTTGTAAATAGTTACTGCATTGTACTTTGAGGAAGAAGCAAATTTATTAGGACTCGACGGAATCTCCTTATTGACCATCAAAGCTCTACGGCCACGAGTTCGGTCCTGCTGCTCACCTGGATGGATTGTATCTGCATTTCAGAGAGTCTTCTCCCTCGAGATGGAATTTTCCACGAGTAACAGTCACGGGGAGCGGATTCGTGAAACTCATCTCAGCTTTGATCTCCCGACAACAATGGGCTCGCCAATGATCTGCATTTAAGAATAAAAAGAGTGACGACCCATTTTTGAGACTTTTTTGACTTCAGGAAATGACTCGAGTATTCTTTTGTTTCTTTTTACACCTTGACTTACATGTAACAGTGACAATGTATTAGCTCAATAATGTGCACACAATATCAAGAAGAGACGGAATTCCAGAAAGACAATTGTGAGATAACCAGCCAAACTTACTCGATACAATCACTCACCATGACTTCCAACTTGGGAATCTCCATTGTGATATGTCTTTCTTCAAGAACAACTCCCAAATTCTTTTTCCTTGAGCAAGGATGTCACTCTTATAAGGTTAGATCTGTCAGATGCCGGCGAGTCTTCGATTTCATCTCATGGTTCCCGTGAACTGGCGAAGAAAAACAAAATTAGAAACCACCTCAAAGTATAAACCCCCTGATTAATCCGTTTTTACTCTGACAATTCCTTAACGAAAACGGTCATTGTTAATGGAGTCTTTCTTTAACTGATAAAAAGCTTCCTTGAAAAGTTCGAACCGATACACGTTGCATGCAAATCTGGAGTTTATCATGCGACTTGTAATTCTTCAGCAGAAAGCGCGGCAAGCAAAAAAAAAACAGTCACATCTCACAGCAGGCATAATCATGGTTGCTCTTGTAGTTAGTTGTGCTCAATGCAGTTGCTGTAATTTGCATTTTGAATGAATGTGAAGACATCAACGTTTCTCCAAATAGGAAAGGCACAATGGAAGGTGTTGTATGACTGACAGGGTAGCCTTCGAGGTATGTTACTTGCCTGTGAGTCGTTCACCTCGGTTTGAACACGACTCGAATTAAATGTTTCCTGCTGTTTTCACAGGCAGGTGATACATCAGTACGTGTGCCGTCCATCAGGAGAACATTAAGTCGGAGGACCTGCTGCAGTATTGGTCGTTAGTGGACATTAAAGATCTATGGTGTCTTTCACAAAGAGTAGGCAATTGAGGTTTCAGCACCTGGGGTGGGGGGGGGATTTCTTGTACTTCAGATGAATGTCAGGCTGGTAGTCAGTTCATTAAAGATGGGCAAAATAGTTGTGTAGCAAGTCCACAAGAAGTGACAAAATTGGGACTGCTAAGTAGTAGTAGTCATTGTAGAAAATGAAAAGTTTGTCAACATGTTTGTGTCAAAATGCAAATTATTTAATTCTGCAGAAGAAAAATGATACAACAAATTTCAGAATCATACAAGGAGAAGGCCCACACTGCTGACCATTAAATTTGAATCGACATGAATGGTACAATTGTGATTGAAATGCAAAATTTGTTCAACATACACCCAGCCCACAGCATAATAAGCTGCTTGAGCAGGATAAACTGAAATATGTAACAGCACAAGGAAGTGAAAGATGCACCATGATGCGACAACACTAGAGAAGCAGATGGTGAAAGCTGTCGAATCTGGAGGCAGCCAAACAAGAGATAAAATGACAGATTTAACTGGCAGAATGTACTCTAATAGGCTTATCGGCCTATTTTGTGCAACAGATGCAAATATTTTGCAGGCACTGGATGGACGATTACAAAGTGTGGATGTTAGACTTACATTAGACGCGAGTGAAATTAAGCGATTATCATCAGCTGCGGTCGGTCGACAAACGCTTTTCTGCGTCAGTGATGTGGACAGGTATCTTTGAAGACAATTTCAGTCGGGTTTCATTTTCGGAGAATTTGCAAATATTTGTCCCAGTGTTATAAAGAAAAAACGGGAGATAGTGCAATCAGCTCCATTCGTGTCTGTCTGTCTTCTGTCCATGCATCACACTATTACCTCCTAAACAGTTGTGCAGAAATTGACAAATTTGGTCGTTAATGATCACAATGGAAGAGGTGCAAGAGCATTGTCAATTTGATCCCACCTGGGGAGGAGTCAAAGGGTAATTCGAAAAATGAAATTAGGGACATTTTAAATGAAATTTTGTACATTCATTACCATTGGGGGACGCGATGAAATATTTAACGATTTTTTGGGATTTAAGCCTGGGTTATGCCAGGGTTAGGACTTAGGGTCACAGGGGTAAAAACAGGGGAAAAAAATGTTTCACTCAAAATTTGATATTGGGTATTCCTGGTTGAACTTGTTGCCATTTTCAACTTTGCTTTTGGTGGGAAGCGTGGGGTTTGCGATGGAGTGCCATCAACTTCGCGATAGTGTAATTTGTACAGACAATATGTCATTCAAATCCTTTGTGTATCCACTGCACTTTTCTAGCAGAACACAAAGATACAATGAAAGTGACCATATATATATATATATATTAATATATATATATATATATATATATACATATATTATATATATATTATATATATATATATATATATATATATTGTGGGATGCAACTATATCTGGATCATAAAGCTCATTGGAGAGCTTCTACATGCTGACGTACAGGGTAACGACATTAGGAGATGTCAGGTCCTTTTACATGAATCACAGTCAAATTGTATTTGGGATTTGAACTTGAGATGCCACCACCTTGAGTTCGCATGCTGAGATGGAATGGCAAACAGAGAATGGTTCCAAAAAAATTGTTACAGATTAGAATGTTCTGCAAATGCACACCATTGTGCAAGGAGTTAAGAGATGAAAATTATTTAATCAAAGAGGGTGTCATAAACTTTTATCAACTTTTATTTTTGTTATGAAGAAAGAATGGCTGAAGCTTGATCTTTCCTTCAAATAATATTACTGCATGAATTGTACAAAAACCGGGGAATTGCTGATGCATCAATCACTTCTCTTTAAAAATTATGCAACACCAACTTTGAAACTTGTCTGTACTTTTGGCTTCAATGAACTGACCAAGTGAAAACTTGAGCGAAGCCGATGGACGCCAATCGCAAATCCAACATTTCCCACCTAAAGGGAAGTTGAAAGATGGCAAAAGGTTCACCAGGACTGACCAATACATAATTTTATTTTTAATCTTTTCCCGTTTTGAACCCTGTGACCTTAGGTCCTGTGACCTTAGGGCAAACACCAGGCTTTATTAAAAAAACAAAGCCTGTGTTTGCTAATGGTTAAGGTGGTGGGCTTGGGATCCTAGGTCCTGAGTTCAAATCTCACTCGGATGTTTTAATATTACCAGGTGGGGTTGACTCTGCTGTCATCCTTCCGAAGTCGGCAAAATGAGTACCAGCATGCTGGTATCTGTGTCGAGTGGGACCCGTCAGGATTGTGGCCAATAGCAAGGAGACTGCTTAGGCAGCACAACACTCTGCACAGAGTATGGTCCAATGATGGGGATGGATGGATGGATGACTTAGGTCCCACCCCTGGAGCATGAACTGAGTGTCAATCCAAAGGAATCGTTACCATATTTCATGTATCTCCAATGTTGATTGCGTATAGTAAATTTAATTTTAAAATGTGCCGTATTGCATTTGAATGAAAATTCCCTCCTCTCCGTTGTGGTGTGTGGTGTGGTGACATGTACCACTTCAGCTCACAGTTGTCCGACTTAATTTACATCGAGATGTCTCCTAAACATCCATGGCCCAAACAACTCTATTCAATCCTAACTATCCTTTTAAATTCCTCAATCTACCCCCACAACCGTAACTATGTATATATTGTTACGGCTGTGGAAATTCGCATTACACCATAAAGGGCCCTCAGGTGAGATATCCTGTAAGTACATGTGTAGATTAGCCCAGAACCCGATTAGTATAGAGGAATTTAGGGATCCATCGGGCTGCGATGCTCTTGAGTTAAGCCATTTTCTGTTCTATCTTTTATTTCAAACAAACAAAACCTACCGACGATGCCGGTGGGGCTGTTCCCGCACTGTTTCTGCGTTGAGTCCGCCGCGCTTGTGTGAGGGAAGCGGAGGCAGGCCAGCTCGCCGCCGATTGTGGATGAAACCAAGCGTGAGGCGGTCGGGGTGACGGGAACGACCCCATTTTCGAGAAACCTCCATCGAAGGAGTGGTGGAGCCGAGAACGGCTGGCGAGCGCAGCGAAGGGCGGAGCCCCCGGCGCTAAAAAGACGGACCGAAGACGGGGCGTTCTCTCTCTCCCTCACTCTTTCTTCCTCCTCCCTCTTCCTCTTCGCTCGTCTGCGTGTGTGGGTTGTTGCTGTTGGGGGTTCGTTCCACTCTACGTAGTTCTTAGGAAGTTTTCCTACGAGTCACAGCTGGGGAGTCGAGTCGGCGCACATTCCTCGTCCTGGGCCTGCTCCGGCTCGTCTACATTGGGAGAGGGCGAGCCTTCTGCCAGGTCTGGAAAGCCCCGTTAGTGGCCGCGGAGCGGGCTACACGAATGCCGGCGCGAGGGCTGTAGTCGCAGACCACATCGGCGGAGCTCGGATTCGAGGTCAAAGACCGAGCTGGACGACGCGTCGCAGGGAAGTCGCAACTTCTTTTATCCTTTGGGTTCGTGTAAATGACTGTGGGTGGCGCCTGTCCTTGAAGTAAAACTGGTTAAGTGTTGCCCTGTGTCGGGTTTAGTCAGGACATCTCTTGTGCCTGTGATTGTGTATACGTGCCATTTCTTGA
>CM068955.1:45834547-45857585 GCA_035128595.1 Eptatretus atami
GGACCGCTTAAGCGGTTCGTGTCCGGAGTCGGCGTGTGGCGTGGAACGATCGCCCGGTCGACCACTCGCGCAGGTACTTAGGTAGATCGAATTTGGCGAGCAACCCTATTCCTAGCGCCGGGTGGAGCAAATATAGCGGGCTTGGCACGATCGTGGTGAGGTTAAACCCCACCCGTGACTAGCTCCCGGCGTTGTTCCGAGAGGGTCACGACTGAATTGTCCGTTCCGGTGGGCGAGGCGGCCGCCATTCGAGTCGAGCGGCCGATCGCATGCCGGCGGGCGCGAATTCGCAACAATATATTTTTTTTTTACAGTATATATATATATATATATATATATATATATATATATATATATATACATATATATATATATATACACACACACACACACACACACGTCAGAAGATTTGCAGCTCAGGATTCATATTGGTAAAAGATCGTAGAACTGAACAGTAAAATAATAAATTCTCCTAAATCCTACAAATTTGTTATTTTACTCGCAGTCTGCTATCTTTCACACATGCAATAGCACAGACACGCACCTATGCACACACACACACACACACACACCACAGCTAACATCATCATACATCACACTATCATCTACACAACATATATTCTCAAAAAGGCAGTTTTCAACCTTCAGCATCATCATGACTTCGCCATTACAACATATAACACAAGGTTAACTCCCAACATTTATCATCACTGCTCAGCTCCACTCAATTGTTTGTCGTTTTTTTCCTGCCTGCAGAACCAACTTCCACATCCTCTTCAACATCATTCTTCCCTTCAGGTCTTGAAGACAACTGTTCACCATATAAGATCATCCCCCATTCAAAACCATGATCTTTTCGACACCCATCAAACTCCCCCCTTGCCCCCAAACCCACCTACTTCTAAATTTCCAGTTTTCCCTCCTATGAGTTTGCTTCTGTATCCATCTTGTGCACCGCATGCATCCTCCCCCAACCCCCTCACCCCTTATTTGTCCAAGTCTCCCTCTATTTCATCCTTCAACTCTGCCGTTGGTGTCCTCCAATCCTATCTCTCTCTCTTGTTCCTTTTGTTCTGTTGCATCCTGATCCATTCTGTGTTCTCACTCTTCCACGAGACTTGGCCTTTTAGAAAAAAACAAAAACAAGTTAAGGTGGTTGGGATTATCTATTGATCCTATTTGTTTCAAAATTGGCATTGTATGGCTGATTTAGTTGATTGTGCCTTTTGTTGAGAAAAATATGAAAAAGCAGATCATTTTCATTCATTTCACCAAAAAACTCAGTGCATCTATCATGTTGTTTATTGCAGGAACATGTGTGAGACATTGATCACAAAGTGTGATGTAAAAAGCTCATTTAGGGAGGATTCATTATGGAGCATTTGATGTAAAACTCGTTTTGAGAGTTCTGTGTAAAAAGAACACAAGAAGTAGAGAAAAATCAAGTGAAGACATGATCTGAGTGTCAGCCAGAGAGTCTTCACCGCGGTCACAATGCAGTTCATAGACGCAAGAGACACAAGCCATTGAGAAATAAAAAATACTATCAGCAAAATATAGAATTACAAAAATATCTCAAGTTACTCAATTGACAGTTAAATGGATGCAGACAAAGCAAGGAAACCATCAGTTCGATTGTACAATAACTCTAGATTTCTTCTGGACGTCTTTGATGCGGTTGCACTCGAACTTGACGAAGAGGAATCTGATTCCCGAGAGGCTCGGTGTGAACGTTGCAGTCGCTGTTGCTGCCTCTCCAGATTCGATGTCTGTGGGACTGTTGAAAAGCAAATTGACTCCTAGATGTCATCATTTTCGTGGAAGAATATGTATTTGCCAATTGGTTTATATCATTATATCCTCCAAAAAACATCTGGCTAGCATCTCACTTTCCGATCATGTCTTCAATGCACCACGTCTGCTTTTAGTCATATGTACCCATTAAAAGTAACCATAGGAATTACGAAGTGAATTTGGCCACAGGTTTAAGTGCTTTTTATGGAAATTACAAAATCCTTGAACATAATCGTACCCTTCCACTGTTGTAATTACCATTACAGGCAATTATGCACAGGAAATTGAAAATAAACTCATGCTTGAGGCATATTGATCACGGATTATTTTCTAACTATGCTCAGACAGGTGGCCTGAAATGTCTAGTGATTCAGAACAGATGTGGGTTTGAATTACATTGCCTTCATTAATTTGTTTCATACTCTGCTGATGAAGGCATACGTGAAACATGGCATTGTATTCTACTCAAGTAAAATTAAGATCGCATTATATATTTTGCCTTTGAGTTGTAAACTTTGGACCAACTACAAAATTACTCTCCAGGACAAGTTTACAGCGAATGTATGTTCCCTTCCAATGAATTTCAATGCAGGATGAGGCCATTCCATCCATCCATCCATTGGGACTATACTCTGCACAGAGCATTGGTGCTGCCTTAGCAGTCACCTTGGCTATTGGGTGCAATCCTGGACGGGTCGCCACTGCAACACAAGATAACAGCAAGCTGGCACTCATTTTGCCGACCTCAGAAGGATGACAAGCAGAGTCAACCCCACCTGCTATTAATTCAACAGAAAAAGGGGGATTTGAACTCAGGATCCTAAGATCTCAAGCCCACCACCTTAAACATTAAGCCAACACCAGGCATTTCAGGCCTTTATAGCCTAAAAACTTGCAATAGTATTGTTTGTCCATGTTCTATCCTTTTTAAATGCTGAGCATCAAGTTAGGAAGCAGCACGTAACATTGTTAAAGTTTTTGGTATAACTCAGACGGAGTTTGAACCACCGAACTCGCAGACTCAAAGTGGATGCCCTAACCATTATGCCACTCGCCACCAAGTCTGATCATCTCTCTCCATTATCAAACTGTCTTGATTATACACTCCATTAGTGAACTCATGAGATTCTACGAACAGGGTGCTTTGAGTGGGAGATTGTACTGTATCATTAATTTGACTACATTGTTTCATGACATCATTGTTCTTGATCTAACCAACATGGAAGCTTCTCCGTAATAATGATCGAGCTTCACACACTGAGAAAATATCTAAAATTCTCTGTCATATCTAACTTTATAAACAATCGTGGTTTTGTTTTTTGTCGTGTGAGGTTGGTAGGTCTTAAACATCCCACAGTGTCTGCGGCGGACACACAGATTCATGTACATAAACAAATGCGGAATTTTTTTGTGTGAGGTTTGTTAATGATTTTTCTTTATTAGAAATGTTTTTAGTTGTCGATGTTGTGAAATTGTCTGCAGAATTTAATCTGAGCTCCGGTGAAATTCAAACAGTGGCAAAAGATGAAGAGTGACGTGTATTAGAAGTTTTCTATACCTCTATCTAACACTTACTCAAACCAGATAACTTTCTAGCTTTAGTTTTAAAACTTTGTGGGAGGAAAACAGGACCCAAACTGTTGGAGTCTTGGCTGTGCGAGGTTTTATTCACTGGTAACTAGTTCATGTGGCTTCACTTCCCTTTACTGCAATACACTGCAAGGTATGATGTTTAGCATTACTTAATTCGGTTATCACAGACCACATCTACTACACCAAGAGCACTTCAGAAGGAATAATTCTGCGCTAGCATAAAAATCCCGTGGATTCAGGAAAATTTACAAAAACAATGATTCGTTGAATTTGTCTGCTTTGGGGGTAATGAGAGGGGTGATGAAAGAACAGCACACTTGTTAGCACATACCCAACTGAGTTGTCGAGTCTGCGTTCAACCTATAATGGATTCAGACATAACTAGAAACTGCCATACTGCTCATCATGTCGTGTACATCACGTGCTAGTTTGAATCATTGCTGAGAGCACGGCTGCACTGCTAATGCAGCACCCCTTGTCGGTTAGAACAATAATTTGGAATTTCGCCAGGGTGTGGCAGTAACTCGCCTCCTTTTCATGAAAAACACCATGGGATGGTTAGCATCTACCAACTCATGCTGGTGGACACACAGCTTAATGTCCATCCAAGGGATGGTATACAGATTGATAAATCTCCTGCAGTGGTAGGAATGGGTGCTGTA
Source organism: Eptatretus atami (assembly GCA_035128595.1). Classification (NCBI taxonomy): domain Eukaryota; kingdom Metazoa; phylum Chordata; class Myxini; order Myxiniformes; family Myxinidae; genus Eptatretus; species Eptatretus atami. The sequence continues at coordinate 45,838,597 of CM068955.1, forward strand.
TGTCAAAACGCATTGTCCTTTTTTGTTTAGATGGGGGATATAGCCTGATGCAAGATGTCCCATACATATTAAGGTCGTGAATGTTCAAAATTGGGGCTGGCAGGATGACCTCGAGGTACACACGTTCACCTCGAAGGTGTCTTGCCTGGGTTTGGATCTCGGCCCAGCTGTGAACCTGCATCCTGGTGTTTCACAGGCATAGTGATTCATCAGTCTGTGTGCCATCCCTTAGAGGCCCTGATGGAAGTTAAATGGGCTCCTATCTACTGGTATTAGTTGATGGATGTTAAAGATCCCATGGTGTCCTTCACAAAGAGTAGGCAAGCTATCGCAGGCACCGTGAACACATTCCTAATTCCTGCCCTAACCTTCAGCGAACATCAGACCAGGCCAGCCGGTTCGTGAAAGACTTGGGTCAAGCTTCCCCTGGCAAACCTCACAACAACATGGGAATAATTGTGGCCGTTAAAGAGGAACATTAAAAATCCTACGGGATTTCTCAAAAAGAGCGTGCCAAAAAATAGAGCGTGGCCAAAAAGTACTGCTTTTCAGGAAAATCCTCTAATTATACATTAACCATCATCATAATATAATGGGCGTAAGCCTGGAACTTCGAACACACTTTTCTCCGAACCTATTCTGTTCATACTTCCGAAATCTTCACATGATGTGTTCCATGTATTTACGCAGGTGATACCGGATTCAAAAAATCGAATATAGATAGAATTTTCAAAGAGGGAATCGATGACGTCACAATCAGCAACGTTCGGCGGCAAACCGACAGCCGGGTCCCAGATGACGTGCTTTACTAAACCAAGTCCATGAGTTCAGGACGTTTGTTCAACTCAGCATTTACGACTTTTATCCTGCCATGTTGTTAATCTGTTGATGGAGGTAATATAGAAATGACGAATACGTCAAATCGTTTGTGCTACTCATCCGGCACTATGTGGCAAGGCCAGCAATCTAAAGCGACCGGTCTCAAACGCTACCATGGGCACCCAGACACGCCACCAATATGAACTGAGCTGTTGAATACGGCGCAAAACATCCGAAGAAACTACCATAACCAAGTATTGTGATCCGACCTGTCCACCCATACCCGTCTACGACGGGTATCTGCTGGTATACACAACAAAGACATTTTGCACAAAACCAATAGATGAAGCATTAAAAGGTTCCCAAAAAGAAATTGTAAATAGTTACTGCATTGTACTTTGAGGAAGAAGCAAATTTATTAGGACCTCGACCGGAATCTCCTTATTGACCATCAAAAGCTTCTACGGCCACGAGTTCGGTCCCTGCTGCTCACCTGGATGGATGTATCTGCATTTCAGAGAGTCCTTCTCCCTCGAGATGGAATTTTCCACGAGTAACAGTCACGGGGAGCGGATTCGTGAAACTCATCTCAGCTTTGATCTCCCGACCAACAATGGGCTCGCCAATGATCTGCATTTAAGAATAAAAAGAGTGACGACCCATTTTTGAGACTTTTTGACTTCAGGAAATGACTCGAGTATTCTTTTGTTTCTTTTTACACCTTGACTTACATGTAACAGTGACAATGTATTAGCTCAATAAATGTCGCACACAATATCAAGAAGAGACGGAATTCCAGAAAGACAATTGTGAGATAACCAGCCAAACTTACCTCGATAACAATCACTCACCATGACTTCCAACTTGGGAATCTCCATTGTGATATGTCTTTCTTCAAGAAACAACTCCCCAAATTCTTTTTCCTTGAGCAAGGATGTCACTCTTATAAGGTTTAGATCTGTCAGATGCCCGGCGTAGTCTTCGTATTTCATCCTCATGGTTTCCCGTGAAACTGGCGAAGAAAAACAAAATTAGAAACCACCTCAAAGTATAACCCCCCCTGATTAATCCGTTTTTACTCTGACAATTCCCTTAACGAAACGGTCTATTGTAAATGGAGTCTTTCCTTTAACTGATAAAAAGCTTCCTTGCAAAAGTTCGAACCGATACACGTTGCATGCAAATCTGGAGTTTATCATGCGACTTGTAATTCCTTCAGCAGAAAGCGCGGCAAGCAAAAAAAAAACAGTCACATCCTCACAGCAGGCATAATCATGGTTGCTCTTGTAGTTAGTTGTGCCTCAATGCAGTTGCTGTAATTTGCATTTTGAATGAATGTGAAGATCATCAACGTTTTCCTCCAAAATAGGAAAGGCACCAATGGAAGGTGTTGTATGACTGACAGGGTAGCCTTCGAGGTATGTTCACTTGCCTGTGAGTCGTCTCACCTCGGTTTGAACCACGACTCGGATATAAACTGTCTTCCTGCTGTTTCACAGGCAGGGTGATACATCAGTACGTGTGCCGTCCATCAGGAGAACATTAAGTCCGGAGGACCTGCCTGCCAGTATTGGTCGTTAGTGGACATTAAAGATCCTATGGTGTCTTTCACAAAGAGTAGGCAATTGAGGTTTCCAGCACCCTGGGGTGGGGGGGGGGATTTCTTGTACCTTCAGATGAATGTCAGGCCTGGTCAGTCAGTTCATTAAAGATGGGCCAAAAATAGTTGTGTAGCAAGTCCCACAAGAACGTGACAATAATTGGGACTGCTAAAGTAGTAGTAGTCATTGTAGACAAATGAAAAGTTTGTCAAACATGTTTGTGTCAAAATGCAAAAATTATTTAATTCTGCAGAAGAAAAATAGATACAACAAATTTCAGAATCATACAAGGAGAAGGCCCACACTGCCTGACCATTAAATTTGAATCCGACCATGAAATGGTACAATTGTGATTGAAATGCAAAATTTGTTCAACATCACACCCCAGCCCCACAGCATAATAAAGCTGCTTGAGCAGGATAAACTGAAATATGTAACAGCACAAGGAAGTGAAACGATGCACCCATGATGCGACAACCACTAGAGAAGCAGATGGTGAAAGCTCGTCGAATCTGGAGGCAGCCAAACAAGAGATAAAATGACAGATTTAACTGGCAGAATGTACTCTAATAGGCCTTACTCGGCCCTATTTTGTGCAACAGATGCAAAATAATTTTGCAGGCACTGGAATGGCACGATTACAAAAGTGTGGACTGTTAGACTTACCATTACGACCGCGAGTGAAATTAGGCGATTATACATCAGCTGCGGTCGGTCGACCAAACGCTTCTTCTGCGTCATGATGTGGACACGGTATCTTTGAAGAACAATTTCAGTCCGGGTTTCATTTTCTCGGAGAAATTTGCAGAATATTTGTCCCCAGTGTTTAAAGAAAAAACGGGGAGATAGTGCAATCAGCTCCATCTGTCTGTCTGTCTATCTGTCCATGCATCACACTATATCCTCCTAAACAGTTGTGCAGAAATTGACCAAATTTGGTCGTTATGATCACCACATGGCAAGAGGTGCAAGAGCATTGTCAATTTGATCCCACCCCCTGGGGAGGAGTCAAAGGGTCAAATTCCGAAAAATGAAATTACGGGCACATTTTAAAATGAAATTTTGTACAATCAATTACCATTGGGGGACGCATGAAATATTTAACGATTTTTTGGGATTTAAGCCCTGGGTTCATGCCCCAGGGTTAGGGACTTAGGGTCACCGGGGTAAAAACAGGGAAAAAAATGTTTCACTCAAAATTTGATATTGGGTCATTCCTGGTTGAACTTGTTGCCATCTTTCAACTTTGCTTTTGGTGGGAAGCGTGGGGCTTTGCGATGGCATGCCATTAACTTCGCGATAGTGTGAATTTGTCACAGCACAATATGTCCATTCAAATCCCTTTGTGTATCCACTGCACTTTTTCTAGCAGAACACAAAGATACAATGAAAGTGACCATATATATATATATATATATATATATATATATATATATATATATATATATATATATATATATATATATATATTGTGGGAATGCAACTATATCTGATCATAAGCTCATGGAGGAGCTTCTACATGCCTGACGTACAGGGGTAACGACATTAGGAGATGTCAGCGTCCTTTTACATGAATCACAGTCAAAATTGTATTTGGGATTTGAACTTGAGATGCCACCACCTTGAGTCGCATGCTGAGATGGGAATGGCAAACAAGGAAATGGTCTCCAAAAAAATTGTACAGATTAGAATGTTCTGCAAATGCCACACCATTGTGCAGGAGTTAAGAGATGAAAATTATTTAATCAAAAGAGGGTGTCATAAACTTTTATCAACTTTTATTTTTGTTATGAAGAAAGAATGGACTGAAGCCTTGATCCTTCCTTCAAATAATATTACTGCATGAATTGTAACAAAACCGGGAATTGCTGATGCATCAACTCACTTCTCTTTAAAAACTTATGCAACACCAAACTTTGAAACTTGTCTGTACTTTTGGCTTCAATGAACTGACCAAGTGAAAACTTGAGCGAAGCCGATGGCACGCCATCGCAAATCCCCACATTTCCCACCTAAAGGGAAGTTGAAAGATGGCAAAAGGTTCCACCAGGACTGACCCAATACATAATTTTTAATTTTTAATCTTTTTCCCGTTTTGAACCCTGTGACCTTAGGTCCCTGTGACCTTAGGGCAAACACCAGGCTTTATTACAAAAAACAAAGCCTGGTGTTTGCTTAATGGTTAAGGTGGTGGGCTTGGGATCCTAGGGTCTGAGTTCAAATCTCACTCGGATGTTTAATTATTACCAGGTGGGGTTGACTCTGCCTGTCATCCTTCCGAAGTCGGCAAAATGAGTACCAGCATGCTGGTATCCTGTGTCGAGTGGCGACCCGTTCAGGATTGTGCCCATAGCCAAGGAGACTGCTTAGGCAGCACCAACACTCTGCACAGAGTATGGTCCCAATGGATGGATGGATGGATGGATGGACCTTAGGTCCCCACCCCCTGGAGCATGAACTGAGTGTCAAATCCAAAGGAATCGTTACATATTTCATGTATCTCCCAATGTTGATTGCGTATAGTAAATTTAATTTTAAAATGTGCCCGTAATTGCATTTTGAATGAAAATTTTTTTCCCCGTATTTGACATTTTGATCCCGCTCCAGGGAGCGGAGCCAAAAATGACACTGCTCTTGCACATTCGTGCAATGTGGTGATCATAACTATCAGGTTTGGTGAATATCTGCCCAAACGTTGAGGAGATCGCGTGATGGACGGACCGACAGACAAACAGATGGAGCCAATTACAATATTGGCTCTACCTGTTTGTCTATCTGTCCATCCGTTTTTTTTCAAAAAGCATGGGGATATTAAAAATATATGCATTTTTTTATTATTATTATTATTATAACTCAAACCCAAAGATATGGCCTGTTTGTTGCACCCTAAAACACCTAATGGAAATGTAATGATGTGACGGTGCAAAACTCCAGGTTCTTTTCCACCCTCCCATGGATCCCATTTTGTGCGGCCCATCGCATTTTCCTGATTTTGTTTCTTCTGCATAGAGCACCAGACTCCATTTCCAAACTCGGGTTATTGAGAAAAAAAAAATTCAATTAAAACCACAAATTGCTTAGCATGCTATTAGTATTGAATCGGGCCTTTAGATGGGAAATGCGAACTATTTCACACAATTTATTTATTTTTACTTGTATGAATTATATTTGAACTAATTAACTTCAGTAATGTGATGCAGTTGAGCAAAAAAAACCAAAATATTATCAACAAAGTGAATTGACCTCTGCAGCACATATTGAACAAAATGATATTCGATATGTACATGACCATCAGAAGAACATGCTATATGAACTATTAGAGTGTGAATGTGTATAATTAATCACATAAGGTGCATTGCATTACAAAAAAGCACCAGAAAAGTTTTCCCAATCATGAACGAATGGTCCCACTCCAGCAAATCCGGATCGGAATAGATGTTAGTCCTTTTCTAAGTAATTTCTAGCAAGTGTCACACCTTCCTCTTATGGGTGTGAGTCCTGATGCCATTTGAACAGAAGTCATGCTTTTAAAACTTATTGAAAATGGGGGAAAACTGACGACTCTCCCCCCATATAAGGTTACTTTTGTGTTTGCTCTGGTGAGCTAGATGCACTGATGGAGCAAAATCAGCACAGGTAAAAACATCCCTCGCACATCGCAGACAGGTTGGTAGTCTCAGTATTTTACAGGCTCCATTCACATCTAGTTCCATGAGCTTGGTGGCCAGTGATGTTAAGGCGGTTGCTTTGGATCCTTGGAGTCCTGAGTTCGAGCCCCGCTGGCCGCTGAGTTAGGGCCCTGTCAACCTTGATTGTTAAGCCAGCAATGGCAACGTATAAAAAATGTATATAAAACGTTGACGTACGCTGAAATTTTGATGTTTTTTTTTAGTTTTTGGCGTATTCAAACGTGTTGGTCGTTTGCATAAACATATTAGTAACGGGCCAGAACGTTTCGTTGTGTTATACATAACTTTACCAACGAATGCTTACCTTGTTGATCGGCGTTCAAACCTAAGACAAGCGATAGTTCAACTTACCCTTTGCGCGTATACGTATCGCCGGCGAACTCGTGGCGTAGCCTGTTGAGAACTTGCCGGACGCCGATTGAAATCAAACTGCCCGAGATTTTGAATTGTCAACATCGCAGTCACACCTTGACGATTTTGCCAGCGTATGCCATTCTATGAAAAATGGGTTTACAACGCTAGGCACACGTCAAATACGCTATAGGAAAGTGAGTATACGTTAAGATTATGCTCGAAATCATTGAAGTACGCTGGCATATTACCTAGTCCGTTCGATACGTCGTGAAATTTCAAGCATGCTGAAAATTTTAAGACGTACTCGACGTAAGCTCACACGTTTCGCATGCGTTGGCATCTGTTCTTGCACGTTCCGCGATCGTTTAAACACGGCGAACACACGTTACTTGTAGGTTAGTCATAAGTCGAAGCACGTCAAGTTAATGGCAACATACTTGAAACCCAATTTATAACCGTTGAGTAACGTGCTTTGAACAAATGAGTAACGTCAGCTTAGCCTATGTTTAACGTGCTTGGAAAGTATGAGTAACGTGCATTGAAACTATGTATAACTGGCCTTGAACCAATGGCTACCGTGCTATGAACGTAAGAGTAACGTGCGTTTAACCTATGTGTAGCATGTTTTGAACCTAAGTAAAACGTGCATCTAACCATTGAATAACATGCTATGAACCTATTGTTAACGTATGTAAAGCACATTGTCGTATGTAGACGAATTAAATTGACGTCTTCCGGACAACCACAGAACTTACTGAAAGTGTTTCTAACTTACATCTACCGTGTACTGACGTATTGGCAGCGTTTAGGGGAATTGGTACATACAAATGGGCTTCACAAGAGGAACCATCATTGTTCCAGACTCCATGTTGAGTAGATGTCAATGCCAGTAGTATCAGTAGTAGTAATACTATTAGCAGTAGTTGGTGTGCGTGACAGTAGTAATAGGTAGTAGTTTGTAGTAGTCATTGGTAGTAGTAGAATGTCTACATCAGTGTAGTAGTAGTGTATGTATGTCAGTAGTAGTAGTAGTAGTATGTCTATGTCAGTAGTAGTAGTAGTATAGTTGTAGTAGTAGTAGTATGGTAGTATTAGTAGTAGTAGTAGTAGTAGTTGTCTGTCTATGTCAGTAGTAGTAGTAGTAGTAGTTGTAGTAGTAGTAGTATTGGTAGTAGTAGTAGGTCCAGTCAGTAGTAGTAGGTGAACGTGATGGGGAGGGTGTGGGTGATGATGGATCCTCTTATCGTCCACGAATCTACTTTGCACATTGTTCGATGTCTTTTCGGCTAATTTTTTTTCCTCATTCCACGATGAAATATTTCTTTGTTTTACTTTTTAAATATTAAAAACGACTTTGACAAATGCATAATGTACTAGTAATGAACACAGAACGCTTCGATAACTTATACATAAGTTATACCAACGATTGTTTATCGTGTTTTAGGCGTTCACAACCTATGCCCAACGATAGTCCAGCGTATGCATAGCGTAATAATTCCCAAGCACGTTATTCATAGGTTATAATAAGTCACGGGTACCCTAAACATTACTTTGATGTGTTTCGAGCGTATGAGAACTTTCAAGTAGCGTGTTGCGAAGTGTGAACAACGTTGTGTAGCGTGCTTACAAAACGTTACTCATAGGTTAGAAATAAGTTTCGGGTACGCGAATGTTACCTCTACGTGTTTCGACTTAGAGATAACATACAATTAACGTGTGTCAACGATCGCATAACGTGCCTAACTTATGGCCGGCGTAGCGGACGTGTGAGCCAAACGCCGAATCGTTGTAAAATTTAAGCATTCGATAAAGAGAGAACAAGCACAAAAGTCAACGATTAAAGCCAGCGTACAACGACTTATGGCAGTGGTTTTTCAGGGTTTCTAACGTATACAAAACTTACCAATAACGTATTCGACGTGTGAGTGCCAGCGTATTCGGAAAATTTGTAAAAAAACGGCATAACGTTCGCTAAATCGCAAGGTGTGACAGCCCCTTAGCATCAGGGGGTTGACTCAGCCTGTCATCCTTATGAAGTCGGCAAAATGAGCACCAGTATATCGGTAATTATCCCTGCAGGGTCGAGGCGACTAAAGGGTTGGCGTCAGGAAGGGCATCCGCCGTAAAAAAAAAACATTGCTACAAGAAAGGGTACCATGATTGGATCCGAAAAAGCTGACCCCTGCTCAGGGATAAAGGCTTTCAAATGGTGTGATGATTCCCATCTAGTTCCTGCTGCTCTCACAAATCTCCAACCCTCCTTAGTTCCGTCAGGTTACTTCCAATCATTCTTCCAGGAACCAGCTCCTGGCTAAAACCCCCATATCCAGGCTCACTGCACACCTCCACTCTTTTGTTCCTCCTTCCTCTCATTTTTTGAATGGCCTTCCTGAGGTTATTCAATCACACTCTTCCCCCCAGGGCTTCAAACAGGTGATGCACTGCCATCTCGTGCTATCACCCATCCATAGCTTTATACACCCATTAACTCTACTTAACCCAACCTTAGTTGCAGGTTACTGTGTTTCTTCCCTCCTCTCTCTCTCTATTATTTTCCTGTTCATTAATTCCATTGTTTGTTGTATCCAACTGAAGCTTCACTGTTCAACTGCCAGGTGCTTTCCTTTTTAGCCACTGTCAATTCGCTTTTCCATGAGCCTCAATGTTGCATTGGAAACATTCTGGGCCACATAACCTCCTCAAATCCAGTGTTGCAGTCAAGTCTTGGTAAGTTGAGTCCAGGTCACGAGGTGTCGAGTCAAGGTCATGAGATCTCGAGGCTACTTCATGAGTTCTCAAATATACCAAAATAAAAGAGAGACATCTGGATGTATTATTTCCACTTAATGTTTTTCAGATTTCCTTCAGTACAAAAAATTAATGTTACTCGAGATGTTGTGGGTATATTTCAGTATTTTTGACTAATCTTAAAAAGTCTTCAATGGCATCTCGTATTTCAAAAATAAAAATAAATATTGCAAAATCTAATTCAAAAAATATATTTCAGCACAAGTTTTTACTTATATGAGATGATAAACACAAATGTTATAAACTGTATCCCAAAACGAATCAGACGTGTTGAGGATAATTTCCACAACTCACCCTCTCCAGGCTCCACCACCATTTCACATGAGTGTTTGCAGCATTCAACGCCACACTGCCCGGTGTACGTGACCGCACGTGCTACGCTCGTCAGCTCAAGCACCATGCGCTGATGTCCTTTGTTCCGCACGACTGTGTGCACATCCAAGCTGCTACCCACGAAGGCCGAGCGGCTGATCCGGAGGCGTACAGCCAGCTCAGGCATCTTCTGGTGTGATTCCTCTCGTCGAAGTGCCATTCCAGCTCGTGCATAGGCCTCACGCTCCTCGTGTGAACCTGAACAATGCAGAGGGATAAGGGCATCTCAGTGGGGAACATTGAACGATTGCAAGTAGCATCACACTCGAATCATGATCAGTAAGAGATCATTCTCTCTTACCTGAGTTGACATTAAATTTGCACGACACAGAATGTCATGATAGGGGGTTCAGGTATTGACAGCAGGAAAAAGAACGGTGCAAAAATAACTTAGTTAGCAGCATCCATGCTTGTCTCTGGGCTATCTTTGGTTCAATTCCTGATGGAGATTAATCTGACTAATACTGATGGTCTGGTGCAGCCTGGAGGAGAAGCTGGATTATGTAGCACACTATTCCCTGAATTTAAAGTGATACAAAGCTTTTTTAAGGTCTGCAATGAGGAAGATATTAAAGATCCCATGGAAGATATTTTCTTATACCAGGGTACATTGCAGGACCTCTGGTCCTTTTGGCTACGATGCCGGCAACCATGCTTGATATTATTTCCAAATATGGATAAAAAAATCTTGTCTGATGGCAGTGATGGCATAAAAATGAGATCATTTCTCACTTCTGCATTGCCATTCTCACTTTTTGGAGAGGAACAAATCGAGTCTATAAACGTCTGTATTTCCCTTTTGGCACTTCTTCCTCGTTCAACTTATTTTTTTGAGTCATCAACAAAATCATTTTTCTTTCAGGTCCACTTTTTGCATTTGAGTAATTACCATCCTGAATGACACTCTTTTGTGCTGCATGGCATTCTGGGATATCACAAAAATTCACCAAATCCAATATGGATGTTATAAGTAAGACAAGTTGTGTACTTTAATTGCCATCCCAACTGTCTGTGGATCAATAATACAACTTCAGTGAATGGACATTAAAGGGAATGTAAGACAAAAAGATTCAGGCATTGATGATGGAATGTTGATAATACAGATGGGATGGTATAAATGGTGTCTTCCTGTGTCTAAGTATCATCAGGTCAAATTTAGTCAAAGAGTTGAGTTGAAGGCAAGGTGTTATCGAATGTAAACTGCTTGCAGGGAAGGGATTACAAACACAGAGAATTCAACTGAATATTTATATATATATATATATATATTTATATATATCTTCTTCTTCTTTCGGCTGCTCCCGTTAGGGGTCGCCACAGCGGATCAACCGTCTCCATTTCGCTCATCCTCCACATCTTCCATTGACACTCCAACCACCCGCATGTCCGCCTCACCGCATCCATGACCTCTTCTTTGGCCTTCCTCTTCTCCTCCTGCTGGCGGCTCCATCTTCAGCATCCTTCTCCGATATACTCCGCTTCCCTCCTGTGCACATGTCCAAACCATCTCAATCTCGCCTCTCTCACTTTGTCTCCAAACCGTCCTACCTCGCGCTGTCCCTCTAATATACTCATTTCTTATCCTTCCATCCTCGTCACTCCCAACGAGAATTGCAGCATCTTTAACTCTGCCACCTCCAGCTCCGCTTCCTGTCTTTTTGTTAGCGCCACCGCCTCCAAACCATACAACATAGCTGGTCTCACTACCGTTTATATACTTTCCCTTAACTCTTGCAGCTACCCTTCTGTCACAAATCACTCCTGCAACTCTTCTCCACCCACTCCATCCTGCCTGCACTCTCTTTTTCACTTCTCTAACACACTCTCCGTTATTTTGGACAGTTGATCCCAAGTATTTAAACCCATCCACCTTCCCCACCTCAACTCCTTGCAACCGCACCATACCACCACCTCCTCTCATTTACGCACATGTACTCCTCTTACTCCGACTGACTATCATTCCCCTTCTCTCCAGTGCGTACCTCCACCTCTCGAGGCTCGCCTCAGCCTGCTCCCTACTCTCCTACAGATCATGATGTCATCCGCGAACATCATAGTCCATGGAGACTCCAGTCTGATCTCGTCCGTCAACCTGTCCATCACCATTGCAAACAGGAAAGGGCTCAGAGTCGATCCTTGGTGCAATCCCACTTTTACCTTAAACCGGTCCGTCATTCTACCGCACACCTCACCGCTGTCACACTGTCCTATACATATCTGCACGATCCTCACATACTTCTCACACTCCCGACTTCCTCATACAATGCCACAACTCCTCTCTTGGCACCCTATCATAAGCTTTCTCTAAATCCACAAACACAATGTAACTCCTTCTGGCCTTCCTATACTTCTCCATCAACATTCTCAAAGCAAACATCCATCAGTGGTGCCCTTTCCTGGCATAAACCCATATTGCTGCTCACAGATCGTCACCTCTCTCTCAACCTAGCTTCCACTACTCTTTCCCACACCTTCATGGTGTGGCTTAACAACTTTATCCCTCTGTAATTTCCACAGCTCTGCACATCACCTTGTTCTTGAAAATCGGAACCAGTACACTTATCTCCACTCCTCCGGCATCCTCTCACTCTCCAAGATTTTATTAAACAATCTGGTATAAACCCACTGCCATCTCTCCTAAGCACTTCCATGCCTCCACTGGTATGTCATCTGGGCCAACCGCCTTTCCACAGCAGTCCTCACTTCATCCTTACTGATCCACCCCACTTCCTGATTCACTATCTCCACCTCTTCCAACCTTCTCTCTCTCTCATTTTCTTCATTCATCAGCTCCTCAAAGTACTCCATCCACCTTCTCAACACACTCTCCTCGCTCGTCAGCACATTCCCATTTACGTCCTTTATCACCCTAACCTGCAGCACATCCTTCCAGCTCGGTCCCTCTGTCTTGCCAATCGGTATAAATCCTTTTCCCCTTCTTTTGTATCCAACTTCTCATACAGCTCGTCATATGCCTTTTTCTTAGCCTTTCCACCTCTCTCTTTGCCTTTCGCGCCACTCCTTGTACTCTGCCTACTTTTCTTCATCTCTCTGACTATCCCACTTCTTTTTCGCCAGCCCTTTCTTCCTTATACTTTCCTGTACTTCCTCGTTCCACCAAGTCTGCTTATCTTCCTTCCTCTGTCCAGATGTCACACCAAGTACCTTCCTAGCTATCTCCCTCACACTTCTGCTGTAGTTGCCCAATCATCCACCCATTTTTACCACCATCAACCTGTCTGCCTCCTCCTAAATTCCACGCAACAGTCTCCCTCCTTCAGCTTCCACCATCTGGTCCTTGGTTCAGCCCTCACTCTCTTCCTCAACCTCACCTCCAAAATCATCCAACAGACCACCAATCGATGCTGTCGAGCTACACTCTCCCTGCACCCACTTACAGTCTCTAATCTCTTTCAGGTTGCATCTCCTGCTTAAGATGTAATCCACCTGTGTGCACTTTCCTCCACTCTTGTACGTCACCCTGTGTTCCTTCTTCTTGAAATACGTATTTACCACTGCCATTTCCATTCTTTTTGCAAACTCTACCACCATTTGCCCTTCCACATTCTCTCGTTGAGACCATACCTACCCATCACCTCCTCATCCTCTTTATTCCTTCCCCACATGCCCATTGAAATCTGCTCCATCACCACTCTTTCATCCTTGGATACACTCTCCACAACTTCATCTAACTCACTCCAGAAATCTTCTTTATATTCCATCTCACACCCATATGTGGGGCATATGCACTGATGACATTCATCATCACCCCTTCAATTTCAACTTCACACTCATCACTCGGTCAGACACTCTCCTCACCTCCAATACCTCTTGACATAATCTTCCTTCAGGATTACCCCGACACCATTTCTCCTCCCATCCACACCATGGTAGAACAGTTTGAAACCACTCCAATGCTCTCTACCTTACTCCCATCCACTTGGTTCTTGTACACACAGTATGTCCACTTTCTTCTCTCCATCATATCAGCCAACTCTCGCCCTTTGCCAGTCATCGTCCCAACATTCAGAGTTCCAACTCTCACCTCCACACTTCTACCCTTCCCCTCTCCCACTGCCTCCGGACTCCCTTCCCCGTCTCCTTCTCCTCCTTCGCCCAGCAGTAGCACAATTTCCACTGGTACCTGCTGACCCCCGTACCGGTGGCGGTCGTTGGTAACCCGGGCCTCGACCGATCCAGTATGGAAATTCGTTTTGTTGTCCGCATAATGATTTGGCATTGGTTTTTACGCCGGATGCCCTTCCTGACGCAACCTGGTCGCCTTTTACGACACACAGGGATATGGTACACCTATTCTAACCGGGGCATACACCGGGCCCAGTACACTGGTACTCATTTCGCTGACCTCGGAAGGATGACAGGCTGAGTCAACCCCTGGTGTTATACGACTTGGTATATATATTATATATATATATATATATATATGTCGGGTAATCTATATATATATATCATCATATACATATATATGTATATATAACATACATATATATGTATATTAATTCAGTGGCCCAACGGGGCTTGAACTCAGGACCTTTTGGCCAAGCCGCTGCCCTAACCACTGCTCCAACACCAGGCTAATATATATATATATATATATATATATATATATATATATATATATATATATATATATATATATATATATATTATATATATATATATTAATATATTTATTATATATATATATATATATATATATTATAGAGATGTAAAGATTGAGACGATGTGCCGATGGATATTTTTTAAAGCTAATTTGGAAGAGCTCGTCAAACCATTGCTGCGTTGGTGTCAGAGTCGAGCAATGCACCACAGCTACTCGGATCATAATGTGACTCAAACGTTTTGAGTCACACTTACAAGATCATTGCTGCTGAATCATTAAACACTCTGGCATCAGAAATTGGGGGTTAAAAGTGTTGATAACATCATCAACGAAAAAATAATAACAACAATATACAAGATGACAACGCTTACTTGTTTCAGGTATTCATGACAGTTTTTCTTTCGCTCTTAATTAGTCATTCCTCCAAGTACCACACCTTGTGAAAAGTCACTCTGTAGCTCAAGAAAATTTTGAAAGAATTTCTATCAGTATTCTTCATTAGGGGATTATCGAGATTTAAAAGCATAAACAACTAGAAAGTATGTTGAACTTCATTCATGCATAATTTCCATGGCATACATGGATTATCTACATACCCTCAGGAAACTTGTAGAGATGAGTGATGTCCTCCCGCTCATCAGAGGTCACCGACTTTGAGCTGATGGATTTGCCAATGTAGTTTGTGAAGCAGTTTGCTCGGTGCAAGCTTCCATCTGCCATGCGCACCCAGTTCACAACGTCCGCATTCACCTCGGCAAACACGAATGCTGTCTCATACGGCAGGGAAATCTCGCCTCGCTTGACTGCCAGCACCGGTGCCGGTCCACACAGATAAACCCCTGATGGCCGAAGAGCAGGCATTTATAGGTTAGGCCTCCCATCTGCACATTTTTTTTGTATATATATATATATATTCTGTTGAAAATCATTCATGCTTGTGTTGACAACCAGCTGATATAAATCTCAAGCTGGTTTCTAATCATCAAACTGCACTGAAGTCTGGTAACAACACAGTTCTCTGCTTGGGAATGCAACTAACTGGAATATCCTGTTAGCAGCAGTCTGAAAAGGGCAAGCTTCAAATTATTTGTTACATTAAATTCTACTGTGGATGAAAAACAATTACTGTACAATAGAATACCAAAATTAGAGTAAATAAGATGACCTAGAAGCTGCATTGCGATCAATAGCCATTTGAGGCCTGAATTCATGCTTGCTATATAGGCCAGCATTTGGCAGTCAGTGACAGTAGGAACCTGGCCTGCAGTCGGATGATAAGGTGATTTTACGGCAGGAAATATACGACATTTTGAAATTTTATAGCCTTGCCAGACCTGCAGTGACTGAATTTTGAGAAACTGAATTAAATGCAAGAGAATGCAAGGAGGAAATGGTAACCTTGGATCCAAAGCACTCATCGCATGGCATTGAAAAAGGGGGGGAAAAAAAAACCCCAAAAATAAACATGTTCATGGATGGGCAGTTTGCTTCAAAGATAAATTTACTTGTGTTACACAATGTGTCATTACCTCACGCGCATGAAGTGATAAGCGGGGTTAAGCAATTGGTTCAAGTTGTCTGTTTGTCTACAAACATCAGTTTATGATCGAAGAACTACTTCATTTCAATTCAAAGTATTATTTTGAACACCAATCGGAACATGAATTGGAAAAACGAACCTGCAGCTGAATAGTACTTTGGCTCTGAATTTGGCAAATTTTATGGAATCTCGTCCTGATTGTGCATGTTCAGAGCGGAATAAGATCATTGTTTCGGTCTGTCTGCCGAAAATATTTGTCATTATTTGAATAGGGTCTGTTATTTAAAATAGCGGCCTATCAAAACAAAATTAAAATCATTCCAAACAGGAAATTTACTGATATTAAGGATGTCATTAAGGATGAATAAACAACAGGCATGAACAACTAATGTAATGTGTTTAAATATGTGGAGCAAAAGATGCTACTTCAACAGCGCATATTTTTTTACTAAACTTTTCTGAAAAAAAAAAAAAAAAGTTTTTCTGCAACATTTAAAATCTTTATTATGTTTCAAATGAATTATATACTTGAACACTGTTGAACACAAATTGTCTTATTGGCACTTTCAATAACCTTCCGTTTAGCAGTACTTGGACAAAATATTACATTTTACGTCATCTCAACCAATCAAATTTGCCGTTTGCAGAACCTTCCCATGCCCTTTTTCTCAAGACTATCAGGCATTTTGAAGACGTGTAAGCGCATATGGAAAATAAGTGTATAATGTGCTCCATAAATCTAAAAATAGGTGCAGATGCTTATTATCCAGATTCTACTGCAGTTAAGATAAAATGAAAAGAATGGTAAACAACATAAAGTAAGTCCCAAGAATATTAATGAGCGACAGTAAAACAACTATGGATGAGTTTTATTTCCATACAAACTTGTCACCATCACATGGGTATTGGACCCAGGTTTAGCTGTATTCCAAAACCGAGACCTTTCTCTCACTTGTTTGTTTTTTGACTCGGTGTCTTGTTCTGAGATTGCGTATATTTTACCAACTTCCCCAATATAATCTAAAAATATTTTTGTGGTTTTTATAGACGAATACTTTGAATGAGACTTGAATATCCTATTTATAAGAACTAGCATCCTAATTGCACATCGACACTATACGAAGGAGAGCTGTTTGTCTGTCTGCATGTCACCATTTTTTATCAGAGATAGCTGAACAGATCTTCGTCAAACTTTCAGATGTTCATCATTGAGTTACAGGGAGTGTTTTCGACAAAAAATTGAAAATTTTGAAAATTAATAAAAGTTCAATTTTTTTGACTTTATTTTTTTAATCGCTCTACAGTACCGAAAGCCTAAGCCAATATAATGACAGTGATATTAAATGATCCCTGACCCCATTCCTTAGTGGGTATAGGGAAGTGCTTTAGGCTCGCACAAAAACAAAAATTCTTCAAAATGCCAACAGCATTGGCGGGCAATGCCGGTTCCCCCCTGCTAGTAATAATAAAAATAAAAATGGACAAAGTTTTCTTTTCCAAAAAGTCATGTAAACCAACAAGCAAGATGGCACGAATGACATTATCCGACATGGCTCTAATTACAGTGAATTAAAAGGTCAGTGTGCGATTTAGTAATAACGATTATGTGGCATAGGGTAATGGGTAATGGTCTTGTCTCATTGCCGCAGGCAGATCATGATAGCGTCATATTATGGAATACTAAGCCCAATGCATACTTTCATCTGAACTGCTTCCTTTTCACAAATAATGGCTTTGTTCAACCTTTGTCTGAGAAAATTTTGAATTTTCTCAAATATTAAATTTTTATATGCAGTATTTAGGCTCAAGGAAGAGTGCTAAGAGTGGGGCAGTGGGGCATAATAACAAAGGGGAGAGAGGGGGAGAGAGAGGGATATATATACATATATATATATATGTACACACAAGCCGGGAGGCGACGATGGTTCACGAGCGTGTATTTATGATGTGATTGTTTCAGAGTCAAGCGATGAGACAATGTTATAATTTTTGACCAATTATAAAAATGATAACATTGATGTGGTACGGTGACAGGCTTAATAGCAGCAAAATGTCGAAAACCCCGGTTTCGTTCAACAACTTTCAAAATTGACCTTTGCATAACCTTTAATGGTCCACAAAACATTGCGGTGGACATTAAAATAAGGAAAACAGGATACGTGCTATAGCTTTATTGGAGTAGTTCGTCGAAGAAGTCGAAAACCCGGTTCGATTCCCACAACTTTTGAAAAATTTGACCTTTGTGGCCTTTAAAGGTTCAAGCGTCAAGGATTATGACCTTTGGTGCAAATTCCTCTGGAACATTCCAGGAACATATAACGTCATATAGGCTATATGGCATTTCGCACTCCTCGGATTATCCATACTTTGATGAAATCAGCGTAAAACAAACTTGAAGGGGGCGCCACGGGCAAGGTGTTCGAGATAGAGCAAAATGGTTTCAAGACTTTAGGTGGGGAATGACCTCAAGATTATGCATAAAAAATATTGTCATCCTAGCTCTCAAAGTTGTGGGCGGTCGTATGATTTTTATGTCAAAATTGGCAATTTTCTAAGTTTTTGACCTTGTGACCTTGACCTTGGGACGAAAATGAAAAATCAGATAATGACAAGTTTTAGATAATTCATTTTGCTATTCAAATACCGAAGAACCCATTCCATTCAGTAAAATACTAGAGAAGATAGATTTTAAATCCGATACCCCCTAAAAATGGCTATTTTTGGGGCGTGGCTCCGCCCACAATGGACGTAGCACGCCCTCATCCAGGAAAACACAACGAGACATTGATATCGAACACATAACCAAGTTTCCTCAAGATCGGATCAAAGTGCACGGAGTTATGCTCTGGACAGACAGACACACAGACAAGCCGGCAGGCGACTGGGTGGTCGCGGCATAATTGCATACTAGTCATACAGTTTTTGACGGATCGGGCTGAAAATTTTTGACAAAGGTTGATTATAGTGCGCATAAAATCCTGGAAGCCGATTTTTGATTTTCGAAATTTTTTTTTTTCGGATTTTTCAAAAATTTCAAAGTCCCGTTGCTAGGCAACAGTGGTGTCCATAGCAACGATGCTCAAAAGCGTAGAACTAGATCGTGGTATGAACCTACCTGTCAAGTTTCATCCAAATTGGTTGACTCCTCTGGCCTCCAGAGCTGTCCATTACATACAGACATA
>CM068955.1:45871749-45891846 GCA_035128595.1 Eptatretus atami
AGAGAGAGAGAGACAGAGAGAGAGCCAGAGAGAGAGAGTCAGAGAGAGACAGACACAGAGAGAGAGCCAGAGAGAGAGCCAGAGAGAGACAGACACAGAGAGAAAGAGAGAGACAGAGACAGAGACAGAGACAGAGACAGAGACAGAGACAGAGACAGAGACAGAGACAGAGACAGAGACAGAGACAGAGAGAGAGAGAGATGGGGGTGGGGCAGAGAGGGACAAAGATTGAGAGTGGAGAGGCAGGGAGAAACATAACAAGCTGAGGTATTGCCAATTCTCTCCTCGTCATGAAATTGATATTCATTCTTAGTCCGCATGAGAATTGATGTTTATGATTATGGTTCGCCATTTTAAGAGCTAAAATCCATGCGGTAGAATGAGCACATTTTCGACACATTAAGATTTCATCTTTTGCAGTAAATGTTTCGTACGTAGAAACATAAAGCAATTATTGCAGCCAGAGAGCAGTGAAATCAAATAAAATACTTATATCATGATGGATGAAAGCGATTTGGTGAAACTTTACCAAATGGAGTCCCTCTGCTGGTCTTTCAGCAGCTCAAGTTCTCCTTCCCGATAATAACGATCGTATGTCAGGTTTTTATCTCCATCATGGGCTGACAGGTAGTTGGTGACACATCGAGCAGGAATTCCCAGGCATCGGAGCACTGTATGGTACATGTAAACATAGCACCATAAATGTGTCACATCCTATATCGCTGCTCACTTGTGAATCACAACAAACATTTACTGCTCTGCATAATATAATATAATATCAAACAATATAATATAACACAATATAATATAATATAATATCGAGACGAATAAATGTCAGTTTGTGTGTGTGTCAGTGTCACCTCCATAACTCCAAAACCACGAAACCTTGTGGCCTCAAACTTTGCATGCATATTAAGGGACCTCCAAGGTAGTGTAAGAATGAAAATTGGGTGTTTTAGTTAATTAAAACACCCCTTTTGAAGATAATTTGCGGCCTCAATTAATTATCCTTTATCAAGGCGTCATGCTTGGTCAGCCCCTGAGTCACCACTGTCAGCATGCTCGGGTCTCAATTCGCCATTTTGTTTGACCTGCTCAACAGTGCCTTGACTTGGAACAGGCCACAATGGTTTCTCAACAATTAAATGCTCATAAATTTCTTTTTCACTTTTCTCACTCATACTGTACCTATGAATCACTGGATGCATTGCAATGCTTATAAATGCCTGGAGATGCCGGTGTTCATGTCTCCGTATGTATCCGGACAGTGGTTGCATCCAGATGTGTCTGGACAGTGGTTGCCTCTGGACGTGCCCAATCAGTTTGTTTTTCTGGATGTGTCCGGGCTGTGTGTATCTCCGGACACGTCCAGGCAGCATTTGTCTCCAGACGCGTCTGGGCGGCATTTGTCTCATGCATTCAGGCGGTGTTTATCTCTGAGTGGTATTTATAGTATGACCGGTAGAAAATGGATTTCAGACAATATTATATTTCTATCTTTGCTGTTATTCTATGCAGAATAATTTTGATGAGACGGTATGAATCGTAATTAACGCTCCACCGCACATCTGCCTTCCCTTCCTCTCACCCCCCCCTCAACTCCCCCAACCCTCCTTGCTCTTCCCCCTTCCACGCTTTCCCTTCTACTCTCTCTCTCACCCCCCCCCTTCCTCCTTACTCATTCCCCTTCTCACTCCTCCATCCCACTCCCCCTCGTGCTCACCCCTCCCTCCTCCTCTCTCTCCCTCTGCCCTCCTCATCCTCCTCCTTGCTTCCTTCTTCCTCTACCCCTCCTTGCTTCCCCTCCTCTCCCCTCTCCTCACTCCTCGCTCCCCCATCCCACTCCCTACTCGTGCCTCACCCCTAAATCCTCCTCTCTTTTCTCTCCCCTTTTCTCTCCCTCTTCGCTCCCACAATCCCACTCCCTCCTTGCTCCCTATTCCACTCCTCCTCACGCTCATCCTCCCTCCTCCTCTTTCTCTCCTTCCTCACCCCCCTTCCTCCCCTTCCTCATTCCCCTTCTCACTCCCCCTCACTCCCCTCCTCGTGCTCACCCCTCCCTCCCCTCTCTCTCCGTCTACTTCCTCATCCTCCTCCTGCTCCCTTCTTCCTTCCCCTCTCCTTGCTTTCTCCCTTCCTCTCACCTCTCCTTGCACCCTCCACCTCCTCCTCATGCTCACCCCCCCTCCTCCTCTCTCTCCCTCCATCCCACTCCCTCCTTGCGCTCACCCCTCCCATCTTTCTCCCCCCCCCCGCCCCAATCCACACACTTTTAGATCCTCGGGAGGATCTCTGAGTCTTACTCCACGTTGTTGTTCTTCCATATTCTTCTTGTGGACTTTTTGTTTCACAGCCAACAGTTTCCATCGAAACTCCCTGAAACTTGGTATATGTATGTAAAAATACCTGTGCAGACAGTAAAACCATCTCGATTTTGAAAATTCCTCCTAGAAAAAAAAGTTAGACGTCAAATATCTCCGCTAATGGAAATCGCCTAAAAAAATATCTCCGAAACTAGCGAAGCTTTTTGAATTCTGTTTGCGGGATCGAACAGGCGCATTAGCAGAGATGAATTACGCACATATGATACATAACTATGACGTCATATCAATTTTATGACGTCATTCCTATTTTTTGACATTTTTGTTTCACACACCAGAGTTTTCAATCGGATCTTCGTGAAACTTGCCATGTATTGCAGAAAGCCCACGTGCCAGGCAGTAACCATCTCCGTTTTGGAAATTCTTCCAGAAAAAAAAGTTGACGTCATAATATCGCCGCTAATGAAATCGCCTATACCATTATCTCCGAAACTGGGCAAGCTGTTTGAATTTTGTTTGCGAGAATCAAGCGGCATTAGCACCAGATAATTTATCGCAAACCTGATACATCACAATGACGTCATATTCGTTTTTATGACGTCATTAAGAGGACGAGATCTTAGCAACATTTGAGCTTGTTTAATCTTCTGGTCGGTAACGCTGACGAGTGATATTGCTAATATAAAAATATAATAAATTAACATCTATAAAAGCTGAATACTTAACCCCAAACGGCACACCTGGGGTCAATTTGACCCAACATGCAGGTTTTTGTGTGTAAAAAAAAAATATTAGCCTGATATCAGCCCATGGTCTCTGTTTATCCTCACCCCATATATGTATGTTATCGCTGTAAAATTTAGCGAAATTAGGGTAAACATATGGGAGATATTGCAGGAGAAAATAGTGGGGTCTATATGACCCACGCTGGAGAACTCCAAAAAACATTTACATTCATAACTATGAACACTTTATCCGTTTTCTTTTCTGGAATTGTTTTTATTCTCAAATAACAATAAGGTGTTTCCCAATTGTTTTCATACTGTTATAATCTGTATCATTCTGTGACAAAAAGGGGATTGAAACGGTTCCGGAATTGCTCTTTCCTAAATGGGATATTCCAGAATCGAAACTGCAGTTCATAACGCAAGTGTATTAGCATTTTCCTTCAAACCATGGCCAACCAACGGAGAGCACGGTATTCTGTTGCTGATGTTCTTAGACAAATATTTGAGATGAAAGTGACAGTGAGTCTTTATCTGATCCAAGCGATGATGATTCCTACATCCCAGATCAGCTGCAGTCCGTGATACATCAGATGAAGATCAGGTTTCTTGACGTTGATGAACAGCCAGATGAAATATCTGCTGACTGGACATTCTTACAATCAGTCTGATAATGAGAATGCTCAGCAAGGCCAGGCCATAGCAGAAAGGCCACGTGGTCGCGGTCGTGCCAGGGGTCGAGCTGTGGGCAGAGGTCGTGCTCCTGGTCGTGCTGAGGGTCGTATTGTTCAACCAGCTGCCCCTACTGATAACATTTACAGAAAAAAATGGCAAGGTTAGTGTACCGTGTTGTCTAGCTAATTGGCATCTGAGCCTAATTGTGTTAATTGGTTTGCGAAAGTTTGATTGACATTTTGTGTCGAAATCTTGTGTCATATTGAATGTGATAATTATGGTATTTTCAGGTATGGGATGTCAATCCACCTGCACCACATAGACAAGAATTGCAAGACATTATTCGCAACCCACCTGGTGTTACAAGAGCAGGTACCTCCAGGAAATGGACATCATATGATCTTTTCATAACAACACAACATTTTTGGCATAGTCATCATAGACAAGACAACCTAATTCGAAGGAGAAGCAACTCGAGTTTATGCTGAATGGAATGCTGCAAACCCCAATAACGTGAAACAGTAGACGCCTCTTTCAATCCCTGAGTTGAAGGCCTTCATTGGGTTGTTACTCGTTGTTGGTCTACACAGAGCACATATGGAACCGATACGTGAATTATGGTCTCCTGAGAGTGGAAGACCCATTTTTGCTGCGACAATGTCTCTAAATCGCTTCAAGTCTGTTGAGATTTCTGCGATTTGATAATAAAACACCAGAGCTGTAAGGAGAGCAACAGATAAGTTGGCCGCATTCCGTGATATATGGGAATTATTCCAGGATCGTCTGAAGTTATGTTACATTCCTGGACAAGATATGACGGTCGATGAGCAACTTGTCCATTTAGAGTAGATGTCCTTTTAGGCAATACATACCAAGCAAGCCTGCAAAATATGGTATAAAAATATGGTGGAACTGTGACGCAGAAACCTCTTATTCCACTAAAGGGCGAGGTATATCTTGGTCGACAACCAGGTGAGGCCAGACAAGTTGGTCTCGGTTCAACTGTGGAGTTGAATACTACTGGCCCTTGGCTTCGCAGTGGCAGAAATGTTGTATGTAATAACTTGTTTAAGTCCATTCCTCTGGCAGAAAATTTGCTTCAACAACATACCACAATTGTGAACTTGGCCGTACAAAGCTGAAATACCTGAAATGCAGCCTGCAAAAATAGACCCGAGCGTTCGTCTTTGTTTGGATTTGCTGGTAATCTGACAATCACATATATTTTTCTGCTAAAGGTAATGCTGTTCTGGCATTATCCACGATGAATCATCACGATAAACTACGGAAGGGGAAAAACAGAAGCCTTCCATCATCCTTCATATAATGCCAAGAGAGTGGATAACATCACACTGGCTACATTATGTCCTGCAAGCGCAAATAAACCGATGGCATATGGTCTTGTTTTACAACCTGTTGGATGTGGCTGGAGTTGCTGGATTTGTCATATGGATCTCTAAATCCTGAATGGGCTGCAAATTCAGAAAGGTCGACGTCGTAAATACTCAAGCAGTTGGCATACGTCACAACGACTGGATTGACTTGCGCACTCAGTAGTGCATGTTCTCAGCCGGCTGCGTGACACATTACATCAATTGGAAAGGTTGCAGCAATCCAGAGACCACGCAGGCCAGAAATCCTGCCAGGAAACGATGCCAATTATGCAGAAGGCACAGGACAATAAGACCTCAACTGTCTGCTCAAATTGCAACAATTATGTTTGTGGTACTCATTCAACCACTGTTACTACTTGTACATGTTGAAGCGTAACTAGAACAATGAACCTCATAAATCTAGACACTACAATGAAAAATGACTCTATTTCTTCATTTTTATGGAAACTGCCATATTTTTAGTTTGTGTGTTATGCTGTTGTGCTTCTGTAAAAAGTTAATTAGTAAAATGTGTAGCATTCGCACATTAATTTCCGATTGTTTTTGTACGGATATCACTAGATATTGAATAATTTCATATGTATCATCAACTTCTCAATGTTTTACATGTTTTGTACTAACTAGGTATGATATATTTGACAAATGTTGCAACATTTGGCTGTGTATCGACCAAATCAATGACCGTTTTGAATGGGGTCAAATTGACCCAGGTGTGCAATGTGTGAGTTTTGTATGCGTGCCGTTGAGGGTTAAATGAGTAAATTCAGTGAACAGAATTTTTTTTTTCTGACCACCCCCATAAACCAAATAAGCAACATTGAATGCAAAGTGAATATATACTTTGGAATACTCGAACTAAGTAAAACCAAAAGTTATCTTAAAATATATATTTTTAAGCTGATCATTTAAACCCCATGCCATCAGAGCAGTATGTAAAATGTAGATATACAGAAATCTTTTCAACATTATTGATCTCAATGTATTCCTCCCATCTCCATCGTGATGCATTCAAATTCTTCAAGATTTATCTTCAAAAACGTTTACTTGGAACACATTTATGACAAAAGGCATGTGAGATAGCTGCATTTTAAACGACAATCTAAGCCTCCGATTAGTTTACAAAGCGATGGCTTGATGGAATAAAGCAACCCATGATGCTTCCTTCTACAAAGGCAATGGTATCTCAAGAAATACGCGAATGCATGGTGGTTTTGTGTGGCGAAGGCACGCCCTCATAGTGTATTTGGGCAGCTTACATTAAACCAAGATGCGGGTCCCATGTAGATGACCCCAGGTCAGGAGAAACAAACAACAGATGCAACCAACCCAGAAAATGTGTCCCAGGTCGAGACATTAATCAAGGAGGATTAGTGCGTTCAGGTCACCAACATATTTACAGAAAAATTGGAATTTCTCAAGGGATGAAATCAACAGTAGATTGATTTGAGCTACGCCATGGGAAGCAAGGAAAAGCTGACATTTCAGGCGGCAACCCTTCATCGGAGCAAAATAGCTTCTGGAATTTCTTAAAGCAGTGTATTCATCACTCATGCACAAATATTTGACAAGTCCAAGGTCTCAGCAAGAAGGGTCCTTCAAACTTCAACACTTGTGATTGACAGAAACAGCTGACATTATTTCATGAGCTTCACAAACTGTGAACTTTATCACTCATCTTGTAATTGGGAACGAAATGTCGCTTCACAATTTGGGATCTTCAAACCAAATTGGAATCCTTGCAAGGGAAGCACAAATGTGTCACAACCACACAAGAATTTTCACACGTAACCTTGATTTTCTGAGATGCCAGGGGAATTCGGCTGCTTGACAATATGCCACACAAACTACAATCATATTGGAATTTTACACCAACCTAATGCAGTAATCGTGGCCAGCCATGAAGAACAAATGCCGAGCAATGGTGACTCAATATATGCTCCTCCTTCATGACAATGCACCTGTGCACAAGGCCAATGTTGCGCGGATCGCCATTCTTGACTTTGCCTTTGAGCACCTGGATTAACCCCTATTCCGCCTGGATCTGGCTCCGAGTGACTATTTTCTGTTTCAATATTTGAAATCCCACCTCTGTGCCCACCGATTTGCCGACAGTGAAAAACCGACGGAAGCAGCCAAGATGTGGCTGAACAGAGAAATTAGAAAAAATTATATTTTACAGGCATAGACAGTTTGAAGGACAAATGTAGCAAGTGCATTGAAGTCAAGGGACACTATATCCGAACAAAAGAACACATTTCCGTTTCCTAAACTAGAGCAAGGAATCATATTGCTTCAACAGTGTGAATGCCCTTTGTAAATGCTATAAAACGGAGTAAACAATTTTAAATGGAGCAATTCCATCACCATGAAGAAGAAGCGATTAACCAGCCAACCTTACCCTCAACTCTAATTTATATGAAGAGGCAGGCATACAGACCTCTGCCTACAATTCAGCTTTCTTTCATTTACAAGTACAGTATGTTCAACCAGTTTGCTGTGGTTTATGAGTACATTATTGTTCACATTGACCCTTGTTATACATTTGATCATCCATTTATTTTATGATGGTTTCATGACCTCTGCCACAGAAGGTGGATGGAGGTTATGTATATCACCCCTGTCTGTTTGTCTGTGAACAGGATATCTCAAAAAGTTAAGGACAGATTTGGATGAAACTCGATGGACAGATTGTTTGTGTGACAAGAACGAATTTCGTAGATTTTGGTGATGATACGGATCCGGATACTATAATATTTAATTGATTCTTCACCATTGAGAGATGGAGTCAAAAATGATATGCAGTACAGTAGAGCATGATATCTCAAAAACTTTTGGACGGATTAGGACAAAACATGGTGGACGGGTTAGTAGTGTGACAAGGACGAATTGATTCGATTTTGGTGAAGATCGAGTCAGGATACTAAAATTTATTAAAAAATTTAAGTGATTCTTCACCATTGAGAAATAGGGCCAAAAACGTTTTTTTTTTTAGCACAATATCTCCAAAAGGTATGGAAGGATTCGGATGTAACTTGGTGGACAGGTTGGGTGTGTGATAGGACAAATTGATTCGATTTTGGTGAAGATCCGAATCCAGATCCGGATATGATAATTTTTTTTATTTTTAAAGTGATTCTTCACCAGTGAGAGATAGGGCCAAAATGATATATGACATCATATTTCAAAACGTTGTGGATGGATTATGACAAAACTTGGTGGATGAGTTGGGTATGTGACAGGAGCAAGCTGATTCTATGTTGGTTAAGGTCCGGATGCAGATCCAGCCCATCAGTGGGGTACAAAACCTAAACTTTTCAACTTGGCGGATGTATGCGCTCTACTGAGTGCCATTCTAGTTGTGTTTGCAACTCGGTGGTTACACTACCGTGCCTGGCATTGACTTAATGGTTAGGGTGGCTGGCTTGGGATCCTAGGGTCCTGAGTGTGAGCCCTGTTGGCAGCTAAATTAACAACAGGTGGGGTTGACTGAGCTTGTCATCCTTCTGAGGTTGGTGAAATGAGTACCAGTGAACTGGTGATAGGGGCACAAATCATCAGCAGCTTACCCGTGTTCCTCACCAATGATGCAACCAGCAGCCTCAAGGCTGCACATGAGAGTATGCTGAGTGTGGTTGCACTGTTGTGATGGAAAATACTACTTTGTCAAATTTTGTGCACACTCGCGTCTTCATTTGAGCATCCTGAAAATCACTCTTTTTCTCTATAAAGCATATAATGCTCATTTATGTCTGGGAAAGCAAAATATATTTTTGAAATGCGACTTTCCTTCAAAAAAAAATTCTGATGAACCAAGATGGCATCAGAACGTATCTATTTAGCTTAATGGGAATCGACTGCAGTATCCAGCATAGCGAGAATGCAAGTGAAGGTACAGCGGTGAACAAAATTGCTTACTGTAGAACATCATTTCATGGCATAATGCGATACAATTTGCAATGGTGTGGATGCCTGACAGCAAAGATTATACCGAATAGGAAAGAGATGTTACTGTTGGATAAATATAGAACAAGCTTACACAAGTCGGTGTTAAACAGGGGGCAGAAAGGAAGAACAAAATGGGAGACTGAGAACTACATCAGAGGGCATCACCTGTGCAATGCTTGCATAGATTTGCAAAAATAATTACATCCACAACAGGGCTGTTAGGAACTAAATGGAACCCTTTAAAGTCAAATAAAGCACAATCTTATCATAGATACAAATCAAACCGAAAGCCATGAGAAACAGTTTTGTAGTAATACGATGCTCTAGTGTTCCTTCACTCTTGGACATCTTACATGTAACATCTGCATTGGAGGTGGAAATCCTTCCTACTCACGACAATGATGCCGAAGACAAACAAATCAGCCTGCTTGAACTAATTGCATGCAAGGTAATGGATTTTGTAATTGCCTCTGATATTAAGTGATTCCTCTTATTTGGGTATCTGATAACTTACCAGGAGATTGTCTTTCATCCTGCAAACTGAATCATACATAAGTTGCTTCTAATCTGTACTATAAAAGTGAATTTGTATCTTTGTTTGTTTATATACAGTGGCCTGCAAAAGTATTCAGCCCCATCGGTCAGGACTTGGTGGAAGCACCTTTTGCAGCAATCACTGCGATGAGTCTTTTTGGGTAGGTCTCTACCAGCTTTGAAATCTTTGCCCATTCTTCATGTGAAAATTTCTCTAGTTCTGCCAAGTTTGATGAAGATCGTCGATGGACTGCAATCTTCAAGTCTCGCCATCAATGTTCAATTGGGTTAAAGTCAGGACTTTGACTGTGCCACTTAATACGTCTTCCACTTCTTAATGATGGACTTCATTGTACTCAAAGGGATAATTAGTGACTTTGAAATCTTCTTATAACCCTCTCCTGAACGGTGCTTCTCCACCACTTTATGTCTGACTTCTTTGGAAAGCTCCATGTTTACCTTGTTGGTTGATCAAGTGAGTTGCACCTTAGAACTCTTTAGATAAGTAGGAGAACTTCATTTTTAAGACACTGAAGGTAAGGAAACTAAATGTGGAATTACAAGATAGAATAGGTATAGAAAGCATGAGTGAGGTTATGCGTCGGGGTAGGTTGAGATGGTTTGGACATGTGGATAGGATGGGGGCGGGCAGTTGTGTGAAGAGGTGGAAACGTATTGACGTGAATGGAAGGAGAGCGAGTGGCTGTTCGAGAACAAGATAGGATGTGTTGCTGAGAGATGATATTAAGAGTTAAAGGCCTAGAAGATCGGAAGCCAGGGATCATGCAACCTGGAAAGCAGCCATCAGTGAACCATGGCTTACACATACAAGCATTGAAACGGCCATAAAACGATGATGATGATGATCATGATAATGAATCCTGCAACAAATAAAATATACAATTACACTAACCCACAGTATAAATGTCCAACTTCCTCTCACATAGAAATATTCGTGCAATTGTTAGTATTGCCACATAGTCACCGATGACAAAAACATCAAAAGATGTCACGATGGCGATCCATAAAAGGATGGTGGTGTCGCATTGTGGTGTCGTTCCTCCCTTGACATTTTTACCTCCACCACCGAAGGTGAAAGAGGTTATGTTTTCACCCCTCTCTGTCTGTTTGGTTGTTTGTTTGTCTGTTTGTGTACAGGATATTGAGACCATTGAGAGATAGCACGATATATCAAAAAGTTTTCGACGGATTCGGCTGAAACTTACTGGACAAGTTGGGTGTGTGACAAGGAAGAAATGATTTGATTTTGGTGGAGCTCCGAATCTGGATCTGGATATATGAGAATTATTTAATTTCGTAAGTAATTCTTCACCATTGAGAGGTAGGGCCAAAAACGATATACTAATGTACAGCATGATGTTTCAAAAATGTATTGGGCCCGATATGTTCTTGTGGATCAGGCATTATGTGGTGGAGGTACGCGCTCCATCGAGTGCCCTTGTAGTGTTTTTTTTGGTTTTGCATCATAATGATTTTTTTAAATGTTTTCTTTTTTCTTATGATCTGAATTATATACAGATGAGATGAGATGATATGTATCATATTCTTTGCAGTGTTGGTGCAGTCGGAGCAGTTTCTGGGCAATTTGTGAGAGATGGTTTGCCATTGCCTTCGCAGAAGTTAGGGCAGATATTTTGCATTTTTCAGTGTGATATACGCGTCCTGTTTCCTTTGATGTTTTCTCTTAATTTCCTCCACCACCGAAGGTGGATAGACGTTATGTTTTCACCCCTGTCTGCTTGTCTGTTTGTTTGTGAACAAAATATCTCGAAAAGTTGTGGACAGATTCTGACGAAATTTAGTGGGCAGGTTGGGTTTGTGACAAGGACAAAGTGAATAGATTTTGATGAAGATCTGGATCCAGCCTATCAGCGAGATACAAAACGTAAACTAATCAGCTTGGCAGAGGTATGCACTCGACAGAATGCCCTTCTAGTTTTTACAGTTTCCTTTGTTGTTTCCTACTCTTTCTGAAGAACACTGTGGGATCTTTAACATCGAGCAAATTATGCTGGCAGACAGAACGCCCAGTTTGATGCCCACGTGAGCCATCACATTCTAAATGTATAATTTTATTAAACTGAAATAAATTCCCCCACATGGCTAACGTGATTTTCCTGAGTGTGAAACTATCTGATCAGGTGCTTCCTACATACCCAACCATATCACAGCATGCAAGGCATTTGAGTTACAATGATCAGTACAAAAACTAACCTTCGTTCCTCTCACATTTAGCTGTTTCATGAACCTCACCATCACAAATAAGGGAAGTAAATAATTAAAATCTAAAATTTTTTTTTATTATTATGAACAATTGGCATAACTGCTTTGCAAATATCACACTCACCTGTACAGGCGACTGCAGCATAAACCCAGCATTGACCGTAAGGGACAGGCTCATAACCAGTCAGTCTCCAGGTACGTAGAATCTCCTCACTACCTGTCCAGTCCAAAGGACGAACTCCACCCGAATAGTCTCCATTCCATCGGCCCAGCACCACACCACAATCATCGTTACTGTTTATCTGTGTCACGCATGCCACATACAAGTGTTATTTTGATGAAGAATACAATCCTTTGAGATAAGCTGAATAGATTTCTGAATGAAGAAATGTCAAGTTTGACATACCATGGCAGAGACAATGCGGCAGATGTAGACAGGATCGTCTCGTTTAATGGCATCTTCGACGGGATTTGTCAAAGCCTCATGACTATTATCCAAAACGTCCAGGCTGGCGTCAAGAACACCATCTGCAAACTGCATTGGAAATTGATTTATTGTAAGTTAAATTGCTATCAATGTGACATCTGTGTAATTTATCATGACCAAACAAGTTGAACAGTTTAACCTCAACGATTCATATATTCTGAACATTTTGCATTTAAAATTACCCACAATCAGCCAGAGAGCCCTTCGATGCAGACGGTTAGGATACTGAGAATCTAATTAGAACCGAGGAGATAATTTTACAAGTGAACAACTTATATTGCAATATAAAATAATTTATATATATATATTATAAGGTATACAAATATATATTATAATCTCTATTATAATACCAAGCTTGCACACTAAAAACTCGGCTCGCCGTCACACGATTCCTATGAAATTGCTGTGGCACTTAGCGGACATGCCGACAATGTTTGGAAGTCTTGGCGTTCCATAGTACCACTTGCATTTTGCACAATGCGTACTTTTGTCATTCCCCTGTACGGTCTGTCGTCTGCTAACAGCTATGTTGTACTGCTATCCCGTGCATGTGCAGGGTATCGCTAGTATAACATAATATACATATAATATAATATATATATATAATATATATATATATATATATATATATTGTATCACATATAGAAAATATAATATATATATATAATATATCAACATATAATATAATTTACATATATATATATATATATAAAATATAATTATATAATATATATATATATATTGTATCATAGATAGAAAATATAATATATATTATATAATATATCTACATATAATATAATTTACATATATATATATATATATATATATATATAAAAAATATATTAATATAATATATAAATAATATTGTATAAATATACAATATAATTTAATATAAATGTATATGTATATATATATATATATAAATATAATTATAACAATATAAATATTATATAAAATATATGTAAATATATTATATAACATAATATAAATATATATAAATATTATGTATATATGTGTATACAGTGCTCCCTCGCTATATCGCGGTTCACTTTTCGCGGCTTCACTACATCGCGGTTTTCAATGAAGAGGCGCCTGATGAAGAGCGCCTCCAGTAGAAGAGATTTAATGCTCTTCTGGCTGTGCCGTACTACATTCATCTCATCATCGTCATCTTCATCGTCATCAGTACTGCACAGCTATCATCACCATCGTCATATCTTCATAGGTCAGTACCCATAATACGTTTTTTTATATTTTATAGTACAATAAGTATTTTTAAAATTATTTTTGGTCTTAGGCTTTGCAGCCCCATGAAGTCGCATTTCGATGAAAATTTTTTAATTTTTATTTAAAATAACTGATTAAATGTGTGTGGGGAAGGTTAATAAGAGTGTGTGGATGCTGTATAATTGTTTAAAATACATCTAAAATGTGTTTAAATATATTTAAATAATTAAATAAATATGTGGTTTCTACTTCGCGGATTTTCACCTATCGCGGGTGGGTCTGGAACGCATTAACCACGATAGGTGAGGAGCACTGTTATATATAAATTAATATTAATTATATATATAATAATAATATATATATATATAAACAACACACACACACACACACACACACACAGTCGACTGGATTCATTGGAGGGGCCGAAGGATTTTCTCCAGTCAATGAGCAACAAAGCCACAGAAAGTCACCAATCTTGACTCTTCATCAAAGGAAGCCTTCGGAATGAGCTCCGTCAGCACGGTGTTATGAAAACAATCACACAGTTGAAGTTTCCAATTGGTTCACCATGGTCCTGAATACATTGTCAAGTTGAAAATTGAGATTCAACTTTGAACGATCACTTATTTATTTATCTATTTGTATGCAGCCTGTGGCTGCTTGGCTGCATCATTTTCTGCGGGTGCAGCTGTGCCGCTGATACAATGCCCCCTGTTAGCAGAACGCTGGTACCCATTTCGCCGACCAGGCTGAAGGTTGGCAGGCTGTCAACCCACCTGATGTTAATTCAACGGTTAAAAAAGCAGGGGCTTGACCTCAAGACCCTAAGATCTTAAAGCCACCCTAACCATTAATCTAACACCAAGCTTGAACTATTATTAATTAACAGTGAGTAAGCTCTAAAAGCTAGTAATCCCATGCACTCCTAAAACTAGAAAATATATATTTAGTTTAAAAAATAAAACCATTTCAGCTTTATCTTTATCCCTCTACATCTCATTATTATTCCGACTTCTCTTTTACCCATTGATTCTTTGCACTCATTTGATGCTTGAACAAAACTGTTCTTGCCCAATTACCCCTGTATAATGTTACAAATATGATCTGAGTGAAAGAGCAGCTACTTGTTGGCATTACATTTTCTTTTGTAATTGTATTTGCTTATGTCATGGTTTTTTTTGTTTTAAAAAATTTAAGATTATGTGAGCTCAACAACAAATTATCGTCTCGGTGAGTAACTGAGTGTCTGCCGCATGGATTTCCTCACGGTGAGAGGTGAATCGTTGAATCTGGAGGAAAAAAAAGAAAGAAAAAAAAAAGAAGCTTTTTGATGGTGGATCAGTGGATTCCATCATTCGTCTGCATTAAACGAGCCACAATGTAAACAGGTAATAACGGATGGCATTTTGAAGACGAAGCTGCTTGGCTAAAAGCAATACAGCATGGCCTTTACAGCAGGCACGATCACGCTCTTTTGTCCCACATGACATGATGTTCATTGTCAACATTAGCGAATGCATATTGAATTGGAATTCAATTAGGAATTAGCACCACTGGTTGCATCATTACTGAAGACTTGTGCTGCTGATGCAGTGCCCCCAGCAGATTAGGAGAGGAATTTTGAATTTGGTCAGAGTGCCAGAGATACCTTGCTTGCGATTCGTTGAAACAACACAGTGGAATCGCTAATGTCCGCCAGCTAATGCAAGTAGAAGGGTAAATCCAGCTTAAAGCCCATCCAAAGGACAGCACACTTATTGATCCAACGCCTTGCCTCCAAAATGCCAGTCTGACAGCACATAGTGGGGTTCGATAAAATAAACATGGACAAGACGCCTCAGAGGCAACCCAAACTCGACAACTATGCTATCCCATCAGAGTACCAATCTGTGTAGGTGTACAATGACATTACATAACAATTTCAAGTATTTGTCTTTGAACATGATGGATCATTGTTCCAAAAGTGAAGGTCCCTCATAGCTGGAAATTTGCAATTTTTCCCTGGGTGCTCCATGAGACTTTGATGGAGAGAGTAAGTAATTGTCTAGCAAGATATATATATATATATGACACCACTGCCTGGTTGTTTGTACTGGCTTTGTGCAATACAGGCCTGATTATTAGTATGTTAACCCTTTCAACCCTCGTAGCCATTTTACCGGCCACCATTCAAACCTCTATATACCCGAGTGGTTGGTTCACCAGCCGCTATTCAAACCTCCAGATTTTTCTCCAACAAGCCCAGGGTGGGGGAGCTGACAGTTCCAGGAGCTCAGGGTTCAAAGGATTAAATGTGAAACATCTTCAAAGAGGAGCAGCATACCAGAATGACCAGAGATGTTCAATGCAAAACTAAAAATTCTGCACCAAATACCTTCCCCCTGAACTTTCGAAATATTGTGTTCTGCAAAGGCGACTAACTATACCAAGTCTCCTCATAGCTCATACACAGGTACATTGGTAATGTTTGAGCAAACAGGACAAAAAAAAAAACAACCAGTTAGAGTCACCAGTTAGAGGTAACACCCAATGAAGCTGTAGACTGTTTATATTTTTAATTAATTGATTGCCCTTCATATCTGAAGAAAGAAAATTCACATTAAACGTGAAAAAATTGTTTATCATACAGAAACTGCTGCGAAAACAGCAACCACCCTCCGCGATAACAAGTAGTGTAACCACATATCATGGAGCCTCCAAGAAGACCAGACCACCCCCACTCTCCACCCGCAATCCATGGAGGAATTTGTAATTTGCCTCCTCTCTACGAAGGTGCTGGCGATAACTCGGCTATCCTTTATGAACGACACAGTGGGATTTTCATTGTACATTAATTAATGCTGGTAGACGGGACACCGAGTTTTGCATCTATCTGTGGAACGGTTCACGCATTGATGTATCGCCCTGTCTGCGAAACACCAGGGAGACAATTTATAGCTGGGTCGAGATTCAACCAGGGCTGGACTGCTCAGAGGTGAGTGTGCATACCTTTCTGCTATCCAAGCAGCCCAGTCCAGTTTTTAATCATCACTGGGTGTTATAAACAAGTCGTGGTCATAAACAACACTCATCCATGAAAGGGAAGCAAAACGTCTCCACTTTAAATATCATATCGAATCAGCCACGCCTTCCAGTTTGTGTTCGATATGCTGCACCCTGCCAAGTGGGCATAAATGAATTATATGATTTAATGGCTCAGTCAAGCAAATTATGCTGCGTAGAACATCGTATCTAAACCCCTAATTGAGAATAGCATCGCTCTAATGAGATATTGAGAGACATCATGGCTTCACTTTTATGCCCTTTTAAGTTTTGCTTTGTTTCATTCAATATTTCTTTGTTTCTGCTTTGACGTCTGAAGGCGGAAACACCGACTCCACGAAAGAAGCTAAAATAAATCAAAGCTTGCTCACTTCTCCTTTGGGGTAGTTATCTTTGGAGAGACCTTTGTCAGAATTGGTAAATTCAGTTCGTTTGAGATTTTTCTTTCATCTCATTCATCTTTCTAGTGATTGGTCAATCCAATTCAATGTAAAGGACGACATGACGACATGAGTTATGAAAATGAGGCATTCTGCTTAACTTTGCCTCCCAGTGCATCGTGTCATTTAAAGTCACGTAATAGGCCTGTACAGGTTGCCCTGTAAGCTCTGAATTTTCAGGATTTTTTTTTTTTGTCTGACTGATCATGATGCCTGTAGGCAGAACATGTTTAAAATTCAGGCTTGCACACTTCCCTGAATAATTGTTCTCTTTAGTAACCTTATGGAGAGCTCCTTTTCTCCCCAGTGATCCAGGATTCATGGAGGAACTTGCAGAATAATCACAGACATAAGGAGACTTTAGTGTACTTTTTCATGATTTACAAGTACATCAGTAGACATAGACATATTGACACACGATGTAGGATTTCCATGGATTTGAACCTGTGATCCCAGCATCATGAGCAATGTGCTCGGATAGGAATGCCAAAAAGGCCAACCCAATCCTTTTCTTCTTTTTTTTTGGATACAAAGCCAATGCTCATGGAGGAGGTAGAACATAGCATGGATCAGAATACAACAGAACAAAAGGAACAGTAAAAAGAGAGGGGGGAAACACACCGACAGCATGGTTGAGGGACAAAATAGAGAGACACTTGGATAAATAAGGGATGTGGGGAAGAACGAGGGCTAGGGGGGGACACGTAGGGGTGGACAAGATGGATACAGAAAGCAAACTGTCAGAAAGGACAAACTGGAAACTTGGAAAGAGGTGAGCTTGTGGGAAGGTCAATGGGGGTCAAAAAGATCATGGTTTTGGATCATTGAAGCAAAGATTCTGGCCTCTTCTTTTGGGGGGTCCTCCTGCAGAAGTGATCATTGAATACCTCCTCTATTAGATCCCATCTTTTATCAGAAGATGTTCTAATGGATAAAAACATACTTGGATATTCGAAAACTTGTGCTGCCATTTTCTTGTGCTCATGAGGGAGAAGAGGTGAATTTGCCAATTTTTGTTCAGTACTCTGTTCTGTCCCCGAGTGAAATCAGCTTTACCTATCATTAAGTAGGGCAGACAGCATGAGTGCAAGGTAATTATACACTTAGCGATTAACCAGATACCTTTTTGTGACCAAAGGTAATCATTTATTCTGCCAAAGGATGTGCTGGCATTCTGAGTTCAAATCTCCAGCTCCTGGTTAAAGAAAAGGCATCAATAGAAATTGTACTGCCCAGATAAGTGAAATTGGTCACTGGGTTCAGCTGCGTTTCTCTGATATAGATGAAGGGATTAAAGAAAGGAGCTTACACAGTTGAAGAGGCTGACAAATTATTTCATGATTCTTCAAGCTGATTGGCTGAGACGGCAAACTTACTGGAACCAATCTGGAAAAATCCTTTTCTGGATGGGCCATTGAGGAAGACCATATTTTTGCTCAAACAATGTCTTGAAGACCAGAACCAATGTCTTTATGACAAGATTTAGGTTTGTAGCATCATTTTTTATGATGTCTTCATGTTTACCAAAAATAAAACCAAATGAAATCCACAGTACACCCCTTTTATACAAAACAAACTTGGGGTTGCATAGACATTAACCATACAGTGCCATCCATCGCAAAGAAGTCACTGAACTGGAGCACTGTCGGGTCGTCCAATAATGATCAAATTGCAGAAATAACTTTAAAATCATTATGCAATTCCTGTCGAACCACGAGTAAATTCTTGTGCAACGTGGCAAAGTTGCTTTGGAAACCTGATTGGCACTGGTTGTTTGCCGCTGTGTAAGACCAGACAGAGTGTATCCTTCCAATCATTATTTGTAGCAATTTAAGTCACACTCCTCTTGAAGGAAATTTTTTTGAAATTGTATTCTCAAAACAGGTTGCATTTCAAAGTAGGTCAAGGGAAACAAGCAATTTGTTCCAAATAAGATCCTCAAGCAAAGACATCACAAAATAAGATTTCTTGGATTAAACTTTCGCAATGATGCCCGTCTAGACATGTTCAAATAGTAGGTTTGTGTCATGGATGAAGCATTGATATTAAACTGTAAAAACATGGGCCCCATATCATGCACCACCTAAACAGTGATGGTTTTCAATATGACAGATTTTCTAGACCTGTCTGCTGGTTAATTGCAAAGTCGATATCTATATTGTAAAAGGAGCCATGTCTGTCTGCTTGTTTGTTTGTCTTATTATAACTTGAGAATGCATTAACGGATTTCAATAAATCGAACAACGGTGGATTCAGGGAACTCCCGGGAAGGTTTGTGATGAAAAAAAAATATGTATTTTTTTTAATTTTTGTTTTATGAGTACATGGGCACACCTGGTGAAACTGCAAACACCAACTTGCGACGCTTGTTATTCCCGCACTCCCAGGAATCCTTTTTATTTTTGGCCTGTTGTTTAGCCATTACAGCAAAGATTGGTATTTCCATCAGTGAAGCAACAGGTCTTATATTCTAGTGTCACTTAAATGCTGATGCAACATTGAGGGTGAAATGGGAAAAGTGGCACCCGTTACACCAGGGGTCCGTACAACCCTTGAAGATGCCGAGCTTACCAAAACTTATACGATGTTCATTTATCATGATATTTAACCCAAGGATCACTCAAATCCTATCTCCAAAAGGATCGTTTGGCAACCCTCCCCATCTACTATCTAAACACTCCTCTGATGGAAGTTCAGTCACTCAAACTCCTGGGTCTCTCCATCAGCCATGATCTTTCTTGGACAAACCACACTTTAAAGTTGGCCTCCAAAGCCAGTCACTGACTGGGCATCCACAGTCGTACAAAATCCTTCTTTGGCACACTTGAACTTCTATCCACCTCCAGGGCCGACATCCACAGCTGGGTGGAGTATTGCTCTCCCTTTGGGGATGGCTCCCCTGACTCATACCATAATCAACTTGACGCCATGGAAATCAAGGCCTTCAAGATCATTGGAATCTCCCGTGCTCAATACGAGTCTATGGACATCACTTTTTTATTTTTTGTATACCTTGTCGAGGCTCGTATGAGAGCTAACACACAACGCACAGCAAGGGGGCAT
>CM068955.1:45903729-45918518 GCA_035128595.1 Eptatretus atami
GGAAATGGGGGACGTTAGAAAGTGGGAGGATAGAAGTAGGTAATGGGGGAGAAAAAAAAACAAAAAAAAAAAACTAATCGAACACCGAGGGAACCGGTTGGCCTACAAGCCTAGCCCAAGCGCCTAGCCTCAAACACCCGGTAGAACGCGACAAAAACTCACAAAATAGCACGATTTTTGAAACAAAAACCGAACTAGAACACACAGTAACATGTAGGTGAGGAAAATTAAACATTTAAAACGGGACAGATAACGACCGGAAACTTAACTTTGAGATCGTCAGCAGGCGAGCCCCGAAGGAAGACTCTCGACGGCCCAAAACCCGAAACAAATTCCAAACTTTCCCATCGCAGACAGGCAGTGGTCCTCTCTTCTACTGCAGCTTTCTGGTCTTTCAAGTTGCGCTCTTTCAATGCCTATTCCCTCCCACCCCCAGTGTTTCTGCAGGCGTGCCAAACAGTTCACCATCAATTCCTTCTGGTGAAACTTTCAAAAATCTAGGCATTTGTTGTCACCTCGACTCATTTGTTCCTCTTTTACCCACGTGTGGAAACAATTGCATATTTCTTCAACTCATTCTCCTTCTAGTCCTTCTAGACAGGTCAACACCATGTCAGATCATCCGCAATCCAAGACCATGATTCTTTTCTAACCTTAGCTAACCCCCCCCCCCTACACCACCACACACACACACACACAACACACACACACACAACACAACACACACACACACACACACACTTCCTCACCAAGCCCAACTCTTCCAAATTTTTCAATTTTTTCCTTCTGCAAGTTCTTCTGGATCCATTCTTGTCACACACATGTCCTATCCCTGCCCCCCCTTTCTTTTTCGACGTCTTCCCTCTATTGTGTCCCTCAACCTCTGCTTTGATGTTGCCCCACCACTCTCGTCTCTCTCTCTCTCTCTCTCTCTCTCTCTCCTCTCTCTCTCTCTCTCTCGCTCTCTCTCTCTCTCTCTCTCAACTCTTTCTGTTCTCTTCTGCTTGCATTCTATCCATTCAATTGTTCTAACGCTTCCATGAGCCTTAAATAAAAAAAATGCAAGCCTACATTTGGGGCTGCGCATGCAAGAAGGTAAGGAAGCCGGAAGACATTTCTTACAATTACAATGCTTCTAAAAGAATACAGGGGGATAGGGTAGACATTACGTTACAAAATAAATGGCAACTGCCAAGGTAAAGACAACAATCAGGTAGAAGGCGAACACATAAAACTTACATACAAAGAAACATTTCCCGCTGGTGGCACACAAAAATGACAGATGCACTCCAGAAAAGAAGGAAATGCAGCAAGGTCTTCAGAGGCACAAGCTGGTCTGGGCGCTACCACAAGACACCAAGCAGACTGGCGGCACAGGACTGGAGCATGAGGGCTGATGCGGGGACATGATAGCGATGAGAGGAGTGGCCCTCTGTGCAGTCTCTCAGTGTTCATTACCAGGAGAGCAATGAAGCAGAGAAGAGAGAAGGGAAACGACGAGAGAGATGGAGAGAAGAGAAGAGAGGACAGACGAGAGAGAGACGAGAGGGAGAGAAGGGAGAAGAGGGAGAGAAAGAGAAGAGAGATCAACGGAGAGAGACGGAGAGGGAGGAGGGGAGAGAGGAGAGAGGAGGAGAGGAGTGGGAAAGGGGAGAGAGAGAGAGAGAGAGAGAGAGAGAGAGAGAGAGCAGAGAGAGAGAGAAGATATGGCAGATTCCAATCTCCTATGCAGTTTTACCTCAACTCCACATGTATGTGAAAAATGCAGCTTTAAGTCTTCAGGACCACCTTTCCACCACACCGCTGGTCCCTCTCATTGTCCGCCCCGCTCTTGAGCAGGACCTACGAGTTACTACACCATCCTGGGCCTGCAGTTCAGTTAGTGAAATATCTCCAGTGGCTAGATCTTACTATAGATTAATACCCCAACTCTTCTCGCCAAAGTTATCTGCCTAAAGCAATCAATTTCAGCTAAATAAAGTAACTTTCATGGTAAGATTAAAGCTAAGATCAGCCAGCAGGGTAATTGATAATTATGTGAGAGTTGATTAGTTGTTCCCTTCCAATTATGGGTGAAGACATGAGGGTCTTCATATTATTATGATGTTAACTGCTTTGGCATTGTACGTGGTACATTGCTTGGTTGCGCATTCTCGTCGATGCTGATTGCTGAATGACTCACCAATTAAGTGATGAAATCGTTTCTGGCCACCTGAGGGGTGTGTAGCATTGGATTCTCATGAATGTCTGATTTGTGAACTGTCTACAACCTGTAGAGAACCAGGTATGGTTTGAAAATGGCAAAGGCTGACCTTGTGTAGATTATTCTTGAGTCTGCTTTTGGCAGCTTCTTTGGCTAGAAGACGAGAGGATTAATTCTATAAAATTATTGTAACCCCTGGCGGATTTATTGATTCGGTGAGGCTGAATTAGTTGTTCACTCAAATCACGGGGTACATATACTGTTAGGTCGAAAAGAGGGGGTGGAATGGAGAGGATACATAGCATATACTGTATTAAGAATTAGTATGGTCCATGGTGTCGACGTGTGGTATGTGATTACGCTTGTAACAGGAAAAAATGTTGAGCAGTCGTCATGTAGAACATAAACACTTGGCGGCAATTAGTGTTAAACTTTAAGACAGTATATAGAAATTTGTGTTTGTAAAACCTCCTGCCAGGCGACGGCTGGCGGTGGATGTGTGGCATTAAGACGTCAAGTCAGGTCAGGTATGGACATGTTGCCAGAGCAGCGTGTCGCTGCTGCGTCAACTTTCCGCTGTACTCCAGGGCTCTCGGGTTGGCCATCTCCCCAGGCAGATTGCTGGCCATCCCAATCGTATTGAGATGCTGATCAACCTGCTGCAACCATTGAGGCACTGGTCAGCCCGTTGGCCTCCTCCACTCACGAGGCTCCCTCGCTAGAGAATCTGCGTGAGCAGGAATCAGCTACAGGAAAAATGAGCCACATGTCCATTACAGCTTCATCTGATGCTCACTGACTATGCAGGTAACAAATTCTCAATTTTGAGTCTCTCTCAGCAACCGCTCGTTGGACACTCAAAGTCTGACCATTGATAGCCAAGGATTCTCCGAGCAGACCTGGCCACCAAAGAATTTCTCTCCATCTCAGATCCTCATCAGGTTCAAGTCTCACATCCATGTAGCAAAGACTTTTAGCACCAAGGACCTGGAGACTCAGACTTTCGTCCTCCTGACAGGTACCGACAGGCGCCACCACCCAGATCCAGTGAATCATGACTCCCCAGGCCCGACCCAACGTCTGCGACCTCTGACTCACAGCCAGCAGAGAACATGAATATCAACTGCCAAGTAAAGTGAATCTCTCCGTACCTCATCATCCTCACCCAAACAGGTAGCAGACAGGACCAGCATCCAAGAAGTCATTGAAAGCCTGGTCTTTGTTTGACTAGGAAACCCAATAATCCCAGTGGCTCTGATCCTCATTTCAGCACCTTGAGGGCCCCCAAAAAGCATTCCAGAGTTCTGCAGCAAAGATGACTGCCATGCATCTGCGAAAATCAAGCGTCAGAAGATCTGCGACTTCCCAAATGAGCACCACAGTTTAATCTCTCTGACATCCTCCCCAGAATCCAGTCCATACAAGCTGCTTAAAAAGTGTGGGGCCAGTACACACCCAGAAGAACTCCAGTAAACAACTGGAAAATAAGTCAGAGATTATAACCACATCTCACAAGCACTCTCAGTAACCAGAGTATAGCTTCAGTAATCAGATTGATCAGTTTCATTGGCACTCACGAAAGACCAAGAATCCTCCAGGAAGGCATTCCCGATCACTGCCATGAACGCTTTGCAGAAATCAACATAGGCTGTAAGGAGCCCCCTGCGAAACTCTCACTGCGTTTGGTGGCACCTGAAGAGAGCAAGGATACGGTTCAATCGTTGACCTCTTTGGTGTAAAGCTGACTGCTCTGGGCGCTGTGCTCAAGCAGATCGTGGCGACCCCTATAAGAATTACCGAGCAAAGGAACCTTGCCCGCACTGAGAGGAAGGTGATCCCCGTAGTTGCTTGCAGTCTTGCAGATCACCCTTCCTTTCCACAGTTGACATCATCGGCCTCTTCACTTCTTGAGTGTGCCTCTTCAATCAGTTGCTATGATCCGTGTGTTCCAGGAGAGCACAAGAACTCATGCAACGACATGAGTACAGCATTTCCATTGCCGTTGAGAAGTTCAGCATGGACTGACACAGATCCCAGGAGCTCTTACCAATTTTTCAACGTCACCGCAGCCTGGTTTCACAAACGAGGTGCACACAGTTGATTGGAGGGTCAGCAATAGGAATAGTAACACTCTGACACCAAATCAACAGCTGGTGATCAGCCTGGTACAGCGCGCCTCAAAGTAACCGGCACCACGCGGGCCTTCACTTCGACTCACAGTCCATTAGCATCGCAGTTCATTGTGGCATGGTCGACTGTGGAGCCTTGGAAAGGGAATGAATGCTATTAATTTGGCTTTGCCCCATGGCGCATAACGGCCAGCAACTGATGATGCCAACAAGCAGTGGTGGCAATCATGGGACCTATCTCCCATTTGAAGGAGGTCCCATAATGACAAGGGCCATGGCCACGCTGCACTGTTAGATCGAGCAAGGGCCGGATTTTCGTGAAGGACCACACGTGGACATTTGTCCAGGCCCAAACTCCAGGGGGCTCCTCCGAAAACACAAAATACATTTATTTGTTTATAAAGCTGGTGTTATATATTCCCTTGTTGACAAAGTTAGCCAGAGAGACAGGAAGTGGGCTATGTGGGGTCCACATCTGCTATGTAAGGCTGGCAATTCGACTTTCCCCATCCAGGTTTTTGTAAATATGTGTTAACGTTCCAATCAAAATCACTTTATCAATCTAATATCACTTTATTAAGCCTCTAACTGATATTACCTCCACCCACTGAAGTGGACAAAGCTTATGTTTTCACCCCTTCTGTTTGTTTGTGAAACAAAAACATCTCAAAAAGTTGTGGATGAGTCGGACGACATTTTGGTGTTAGAGGCTGCGGTATGTGACAAGGACAAAATGATTATATTTTGATTGAGGAATCCGAATCCGAATCGGCCATCCAGAGTCCAGAACATTTTTAAGTGATTCTCACCATGAATGATGGAGCTAAATGAATATAGCCAGGGATTCAAAAAGTTATGACGGATTGGACGAAACTTGGTGATGATAAGCTCGAGTGACAAAAAACAATCCAATAAATTTGTAGTCAGGTCCAAATCCAGATCCGGCCAATCAGTAGGATACACAATGTAAAATCATGAGCTTGGCGGAGGTATGCCTCACTTGCTCTCTCCCGATTTCCTTCTAGTTTAAAATATTTGTATTTTAATTATCTTCAGGTTTCCAAAAAAAAAGTTTGCGGGGGGTTGGGGGGGCAGTGGGCCTTACCTACTTCAAATGTCCCGGGGGCTGTTTAAACTTTATCCGGCTCTGGTGTTGAGAGCTCGACTTTTAGGAGAGCAACATCTCTTCATCTCTGTCTCTTGTCTCTGTCTCTGTCTCTGTCTCTGTTCTTCTGTCTCTGGTCTCTGTTCTCTGTTCTCATTTTGTGAAATAAAAGGGACTGCTTTGGAGAGACATGAACCATGGTTAATTGCTCTCCTCTCTTGGCCTCCCATCGTCTGTTGTCATCCTGCCCATCCTGAGCCGTACTTCACCATCGACATGACCTGCGTTGCCACACTTTGGCCTGGTTCAATCCCTTGCC
Source organism: Eptatretus atami (assembly GCA_035128595.1). Classification (NCBI taxonomy): domain Eukaryota; kingdom Metazoa; phylum Chordata; class Myxini; order Myxiniformes; family Myxinidae; genus Eptatretus; species Eptatretus atami. Next base: position 45,909,486 of record CM068955.1, read on the forward strand.
TGTCCCATGGTTTGCTGCACGAGTCTGGTAAATGGGCACATTAGGAGGTTCGGCTGTATTGATATCCTCATCTGTACATTAAGTTTGTCATGTGTCCTTTCATCCAGATTCATGTCTGACGACCGCTTGGTCATTCCGTCATTATTGTAGCATTCTTGTCTGCCCCTATCCTGTATTCTCTTTATAAACCCAATTTAATATTAAAAAAAAAAAATCTCTCACCTTTTTGTCTTCAAGCATTGTTTCTCATCAGGAGATTCTGGGTCATCGAGGGTAATAATGAATGCACTATCTTAAATAAACACACCGTTTCGTCCTCTTGTAGGGGGTCTTATACCCCCGGTGCAGACTGTCTGACGTTAACTGGATCATCTTGACGCGACAATAACTACATCAATTAATCAGATTTTAACTTCTCAAACAAGAGAAAAGGGTGTGAATGCCATAATTATTGTTGTTAGTGAATGCATACAAGACTGGGAATTAAATTTTTTTTTGAATTCATTGCTTCCGTTGCATTATTATTGAAGCAGTCAGTCCCCCCCCCCCCCCCCCCCGTGCATCTGGGCATGAATATGGAATAATCACCAGGTTGCAGTGATTAACTCACCTTCCTCTAGATGAAGGACACCGTGAATCTTTAAATTCACAACCAATAGTGCTGGCTGACAGGACACCCAGCTTAATTGGCCGGCAGAGCGGCGACAAGCACACTATGATATATATCACACTACATCATGCTGGAAGTACAAAGATGGGAAGAGATGTTTTTTTCCACCACACTTTCAGGAGTTATTATATAAAACTGCAAACTATGAGTTCAAGCAGAAATGTGGAATTATGAGCAGTAATATGTTAGATTATCGAATTTTACCCGACAAATGAATCACCAACAGCTGAACCATTTGCTGTTTACTCTGCAGCGATGGCACAGATTGCACCCATACTAAAGCGTCAATGGTCCGTGCTGAAGCGTCAATGGACCGTAACCGAAGAGCAAGAGGCAACGCACTTTGCCCTTTGAGCTGTCTGGTGCTGAGTCTGAACTCGCGACCTGACTATAAATCGCCGACTGCTGCTTTGCAGCTCGGGCAACGATCAATAAGTGTACTGTCCGTTGGATAATATATAAAGCCAGAGTACCGTCTAGCCAGCTCGTTTTCTGATGGCCGTAATATCCTCACAGTGCCTTTCAATGAAAAAGTAGTTGCAATTTTGGCCGGCACCCGTTTATAAAGCCAGTTATAGGGGGCCACCATTCAAACCCAGCTGGTGGCTCAGGGCGATACCCAGCCTCTCCCCAGCGCGCCGCGTAACATTCGACTCGCTGTTTCAATATATGTGATGAGTTTGGTCTGTGCGTTGTGTTATTTTTTTCAATTGCAACTGTACTGTGTAAGAGCTTTGGAGGTATAAATAAAATTATGAATAACTTAAATGCACACACACACACACACTTATAATGATTCAGTTAACCCTAACCATGTGACACTTACACTACACATGCTTTTGGATTGCTGTCCAAGTTTTTGGGCAAAAATTCCTATTTCTGGAGAACTTCAAACGAAAATGCAAAGAGCTGTTATCAAACATGACATCGAGTGAGGTTTCTAACCGCCCATGGAAAGCAAAAGGAAAAGCTGATGTTTGAGCATTAACCCTTATGCTCCGATGAAGGTAACGGCCAAAATATCAGCTTTTCTTGCTTCCCATAGAGGTTAGCAACACCTCAATCAATGTCCTGTTGATTCATCGTTGCTCTACCTGTCTGCTGAACACAGATCGGTCTTTTGCTTCCACGGCCGAAACGAGTTCTTCATTCGTTTTATTCTACAACAGGCTTTTTTTGATCAATCGTTACGTTTGAACAGCTGAGCAAAACAGTCCCTACCCATACTCTGCAAAATGTCCTGCATAAAATTACAAAGGCATACAATGCACAAGTTTGAAGTGTAGTCGCGGATCCTCCAACACGCATTGTCAAACAAACCACCGTGTAAAACCCTCTCTTCCCCCATCATTCACTTATTTTTGTTAAACCTTCACCTGCATGATTATTTCACTCTTCTTCTGCACTGGCTTTAGGAGCCATTGCACCAGCCAGGTGAGTTGTTCGACCTGGACTCAGTTTGCACTAATTAAAGAGTGATATTCACAAAAAGCAATCCTGATAATTCTTTTAAGAGTCCCACCTGAGCAAACTTCAATTATTGGGTAGCTGTATCATGCTGACCCCATGTACAGCAAGCCTTCCTTCATTAGCATCTCCCTGCGCTTTCTTCATCATCGAGGAAACGACAGAATCATCTGTAAAAAACATGAACAAGAACCACAATAAGATTCCAGCTTGGATGAGCCGCACTATGGGACGCAGAATTGAGGACATACAGAAGCAAATAGGCCATTAATCACGCAGGACTTGTCACACTCTGGAGAGCAAAAATCCGCACACTCTCCATCCCCCTTTCTATTCCACCTCCTCTTCTTATGCAGCAAAACCCACGGGAGTATTTACGAAGGTGTTTTTCATGACACCAGGTTACATGGCCGAGACAACAGAGCAGCTGGTTGCAACTAATGGGAAAACATGGAGTAGCTCCATCTGTGAATAAGTACAATAAAGCTGCTTGCCAGATGTAACTCCCAATTAGGTCGACAAGGTGAATCACTAAAACACGAGTGTTTCCGATCAAGTCTTCAAGGGTCATGACAGACAAGACCTGACAAGTGTTTCAAATCTGCAAACCCATCTCAACTTGATTTACCCCTCCCCCTTTTTCGTCAAGCTCACCCACTTCCTTCCTGTACTTCTCCTTTTCCTGCCCAAGCCACATCTCCTGCTCCAAGAAGATAGGCCCAATAAGTCGTGAATGGCTACTCATGCAGATCGAGCGATTTGGCATCAACTTCATGTACTTATAGATGTCTTGTATGGATATCAAGCAAACTCTATGACTTGGTGGGCTTGTTCAATATGTAAGCTGGGAAATGACGAGTTGGTGAATTTTTGTTCACTTCATATGATGCTGTCACCGAGCTGTTCTGTATGAGGACAGCTGTCGGTCGTTGAGCCCTATCAATGATTACAAAATACATGTTCACGACAAGCATTTGGAGGATGGTGGTTCACTCTTCACTGCTACTTATCACTTCGATTGCTTCACTGGCAAATTCCATGGAAGCCTTGCCATCGAGATTACAGCAGGACTTCATCGAGCCATTTGTTCTTTCGAAAAGCCAAAATATCCAAACTTTTTTTGTTTTCTGATACTTGTGATCCATCAGGAATTTTGTTTTTTATCATTATATAAAGAAATTCTTCTTCTATCTATTTGTTTTAAGTACTTTTAATCATGTTTCATCATGTGTTTTTTTTTTTTGTTAACACTTTTATTGAATTAATTTAACTATTACGGTTTGTTAATAAATTCTTTTGGGTGCTCACATTCGCTTTATATTTAAAATCGATACATTATTTCATTGGACAGAGGTCCCAATTGGTTTCATCATACATATTGTCACAGAGCGTTCTCCTTATCAATACCCCAGATGGATTAGACAGCAATTTGGAATTTCACAGGGTATCGCCACAACAATAACCGCTCCTTTTCAAAGAGTACCATGGGATCTTAAACGCCAAGGCAATGTTTCGTTGACTATGTTGTATTCCCATCTGAGAACCTGCTTCATTATTATGCAATGACTCCAGCGAAATCCTATATATGATACTTTGTAGATATCTCATTGATCTCCTCATATAATCATCCTGCATGTGATATACTCGTAACAGGACAAGTTATACAGACATGCTGGAAAGACATTAAAGGAAAAAAGCAAAGGGTATCAATTGGATAGCAATGCTTGACATTCCTCTAAATCCCTGTTCTTGCAGTGCATGGTTTGCGAGCCACTGGGATCCCTGGTGACCAAAATGTGGCTTCTGACGTGTGGCGTAATACACAAATGTGAAAACACCCTCAATAATCCACCATAAATCTATTTCAAAATGACCAATGCTTTCAAATGAATGTTACCCCACGAAGCATAAAGAGAACATAACATAATTAGTAAGTGGTAGGATACAAACAATTATTGCTTGCAGCCAGGTTAACCACAACTAAGAAGAGTACGTGTGGATGGGCCTAATAGTGCCATCATGGTGTACTGCAGCCGGTTTGTGGCCGGCTCTCACACTGATGTCTTATCGGCAAAAGTGGCCCCCCTCTCAAAAAAATAGTGAAGATCACTCTCTAATGAACCGACATGACAGTTGCGGTGAAACCCTTTTCCATCAGAGGTGAGATGATTCAAAATGGAAGAGCTTGACAGTATGCCACCACCTCTGAGCCAACCTGTTATTTTATTTAATTATTGAATGTGAGAAGCAGGCGTTTCCATAAAATACATTTATGACCACATGATGAGACAAAGAGAAGTGAAATTCGAAAAAAAAGCCTATTAAAAAAATAATCAGCTTCGAACTTCCCTGAAAATATTCTTTGTCCTTGTGATCCAAAATATCTTTTATGGAAAAGCTTTGTAGCTTAGAGAAAACAAAAGGAATAAACGCTGAACTGTTGGAAACACTTATGATTGCACCATAAGATGCTGCAGCAGTTTACAGATCAGAAAATATCAAAATATAGCAAGGCAGTCAACCCTATAGTGAAAATCCAGAAGGAATTCAGAATTTGACCAGCACATTGGTGAAAACTATGTCTTTTTTGATAGGATTATTCGGATATCCTCACACCGATAACTCTACTCGCAAGTAAACAGAAGAAAGATAAATTTCATGTCTTTTGCTGTACAGTGTTCCAAAATGCAGGGTTACCCTCTAATTAATCTGTACTTCAAAACATCATGATAAGTTGCATTCAAAATTATCTCCAATCAGTTGATGTCAAGTTACCGGGTTCAGGCGTTGAAATATAACAAACACGTCACCAGCTCGGGAAACCTGCAGTGACAAAGACCCTCCTTCAGCGATGCTTTCAACATTCATCTGGTATCGACCATACGAGCTTTTGCAGGTGTCATGCACCCTGATTATTGGCACCTCCATTTTCTTCCTGCCTCAGATTTCCCATCCTGAACTTCAGCCAGGTATATCAAGTCCATCTGCAACCGAAGGCTGAGGACCTGGAGTGCAAAGTTGGAGGAGATTAACAATGTTTCGTTACTAGTATTGCTTGTTTGTTGTTGCCGTGTTTTATACAATTCTTCACATCTATGACATTGCAAAAAGTCACAAATTTAACTTATTTATCAGTAATTGAGCATTTGTTATTGCAGAATACCAAAGTAGGATATTTATTTCTCTTTCTTTTTTTTTTTGACTGAAAGTGCCCACTCCCTCCGAGAGGAATGATGGTATCAGAAAATATCCCTGCACAATGCCATGTGTGCAGATACTCCCCTCCCTCACCCCTTCTCTCCACTATCTGTTCTGCACATTCACCAACTTCCTCAAATACTTCACACACCCCTTGTAAAAAATTCTGTTGTTGCACCACCTCCTTCCAAAATAAAAATTTTGTGCACCCCCTCTCCTCTCCTTTATTAAGAATACTGTAGTTTATGCCCCACTCCCTCCTTTATATAAATATTAAAAAATTTGGCCCATTTGAGTAAGAAATGGCTACTTTTTACTCCTGGAAAAAAATTACAACTTGAGAGGTGCGAAACGCAACGATGGGCCAATAGGCATGATCATTTCCTTAATTATTGTGTACAGGATGAAATTTATGTGAAAATCACACGTTAAGACTTAGTGCAGTCACACGAGACTGTAGGAAGTTTGCTGTGTTAATTTCCTCATGAGACAGAAAATAAATATTTAAATATTTAACCAACAAAGGAAAACCTTCAAACACGCAGCAGAGTCCAAAGCTCTGCCGTTCACCGGCCAGGAGAATACGTGACATTATGAACGCTTGTTTGCTCAATGGTGGTGTATTCGAATGTCACATCAATTCAATTAAATAATTGAAATGTTTTTTCCTTGAATTTACACCTTCAGCATGTGAAAGAATTGTGGCACAAATTTTATCAAGATTTGCCCAGCGTTAAAACGATAAATTTTTTTTTTTTAAAACTCACATTTGCCTTGTGTAATCTAACATATAAAGCTCTTTTCTAACACTGACGATGACTGACTGAACTGACTGATGGACTGGCTGATATTAAAGCATCTGTGCCTTCCAGGTGACGTAGAAAGCTGAAATTTGCATAGTGATGGACATCAAAAGCCATGGCACAGATAAAAAACAAAATTACAGAATCACCGAACAACATCATAAATGAAAATATAATAATGAAAAAAATAATAAAAAAATGCAGTTAATGATCGGAGACAATGAGGAAGCACGGTTAATTTTGTGTATGCCGAAGGACATCGAAGCCATACACAGGAAAAATCACAGAACCTTGAAGCATCTGTAAATTAAAATATCATTAAATTTAAAGAAGGAAATAAATAAATGAAAAAATAAATGCAGGTGAGAGAACTCGAACACTGGGAAACTGGTTCATATGCTTACAGTGTGTAAGGACACCCTACTAGTGCATGTACTATATATACTTTATACATATAACCCCAATCAATACATATATATATATCCTCCATATATATAGTAGTTATACGTGACTATGGTATACTTTACCCTTCTCCAAAGCACTTGATACTTAAACTCTTTTAAAACTACAGGTTTTTATTGTGACAACTGACAATAATTCCATTTGTCTCTGTATCTCGTAGTGCATCCATCATTTTCTAGCTCAAGATGGTCTTCGCAATACCATAAGAGTGAGCTAGCCAGCAGAAGCCAGAGGGGGGGGCGAGCAAGAGGGACAGAGAGGAGACGTGCCAAAAAAAGAGAATATATTATCAGGAAGTAAATTAACTTTAAGGGCTACCATATAATAACAGTAATATATGTACAAATAAAACCGGCCAGTGTGTGTCAGCTCTCTCGTGTGTGTCGAACACCCCAACCCCGCACCCTGCTGTGATCGCACGCGTCCCGCGCGTCAGAAAAGTCCAAAGCGTGGCGGTTGCGTCGCCCACTCCCGTAAGGTCCGGGTGCTACTCCTCCAATTACTCCAAAACCATACCCACACCCTATCGCCGTGAACTTAAGCTGACAATACTTAAAGAAAAACTCCAAGAAGTGTAAGATGAAAATTGGGTGTTTGGGTCATTTAAACATCACTTCCTACCGTGGAATCATAATTACGGACGCTTATAATATCACCCTTATATCCATTCACACAAGAGACGATCCTCCGACACCTCGCTGTCTGGCCGGTGGTGTCAGCGCGTCTCCGGCGGAGGCGTAACGCTCGCTGGGTCTGAAGCCAGCCATGGTTTTTGCCCGCTGCTCAACACAATCTATGACTTGGAAACAGGCTGCAACTTAGACATTTCTTACCGCATATAAGTCAATTATTTATCTACTATAATCCTCACTCCAGGGGTAAAGTACAAAACCGAAATCGACTGTTCAGCAGACTAATTAAGTTCACCCTCGATTGCTATTGCGAATGGCTTAAAATGCCTGAAAGATAGACCACGCGTTCGTGCCCTTTATATTCATTTTCGCCATATGAATAACGAGAGAGTCGTTCATAATAAGGATTATTACATAAGTAAGCTCCAAATTTGAAAGTCGTCAGCAGTTCCGACTCCCCCCCGGCCCAAAAAGTGTTGATTTGTCCATCGGAGCATATGGCCCCGGGCCGATATTCCCAGGTGCATCGTAAACCATGAATTGGTGTTCCAAGATGAGCAAATTGGCGTGTAAATCTTAATCTTGCTAAGCCAGGCGTTCCGGTTGGAGTGCTGAAGCACTTACCGAGCTGACAGTAACAATTGTGTCCTGTCAGGATGTACAGCTCTCACAAGTTGGCACTACAAGTACAGGTACGTGTATCATAGCACACTGGACGTGATACACATGGGTAGATGCGCAATCTTACGGTACTCTGTGAGAGGTAACTGGAATCTGCAATACCTCGTTGCGGACCGTAGCTAATGGTGGCAAGGTTAATCACGATAAATCATTATGGAGTTCTTTCAGTTTTCCATTAGATCCCCTCGTGTCTGTTCTCGTAAAGCATATGGTTATCGATTGCTTTACAATGTGTTAAATGTTATCCTTTGCAAATTCAAAGCAGAGTATATTTCCCGAGACGCCCAACTTCTGAGCCGTTTGCCGTGAAAATGAAACCGAGCATCTTTCTACGAATTCCACCGAGGCACAATTAATTTATTCCACTGTCAAACGCCAACAGCTAGTTTATAACTAGATTAATGATTTTGATCATCTTCCTTAAGAAAAATATCACATGTAGAATGTACCACGTTGTCCTCTACAGTAGAAAGATACTCAAGGTTCTGGTTCGGGAACAGTACGTATTGTAGTCGGTAATCACAATGACTCCAACTGTTGCTTCCTGGAAAAATTGCCCGAAACTGGCCAAGCGTGTGTGCGTGTGTGTGTGTGTGTGTGTGTGTGTGGTGTGTGTGTGTGGTTGTTCACAAAGCGATTTAACATATTCTCTTGGTATCTCTCTCTCTCTTTCCTCTCTCTCTCTCTCTCTCTCTTAAAACGGGACAGATAACGACCGGAAACTTAACTTTGAGATCGTCAGCAGGGAGCCCCGAAGGAGACCTCTCGACGCTCCAAACCCGGAACCAAACTTCCAAACTTTCCCATCGCAGACAGGTCAGTGGTCTCTCTCTTCTACTGCCAGCTTTCTGGTCTTTCAACGTCTGCTCTTTCAATGCCTAGTCCCTCCCACCCCCAGGTTTCTGCAGGGTGCAAACAGTTCACCATCAATTCCCTTCTGGTGAAACTTCAAAAATCTAGGATTGTTGATCACCTCGACTCATTTGTTCCTCTTTTACCCACGTGTGGAAACAACTTGCATATTTTCTTCAATCTCATTCTTCCTTCCAGTCCTTCTAGACAGCTGTTCAACACCATGTCAGATCATCCGCAATCCAAGACCATGATCTTTTCTAACCTT
>CM068955.1:45954060-45966721 GCA_035128595.1 Eptatretus atami
AAAGTTAGCCGCAAGCTTTTGTTTCATTTCAGTAGTTATGAAAACTCATGGTAGAGTTTATGGAAGATTTTGGTGGACTAGTGGTGAGGACATTGAAATTTGTAGGTTTGAATCCAGCTGAAGGCAGCAGTATTAATATTTAGATTCTAAGCATCCACTACCTTGGGAGAATTATCATGTCACTAAAATGTCAGTGTTAACCCAGATGGCTTACCAATGGTCTTCAAGTATCCAGGAGGTAATGTGCCTGCCAAGCCAGCTTTGATGTACATGTGGCACCAGCACACATTTAGTGGTAAGTCTTTCATGCTGCAGAACGACTTAGCATGGGCACTAAAATTATATTTATGAAAAAAACAGCAGTGCCGAAAAATCCCCTTCAACTTAAAGAAACACAAATTACTGACCATAACCTGATCTGAAGAATGGTTAAGGTGGCTGGTTTAAAATCCCAGGGTTTTGAGTTGAAGCCCCTGTTGGGTCGTTGAGTTAACACCAGGTAGGGTTGACTCATCCTGTCATCCTTCTGTGGTCGGCAAAATGAGTACCAGTTTGCTGGTAAAAGGGGAATTGCATCAGCGGCACATCCCTGCCCCCAGCCAATGATGCTACCTGCAGCCACAGGCTGCACATGAATGAGGAGGAGGAGGAGTGAACAACAGGTGAGCATGAGATGAACAAACAAACAAGTTTACAGACAGTCGAAAATAATTATGTAGGGATAAAATATCTGCAAACAAGACCTGTGGGCCATAAAAAGGGAGCCCTGAGGTCCTTACTACTGAAGACTTCCTTCGTGGTTTCTCCTTTGGCTTCCAAGCATGATGAGTTGGCGAATATGGAATGAGAACGGGGATTAAATTTATAATTGCAAAACAAAACTAATATTTGCCTGCGATGAATTTCTGGCTGTGCAACAAGAAAGCAATTTAATTGCATTCTCGAAAAAAATTTAAAATAATGGGAAACATGACAAGTGGGTGAAATTGGAAAGGTATGCTTACATTATTTCCAGGAAGAGAAGGTACAAGAATTTAAGTTAGTAGGAACGTGAGGATTCTTTAAAAACAACAATGTGCTCATAAAAAAATACAGAAGGAAAGATATTACACACTGGTAAGCAAGAAATGGTAAAAAAAAAAAAATTTGAAAAATGCTGAGGCTTACACATCATCCATCAGCATGATCTCAAATCACAGAAGTGTCACCATCGGGTTCAGGCTTAGCTTTTCTGTTAAAAAAGTAGGCAAACAGTGAAACCCCACTACGATTGGAGCACATCAAATAGCGACAAAAGGTTGAAAAGGCCATATACAGTAGAGATTTGAAACCGTTTTAATGCTCCCAGTGTTGCCAAGGACAATGCACTGTCTCATGCTGAGAAAGTTTAATCTTGTGCAAGTATGTACTGAAGCTAGAGTAGCGGTAATACTTGAGAGAGTCAAATGTATTGAAAAGCACCATGTTAAAATGGCAATGTTGTTCAACAAATAATAAAAGTGCAAAAAGATTACAAACTATTCACAGAAAGTGTGAAAACCGAGGACAAACTGGCCGACAAATGAAGCAAAGAAAGACAAAACTAGTTTAGGCTTTTTACACCATCATCCAAAAATAATACCTCCAGGAGAAAAATGACACCACCGAGATGGAAAACCAGAAAGGACATCTAGCCCAGGCCATCGTTCATGACGTCACTGGCAGAAAGGTCACAAGTAGTGGAGGAATGAAAGGTAGATGCTACAAGGTAGATGCATAGAATGCCAGGAAAATTCATCTGACTACTAGCAGAGCCACTTCATGTTACCACCAATTAAAATTAAATTCAGAGCATTGTGGACCACATGTTGCCATGGAAACAAGTATTTTGCACAGATTATTTGAATAAAAGCTGCAGAGAAAACTTCCAATGGGAATGTGGTGGATTTGATGGCATCCAGGTAGAAGTATGGGCAATGGGAGAAGTAGATGATATGCCGCTAATTTTGGCAATGTTGTGTTACTCAACAATGACAAAACCAAAGAATGGTCTCTGACTGGCATCACGGGAGTCCCACAGAAAGATAACATGAGCAATCCCATCAACTAATCTAATAAATAAGATTCATCGGACGTCTGTCTGTCTGTCTTTCTGTTTGTTCACATATTTTTGCAAGGACCGCTGGACCAACACCACCAAATTTGACACCCTGCTAGTGTGGTGATAAGTTTGACACCTACAGCAGCCAATATCTTCAACAGCATGATTCTAAATCGTAATGATCCTCACCTGGAACCACTACTTAGTCCCATTCAGAATGGTTTCAGAGAAAATAGGTCAACAGCTGCAGGCTGAACAGTTTACATTTCGTATCCCACTGATAGGCCAGATCTAGATCCAGACTTGAACCAAAATCTAATCGGCTTGTTCTTGTCACTTGCCCAACTCATCCAGCAAGTTTTATCATAATCCGTCGACAACTTTCTGGAATATCATGATATACAGCAGACCCTCCCCGTTTGCGGCAGTTACGTTGTTAAAAACCTCGTGATGAGTAAAACCGCAATGCTCAAAGTTAAGACCTGGTAGGAAAGTAGGGTTAGGGGAACAAACTCTCAAATGTATCGACTTTTTTTTGCCTCAACTGCAGTCGTAAAAATGGAAAAAAAAAATTGTACTTGGTTTTGATGATGATTGAGGACGTTGCAGGTGATTGAGATGACATCAGGGTCATCAGATTTTGTGAAGGAGTAAGTGATCTGTCTGCTTTGCCTTATTCTGCATGTCCTTATAGACCTCCGTTTCATGTGCCATGACAACATCTCGCGCTTGAATTGCAAGCACCTCTCCATAAAGACTACTTACTCTTCTTATTCTTTTGGTGTTAATGGCATTTTCAGAGCCACGAGGCTCTATATACGCAACACACCTCAACACTCCTGCTGAAGCAGACAAGTACGGGAAACTTTATATTGTTAGACCTGTTATATTGTTAATTGAATTAATTTGCTTCTTACTTTAAAAGCTTTTAATAGCATTTTATGTTTCATTTGCTTTATTTCATGAAAATCCGACATGTTCTTTTTCTTCAAAACACCCCCACAGGTTCTTCTTCGTCACACATCTTTACTGTCACGAACACCCCACGATATCAAACTATATCATGCGATTATGACCCGATATCAAACTAAATCACGCGATATCATACGAAATCATGTGATATCAAACTAAATCACAAGATATCACGTGATAACAGTCCCTGCGGCACGATATCGAAAGAACAACTGAGTCTGCGACGGAGGGCAACGTGGGGCTGTGAGCCGTGAATTGAGAGGGAGATGCAGGGTTGTGCATTCCTCCGCGACACAGCGAGGGACCCATGCCGCGATCGGCATATTGTACCACAATTATTCAACTGCGATAGAGTGAAACCGCAATGCGGAAACCCGCGCTCGGTGCGGCCCTGCCGTATATCGTTTTTGGCCCTATCTCTCAATGGTGAAAAATCAATTTTAAAAATTCTAGTCTCCAAATCCTGATCACCACCAAAATCTAATTAATTTGTCCTCGTCACACAACTCAACGTGTCCACCACATTTTGTCCGAATCCGGCAATAAATTTTTCAGATATCCTGCTCACAGACAAACAGATAAACAGGGGTGAAACTAGAGGGGGAGCACTCAGTAGAGGCAAAACCCCGCCGCCAATACTGCTGGGTCACTCAAGTGAACCTTATATCTTATTCATTAAATAGACGTCAACAGTGCTGACAGTTATAGTCTTTTCTCCAACATTTTTTTTTGGGGGGGGGGGGGTTGGAATCAACTTAAACTGTAGAAATGCAAAAAAAAAAGAAATCGAATTTTTGAAAAAAAAGTTGCAAAAATTTTTTCTTCTAACAATTTTTTTTTGGGGGGGGGGGTTGAAAATCACTTAAAACATGTAGAAATGCAAAAAAAAAAAATTCTCTATTTTTTTTGGGGGGGGGGGGTTGGAAATCACTTAAAACATGTAGAAATGCCCAAAAAAAATTTTCTCTATTTTTTTTTTGGGGGGGGGGAACAATTTTTTTGGGGGGGGGGTTGGAAATCACTTAAAACATGTAGAAATGCAAAAAAAAAATTCTCTATTTTTTTTTTGGGGGGGGTTAATTTTTTTTTGGGGGGGGGGGGTTGAAATCACTTAAAACATGTAGAAATGCAAAAAAAAAAAAATTCTCTAACAATTTTTTTTGGGGGGGGGGGGGGGGGGACCAAGTCCAAAATTTAATGGCATGATCCTTGGACCATACCTAACCCCCCACCAAGTTTCGTCGAAATCCGTCAAGGAGTTTTTCCGTTATACTGTTCACAAACAAACAAACAAACAACAAAACAGAAAGGGGTGAAAACAGTAACCTCCGATCTTCGATGGCGGAGGTTAAACATAACTGCTGTCCACCTTTGGAAGTGGAGGTTTTAAAAAAAAGTACGTTAAAGATTTATATAGTACAACCAGGTTTCTAAAAATCAAGTTAAAAGCAAAGGATGGAATTATACTGGAGAGAATCGAGGGTAGACAACACTCAAAAGGATTTTGAGATGAAAACATCTGGATAGCAAATGTGGTGTGAAATAAAATGTAAAATTTCTGCAATTGAAGTGCACCTCGAAGGATGAAGATACATATATTCAGAGCAACAGTGGAAAACATTATTCTGCATGGAAACAGATGTTGGGTGCTCACAAACAGCAATAACGAATACAGTATGGATGCTACCTACACCTGTATGATCTGGATAGCAATAAACGCAAGCTGTAAGGACCATTGTAAGACTAGAAAAATACCAGTATGTGGAGATTTACACAGAATCTCCTCAACCCTGATAAAAAAAAAGATGTCTGAAATGTTCTGGCCACTGCATAATGACTAAGGAAGAACCGGTTTCCAAACTGCAGCTGCGGAAGCCATCACAGGGTAGACATGATTTCGGAAGATCCCGATTGAGTTATATTGGCCATATCGGAAATGACAGAGGATTTAAAGGAGAGAAATTAAGGTAACTCACAGAAGAACATTGGCAATGGAAAAGTACCATCACCAGATCCATGATAAGACTATCAAAAGTGGTAAAGAATCGATGATGATGATGATGATGATGATGATGATGAGATGATGATGTGATGATGTGATGATGTGATGATAACTTTATTAGTCTAACAAGACCATATCAGCAATAGCAGAGGCAATAACAAACAAACACAACAATAATATTTTCTTCATTACCATCAGAATCTCATCATCACAGTGTAACTAACATAAATTTTAATATCCTGCAGTTTCACAACAATATTACTGAAAGAAGCAGTTCTGGAGTCGGAAAAGTAGAGGCAGAGGTTGGAAAAGCGAGCGCGGGATGAGGGGTGCCAACTGTGAAATGGGGGTGAGGATGTGAGGAGAAGGAGAATCAGAGATAAGAGGGTCTGGCTTGGGGTTGGAGGGAGCTGAACACAACACAACCGATAAAAATATAAGAAAACAGGAAGCAACCACAGAAAGAAAAATTGTGGGGAAATGTAAGCAATATTCTGATAATGAAAAGGACAATGCAGATATTGTTATTATCACGTGAATATTGTGAAACGGCGTGTCATACCAAACCGAGCAGAAATGGAGATGATGTCGAAGTCAGCACAGTAGTGACGGTTTGAGAATTTTAGCGAGAGGTCAAAATACTGGCCACGACGGACGATGAGTGGTGGCTCTTCCCTTAGATTGCATGTCAGAAGTTCAAGGGGCTCTGGGGAAAAGAAAGAGTATTGTGAGATATAATGAGAAGGTCATTGTTTTTGCAGTAACTCCCTCCTTCTTTCTCCCTCTCATGATTAATAATGTCGTTATAATTTCTGAATGTTGAAATTACTTGCATTACACTCCGATGCATTTCACCAAATTAGAAAATCATGGAATACTACATAGATATCTAGGATATTGTGTGTATGTTCATTTTCATGGGGCTGGCAAGATGGACTCGGACTTCACACACTCGACACTAAGCTATCTCGCCTGGGTTCGAATCCCAACCCAACTATTTCACAGGCAGGGTGATTCATCAATGTGAGTGCCATCCCTTGGATAGATGTTAAATTGGGCGTCCTGGTGGACACTTATGGGGATGGTGGATGTTAGGGATCCCATGGTGTCCTTAACAAAAAGTAGACGAGCTATTGCGTGCACCATGACCAAATTCCAAGTTACTGCCCTTACAACTGCTGGGAAGGTAATGGCAAACCACCTGATATAACCCTTGCCAAGAAACTGCTTTGACAGCACTGATGCTCTGTAACAAAGTATGGTACATCAGAATGAAAACCAGAATCCTCTTCAAGCTGTTCAACAAGTATCAATACAATTGTCCGAAGCGATATTTAATCAAAGGGAATTTCATCTTTTTAAACACTGGGCCTCATACATTCTTCATACCTCCAGCCTACTTTTGAAATGTTAAGGCCGTCTGTGCCACCAGGGGGTAAGAAAAGAGCACAGCAAAAAAATATATATATATATATACATACATATATATGTATATGTACATATATATACGTGTATATATATATATATATATATATATATATCTACAGTATACTGGAAATGGGAGAAAATGATGTCACAGTCAACGTGATTATGATTCCAAGTCTTTTTACATTTCCCACTGAGAAATGTAGATTAGACAATAAACTGGTATTTGGTTGAATGGCAATGAACATGGATGTGCAATGTAAAACATATGGACGAACTGGGAAGCATTACACTGAAGGAAAATGTGGTGCAGCTGGTGCACTCATTGGATGCATCGTGATGCTCACTTCCACCAAAATCAGGAGGCAGTGTGCCCTGAGCAAACGAAACAACCGAATGTTTGCTTGGGAGTGGAGCCATTTGGCCATGCAACAAAAGATAGACTTTCTTACCCAAGCAGACATGTGAATTCTTAAAACTATGTGGGCCTTATCTGTGAAGATAAATTGACTCACATGACAATGAAGTAGATGAAAGTGTCACAAATCTTTATTCCATAAATTCTTAACACTTGTGTTTTTTCCACACATAAATCAGGAATGACATGGACAGAAGGTTGTTCTGTGGCAAATATATATACAGGGGGCTGCAAAAGTAGGTATACAGTAAGGATTATACCAGTATTACCAGTATTATAATAGTGGTGCTAGGATTCATTTAATACTAGAATTCATTCAATTCATTAAAATCATTATTACCATTTTTAATATTTTTATTTTCGTAATTTTTTATATAATACATCTTTTATTTGCAGGTAAAGTGGAAATTTAATTTGGAAATTTGCATAACTGTATACCTACTTTTGCAGCCCCCTGTATATATATATATATATATATATATATATATATATATATATATATATATATATATATATATATATATATATGTACATATGCTGGCAAAGTCGCGACTGAGGAATGTTGTCCAAAAAATAATTGTTTAAAAAAATCTAGCCTGATGAAAGAGCATGATGGCAGAGGGTAAAAGTAGGACATTGGGGGCAAATAGTAAGACAGACAGGGGAAGAGGAAAGGAGGAGTAGGATATCTACATATATCTGTGCAGTGTCTGTCCCATCCTGTGTTGTCACTGAACTAATCCCTCAAACTTTTGTGAAATCGTACCAAACTTCCGGGCTGCTCTTATCTCTGCCATTTGTATGTTCTAAGGGGATTTATTTGAAATATTTTGGATTTTGTTTTTTTCAATTTCAGCTTTAATCTTCAACTTCAATTGCTTACAAAAATGTAATATCACGAATATTACAAATTAATTTGCAAAATAAATGTTTGAATTCTGATTGGTGTAAATCTTGACAACACAGTAACTTGCGTACTTATCCTCAGTTAAAAAAACTTAAACAAGCATGTCTCTCGAGCGACGTGTGGTGAGGTGTTTTGAATTGCATAGCGGGAGGTGTATTGAATTACGCAGAGGTCATGTATTTTTAATAATATGGCGGTTACGTTGCAGTGAGGTGTTTTTAATACTATGGCGGTTTGGTGTTTTTAATACCATGGCGGTTTGGTGTTTTTAATACCTGCGTTGTGTTTTTCATACCATGGCGGTTTGGTGTTTTTATACATATGGCGGTTTGTGTGTTTTTAATACCATGGCGGTTTGGTGTTTTTAATACAATGCGGTTTGGTGTTTTAATACCATGGCGTTTTGGTGTTTTAATACCATGGCGGTTTTGGTGTTTTTAAATACCTTGGCGTTTGGTGTTTTTAATACCATGGCGGTTTGGTGTTTTAATACCATGGCGGTTTTGTGTTTTTAATACCATGGCGGTTTGGTGTTTTTAATACCATGGCGGTTTGGTGTTTTTAATACCATGGCGGTTGTTGTTTTTAATACCATGGCGGTTTGGTGTTTTAATACCATGGCGGTTTGGTGTTTTTAATACCATGGCGGTTTGTGTGTTTTTAATACCACGGAGGTTTGGTGTTTTTTAATACCACGGAGGTTTGGTGTTTTTAATACCACGGCGGTTTGGTGTTTTTAATACCACGGGGTTTGGTGTTTTTAATACCAGGCGTTTGGTGTTTTTAATACACGGAGGTTTGGTGTTTTTAATACCACGGAGGTTTGGTGTTTTTAATACACGCGCGGTTGGGTGTCTGTTTAATACCATGGCGGTTTGGTGTTTTACCATGGCGTTTGGTGTTTATACATGGCGGTTTGTGTTTTTTAATACAACGGAGGTTTGGTGTTTTTAATACCACGGCGGGTTTGGTGTTTTTAATACCACGGCGGTTTGGTGTTTTAATACCACGGCGGTTTGGTGTTTTTAATACCACGGCGGTTTGGTGTTTTTAATACCACGGGTTTGGTGTTTTTAATACCACGGCGGTTTGGTGTTTTTAATACCACGGCGGTTTGGTGTTTTTAATACCACGGCGGTTTGGTGTTTTTAATACCACGGCGGTTTGGTGTTTTTAATACCACGGCGGTTTGGTGTTTTTAATACCACGGCGGTTTGGTGTTTTTAATCACGGCTTTGGTGTTTTTAATACTGGCGTTTGGTGTTTTAATACAGCGGGTTTGGTGTTTTTAATACATGGCGGTTTGTGTTTTAAAT
The DNA here is from genome assembly GCA_035128595.1 of Eptatretus atami. Classification (NCBI taxonomy): domain Eukaryota; kingdom Metazoa; phylum Chordata; class Myxini; order Myxiniformes; family Myxinidae; genus Eptatretus; species Eptatretus atami. The sequence goes on from CM068955.1 coordinate 45,963,181, forward strand.
ACAATGGCGGTTTTTTGGTGTTTTAATACCACGCGTTTGGTGTTTTTAATACCACGGCGGTTTGGTGTTTTTAATACACGGCGGTTTGGTGTTTTTAATACCACGGCGGTTTGGTGTTTTTAATACCACGGCGGTTGGTGTGTTTTAAACCATGGCGGTTTGGTGTTTTTAATACCACGGCGGTTTGGTGTTTTTAATACATGGCGGTTTGGTGTTTTTAATACCATGGCGTTTGGTGTTTTTAATACCATGGCGGTTTGGTGTTTTTAATACAATTGGCGGTTTGGTGTTTTTAATACAATGGCGGTTTGGTGTTTTTAATACCACGGCGGTTTGGTGTTTTTAATACCACGCGGTTTGGTGTTTTTAATACCATGGCGGTTTGGTGTTTTTAATACCCGCGTTTGGTGTTTTTAATACCACGGCGTTTGTGTTTTTAATACCACGGCGGTTTGGTGTTTTTAATACATGGCGGTTTGGTGTTTTAATACCATGGCGGTTTGGTGTTTTTAATACCATGGCGGTTTGGTGTTTTTAATACCCGGGTTTGGTGTTTTTAATACAGGCGGTTTGTTTTTTAATACCACGCGGTTTGGTGTTTTTAATACCAGGCGGTTTGTGTTTTTTAATACCACGGCGGTTTGGTGTTTTTAATACCACGGCGGTTTGTGTGTTTTTAATACACGGCGGTTTGGTGTTTTTAATACAATGGCGGTTTGGTGTTTTTAATACAACGGGGTTTGGTGTTTTTATACATGGCGGTTTGGTGTTTTTAATACCACGCGGTTGGTGTTTTAATACCACGGCGGGTTTGGTGTTTTTAATACCACGGCGGTTTTGGTGTTTTTAATACCACGGCGGTTTGGTGTTTTTTACCACGGCGGTTTGTGTGTTTTTATACCACGGCGTTGTTGGTGTTTTTAATACCACAGGCGGTTTGGTGTTTTTTATACACGGCGTTTGTGTTTTTAATACCATGGCGTTTGGTGTTTTTAATACCATGGCGGTTTGGTGTTTTTAATACCATGGCGTTTGGTGTTTTTAATACCAATGGCGGTTTGGTGTTTAATACCACGGCGGTTTGGTTTGTGTTTTTAATACCACGCGCGTTTGGTGTTTTATACCATGGCGGTTTGTTGTTTTTAATACCATGCGGTTTGGTGTTTTTAATACCACGGCGGTTTGGTGTTTTTAATACCATGGCGTTTGGTGTTTTTAATACCATGGCGGTTTGGTGTTTTTAATACATGGCGGTTTGGTGTTTTTAATACAATGGCGGTTTGGTGTTTTAATACCATGGCGGTTTTGGTGTTTTTAATACCACGGCGGTTTGGTGTTTTTAATACCATGGCGGTTTGGTGTTTTTATACCATCGGTTTTGGTTTTTTAATACCATGGCGTTTGGTGTGTTTTTAATACCATGGCGGTTTGGTGTTTTAATACCATGGCGTTTGGTGTTTTTAATACCATGGCGGTTTGTTGTTTTAATACCATGGCGGTTTGGTGTTTTTAATACCATGGCGGTTTGGTGTTTTAATACCATGGCTTCCATGGCGGGTTTGTGTGTTTTTAATACCATGGCGGTTGGTGTTTTTATACCATGGCGGTTTGGTGTTTTAATACCATGGCGGTTTGGTGTGTTTAATACAATGGCGGTTTGGTGTTTTAATACCATGGCGGTTTGGTGTTTTTAATACGTGGCATTTATGTGGCAGTGAGGTGATCTTAATATCATTGTGGTGAGGTGTTTTTCTAACCTGTCAGGAGGTATTTTTATAAAGTAGCATGACGGTGTCTTTCAATACCATGGCGGTTTGGTGTGTTTAATACCATGGCGGTTTGGTGTGTTTAATACAATGGCGGTTTGGTGTTTTTAATACCATGGCGGTTTGGTGTTTTTAATACGTGGCATTTATGTGGCAGTGAGGTGATCTTAATATCATTGTGGTGAGGTGTTTTTCATAACCTGTCAGGGAGGTATTTTTATAAAGTAGCAGTGAGGTGTTTTAATACCATGTCAGTGAGGTGTTTTTAATACGTTGCAGTTATGCGGCAGTGAGGTGTATTTATACATGTCAGTGAGTGTTTTTAATACGTGGCAGTTATGCGGCAGTGAGGTATTTAATACCATGGTGGTGAGGAGTTTTTAATACGTGGCAGTTTTGCGGCAGTGAGGTGTATTTAATACCATGTCAGTGAGGTGTTTTTAATACGTGGCAGTTATGCGGCAGTGAGGTATATTTAATACCATGGTGGTGAGGAGTTTTAATACGTGGCAGTTATGCGGCAGTGAGGTGTATTTAATACCATGTCAGTGAGGTGTTTTTAATACGTGGCAGTTATGCGGCAGTGAGGTATATTTAATACCATGGTGGTGAGGTGTTTTAAAAAACGTGGCGGGTGTTGGCCTACTGCAGTGACGAGTGGTGAGGTGAGCATAGCAAGCCAATCCATATATACAGTATATATATATATAATATATATATATATATATATATATATATATATATATATATATATATATATATATATATATATACTACATGGCCAAAAGTCTGTGGACACCTGCTCGTCCAACAACTCATTCCAAAATCATGGGCATTAATGTGGATTGGTCCCCCCCCCCCCCCCGTTTGCTGCTATAACAGCCTCCACTCTTCTGGGAAGGTTTTCCACTAAATGTTGGAATATTGCTGCAGGGATTTGCTTCCATTCAGCTACAAGAGAATTAGTGAGGTCGGCAATGATGTTTGGCGATTAGGTCATACTCACAGTCGGCGTTTCAATTCATCCCAAAGGTGCTCGATGGGGTTGAGGTCAGGGCTCTGTGCAGGCCAGTTAAGTTCTTTCACACCGATCTTGACAAACCATTTCTGTATGGACTTCGCTTTGTGCATGGGGTCATTGTCATGCTGAAACGGGAAAGGGCCTTCCCCAAACTGTTGCCACAATGTTGGAAGCACAGAATCACCTAGAATGTCATTGTATGCTGTGGCGTTAAGATTTCCCTTCACTGGAACTAAAGGTCCTTGCCCCAACCTTGAAAAACAGCCCCAGACTATTATTCCTTCTCCACCAAACATTACAGTTGGCACTGTGCATTCGAGCAGGTAGTGTTCTCCTGGCATCCACCAAACCCAGATTTGTCTGTCGGACTCTCAGATGGTGAAACGTGATTCATCGCTCCAGAGAACGTGTTTCCACTGCTCCAGAGTTCCATGGCGGTGAGCTTCACACCGCTCCAGCCAACGCTTGGCATCGCACATGGTGATATTAGGCTTGTGTGCGGCTGCTCGGCCATGGAAAGCCATTTCATGAAGCTCTCAACAAACAGTGTTTGTGCTGGTCTTGCTTCCAGAATCAGTTTGAAACTCGGTAGTGAGTGTTGCAACTGACGACAGACGATTTTTCCATGCGACATTCTTCAGCACTCGGTGGTCCCGTTCTGTGAGCGTGTGTGGCCTACCACTTCGTGGCTGAGCTGTTGTTACTCCTAGACGTTTCCACTTCACAATAACAGCACTTACAGCTGACCGGGGCA
>CM068955.1:45968713-45994893 GCA_035128595.1 Eptatretus atami
TCCTCATCTCTAGTTTCACTCATGATGGATCGAGTCATGATGGACACTCTTCATGAATAAGGACTGGATCCTTATATTTCACTCCCATATCCATACATTGCCCTACCCACTCCCCCCTTCGATCCCCATTTATAACCAGCTCCTAAGAACGACTGAAATTCTTGCAAAAAACTTTATGACCAACCTTGACACATCAACAACTCAGCCATACAGTATCTGCAATCAAAAATGTAGATAGAGTCACTCTTCCTTGGCCTTAGCTCTGTAAAAGTTCTCAGAAAATTGTTCGCCATCAGCGTGGAAAATTGCCAATATCACTCCTAATGAAAAGAAGAATCTCAATATGGATCGCCTCATCACAGATTGATCAACCTTTGCATCATAAAAAGTACTAGAAACCATATCAATGCAGACCTCAAGGGAAATCCATCTCTTCTCCAAGTCCATACTTACAGACTGCTGCCTATTTGGGGTTTTCCATCATGGCCACTCCACTCGACCCCATCTCCATTTGCTCGCTCCAGCTATTAATTGAGGTCTTGATTCCCAAACAAGAGATCAGGGCAATCGCACAAAACATCTCTTTGAGCGATTGCAGAGCCTGCCACATCAAGCTGTCCGCCAATAGTATTCAAGACCCTCTCAGCATTTCATGGCTGGAAGGTTTCTCTAAAGCTGTATTGCTCTGGATATTTTTTGTCTCTCATTGTCTACCCTTCAAATCCACTCTCACCAAAAGGGGGTTTATTTCGTTATTGGCAGTGAATAAAGAAAGCACTATAAATCTGAAGATCGAATGTAGCACACAATGACGTTGGCCATTTCTCATCTGTGTTGCGAAATACATGAGGACAGCGAATTCAGAAAGTATGTTTGGGCCATGGTCTCTTGGTTTAACGGAGGTTTTGCCTTGTTTATCTCGCTATCATTTTACTGTGGCATATTTATGTTTTGAAGAGAAAAAAGCATGTTATAAACTCGGACTGAAATAGCCATGTTGAGAATATTTTCTTTATATTTCGACTTGTTATTTCTATCTGACAGGGTGGTGCAGAATATAAACTGTCAGGTTGGTACTTTGTTGGCAGTGCATTTTATCACAAAGTTTGCAGTCCATCAGATGGTTGCTCAGCTGGGTGTCCCGTCTCTGATTCTGATTACCCTACTCTGTTCTGTTACAGTGTTGGTTCTGCCGAAGCAGTTTCTCGGCCAGGGTTATACTGAGCAGTTTGCCATCCCTTTCCCAGCAGTCATTAGGGTATAAATTTGGAATTTGACCATGGTGCTGGTGATAACTGGAAAACATTAAATAACCTTTGTGAAGGTTCTTTAATCTCCATCAAATAATGGTTACAGACATGACATCCAGTTTAACATCCATCCCAAGGACAGCACAAACATTGATGAATCACCCTGACTATGAAACACCAGGATGACGGTTTATAGCTGGGTCGGGATTCGATCCCAGGCTTGACAGCTTAGAGGCAAGCGAACATAACTTCAGGCCATCCTGCCCACCCCCAGCATTAATTAGCGGGGGCTACATATTCCACAGTGTCTTTTTCGAAGAGTAGGTGAGTGAGCACCCTGAACAAATTGCAAATCCCTACCATGAGTACTACTGGGAAGGCAAAAGAAAACAATTCAGTGCAATCCTGACTCTTGAGTTGTTTTGCCAGTACTGTACTTGACTTTGGGAAGATGGGGACGGGGAAAGAGAGGAGGGAGGATGGGCAGTGAGAGGTTGGTGGGAGAGAGGGAGGAGAGAGGAAGAGAGTCCATCGACGTTTTCCGTTAATTCTGGTTTATTTTCCCCTACTTGGTTTGATAAACATTGTAATTGTAATTGTAATGCTCTTGGGGTATATCAAACGTTATTTGTAGAAAGTATCATTAACTAAGTTATTTCTTCTTGACTAAACAGGGACATTTGATTTTGAAAGTGCCATTTGCTGTTAGACAAATGGGTGACTGAACTTAGCAACCTGAATCCTAAGTTGAGTAAAAACAGTTTTGGACGGAATTTTTTTGTTTTTTAACGAAGAAACATGTAAAAAAAATAAAGGAAAGGAAGGTTAAGCAATTGGAAAAAGCTTTCACAATAACGAAACGATTGTTTCCTCTCCACCCCCATTGTACTTCATGATGTTTCAGCCAACATTCATCTTTTACATCTTCCTATTTACACAAGATGTCACCCAAAGGAGTATGTTCTGACACTTTAAAAACGACAGTCCTACATATGTGGCAGATTTGTTTGAATATAAAGGATAAAAAGCCCTCATTCCGTTCCCATCATTTCACATGACGTCATGTTGTGAGCGGATTGAAGTTTTCTCTGTCTGACCAAGAAAACACGTTCACTACTTTAAAAAAGTAATGGAAATAATGATCTCCATCCCTGGAATCAAAACCCATGAATCTCAACCGTGTGAGGTGGTAAATTATTCATGTCACAGTTGGCAAGCATTGTACCCTGGAAGAAGAAGGTAACGGAGTTTTGAAAGAGTAGGATGACGTTGGCACCTCGTACGATCTGCCAGTGTTTGCAAGGCAGAGATTTCTGCCAAAGTGTTGGCACCGGGATATTGCCAGTTGGCTGAAGAATTTTTGCCATCTGGAATGACTGAATAAATGAACGAAACGCCGACAACCAAAATGACAATTTTTTTCTGTACAGACTCAGGACAGATTTGCAGAAGGTTTATGAGATTGGTATGACTGGGAAAACAAACCATTTTCGACACAGGCTGAATCGTTTCAAGTTGATATCATGAAGTTGATGTTCTTTTTCACCAAACATCAGCTTTGGAATGCCAGCCTCACTTTTGATTAATCGAGGAGGGCCGAGAAGGATTAAAGGAATTGCTGAACTCCAGCTAACGTTCCTCTACCTGCCATGCACGCAATGTGTTACTCTATCTGTCGACCTCATCAAAACTTAAAAATCAAGAACAAAACTCTTAAGGATCTGATAAAAACACTGAACTGCATAAAATAATTTATTTAAATCGAGCCCATGAACTGAAGTCAAAAGTCTTCTCACTGAGATGCACAAAAATCCGAACACAACTTGGTATTTAATAAAAACATTACTATAGTATATTTTTGAAAGGAGTTTTCTATCGCCGTTTCCACAATCACATGGAGATCACAAGGAAATGTCATCAGTGTACTTCTACGTGAATTAAAAGAAGAGAACATGTGTGGGATCTCAACCTGGATCCCAGCAGCTTCAGTGATCAAAGTGCTAAAATGGGGTCATCAAGCAGTCAGTACTGACCAATATACCCTCCATGCATATCCCCCTCCTGTCAGTTAGTGAAAACATGCATGGGGCATTGAAATTTTACAAACGAGGTACTCACAACAATGCAAGCAACACCAAGGTTTTCTTTATTTAATTTCTCATTCTATGAGTTTTGTGGTTATTTTTTTTAATGTACAGATGTACTTCACAGAGCATTGGTGCTGCTGAAGCAGTTTATTCACTTGGGTTATATTGGCTGTTTTGCCATTGCCTTACCACTGTTGGTTGTTCGTGTTCTATGCTTTTAAACGCTGAGCACCAAGCAAGGAAACAGCATGTACCATTTTTTAAAGTCTTTGGTATGACTCGGCCAAGGTTCGAACCACCGACCATCCAGACTCATAGAGGACGCTCTCAGCATTAGGCATAGTCTGGTATGTATGTATGTATATATTTATATTTATATATATATATATATATATATATATATATTATATATAGATAGATAGATAGATAGATAGATATCATTCAGAAAGTCTTCATACCCTTTGACTTTTTCACATTTTGCTGTGTTACAGCCTGAATTTAGAATGGATTACATTGAGGTTTTTATTTTTAGCACCAATATACACAAAATACTCCGTAATGACAAAGTGAAAACACATTTTTAGAATTTTTTACAAATTAATTCAAAATGAAAAACAGAGATATCTAATTTACATAAGTGTTCCACCCCCTGAGTCAATACTTTGGTGAAGCGCCTTTGGCAGCGATTGCAGCTTCGAGTCTTCTTGGGTATGTCTGTAGCAGCTTTGCACATCTGGATTTGAGGATCTTCTTCTATTCTTCCTTGAAGATTTGCTCAAGCTCTGTCAAGTTGGATGAGGATTGTCGGCGAACAGCAATCTTCAAGTCTTTCCACAGTTTCTCAATGGGGTTCAAATCTGAGCTTTGGCTGGGCCACTCAAGGACTTCAGATTATTGGTCTGAAGCCATTCCAGTGTTGCTTTGGCTATAAGCTTGAGGTCATTGTCCTGTTGGAATGTAAATCTTCACTGCACTCTCAGGTGTTTTGCACTCTGAAGCAGGTTCTCCTCAAGGATTTCCCTGTATTTGGCTCCATTCATTGTTCCCTCTCTCCTTACAAGTCTCCCAGTCCCTGCCGCTGAAAAGCATCCCCATAGTATGATGCTGCCACCAACAGTAGGGATGGTGTTAGATGAGTGATGACCTGTATTCGGTTTCCGCCAGACATAGCGCTTTACATTCACACCAAAGAGTTCAATTTTCGTCTCTTCAGACAACAGAATCTTTTGCCTCATGCTCTCAGTCTTTAATGTGCCTTTTTGTAAGCTTCAGGGATGCTGTCATGTGCCTTTTTCTCAGGAGTTGCGTCTGTCTGGCCACTCTCCCATAAAGCCTCGATTTGTGAAATGCTGCAGAAACTGTTATCCTCCTGGCAGGTTCTCCCCTCTCAGCCAAGGAACTCTGTAGCGCTGTCAGAGTGGTCGTTGAGTTCTTGTTCACCTCCTCGACTGAGGTACTTCTTGCCTGGTTGCTCAGTTTGGTCAGACGGCCACCTCGAGGAAGAGTCTGGGTAGTTCTATATTCTTTCCATTTCCTAATGATGGAGCTCACTGTGCTATTGGGAACTTTCAACACTCTAGAAATGCTTCATACCCTTCCCCAGATCTATGCCTCCTCACAATTATATCTCGGAGTTCTACAGACAGTTCTTTGGATTTCATGGTGGAGTTTCTGCTCTGTCGTGTACTGTCAACTGTGGGGCATTATATTGAAAGGTGTGTTTCTTTATAAATCATGTCCAATCAATTGAATTGGCCACAGGTGGACTCCAATCAAGTTGTGGAGATGTCTCGAGGATGATCAAATGAAATTGGATGCACCTGAGCTCAATTTGGAATGTCATAGCAAAGGGGTTGAATACTTATTGACTCAAGACATTTCAGATTTTCATTTTTAATTAACTTTTAAAAATTTAGAAAAATATGTTTTCACTTTGTCATAATGGGGTTTTCTGTGTAGATCAGTGATAAACAAAAAAATCTCAATTTTATCCATTTTAAATTCAGGCTACAACAACAAAATGTGACAAAGTCAATTCATCGTGAACACTTTCTGAAGGCAATATATATATATAATTATATATATATATGTATATATATATATATATATATATATATATATATATATATATATATATATATATTATCAAAATGTATGGAACGTGACGAGCGCTTTCCCAAACTCCAATGAACATCAAGTCCTACACCAAAGTGTCACTTCCAACCCGGAAACCTCAGCCCGGCGACTCTTGTCAAACAGATAGAGATTACATGGTCACATTGGTTAACCATCAAACAGAGCCACCTATCCAGAATTCAGGCTTATTTACTTGTTATGGAGGTACCTTTTTATTTAAAAAAGGTTAAAAAAAAAACAAAACATTTAAACAGCTTTGAATGTGCACCTTGACCCCATGGCCAAAGCATACAGTCCAGCAAAACTGTCACATTGGCATACACAAATGCCCCTCAGCCAAAAGGTTGAAGCACATGGTCAAACAAACATACACATCCTAACTCCAAAGGGCCAGAATGCATGGTCATACAATTGTACCCCTCCATTAGGAGTGAGTCCCCATGACTTCAACAGCATGACTCTGCCAAATTTACATCAGGACAGCATACCAATAAATATTTAACCAAATATCACCACATTCGTCATTTAAATATCAAACTTCCTGCCTGTCTGTAACGGTGAGCATCAGCCACGGATTATGTTTCGCATGGTAAAACCGCATAATCTGCAAAGAACAACCATCCGTCCGCCACCCAGACGATTGTTCCCACTAATGCAAACCAATCAACCAGAAGGCATGTGATGTGATCAGCAGGTAAATCGAAATGTATGGGGCATGACGAGCACTCTCCCGATCTCCAATGGACATAAAGTCCTCCACAAAAGCATGACCTCTAACCCCGAGGTGATGGGGGTTTGATTTGGTTTATTAATGAGCCTAATATGGTCACAAATAAACGATCATCAATCAGTATGTTGTCCTGATGAGGCCACAAGGGCGAAATCGAGAATGACATCTCTGTTTTCGTCTATTCGTGACCATAGGCTTTAATCTCAGTCTGAAAAGGCTTGAGTGCCATGTGGATGGTTCCTAGTTTGGAGGTGATGTGTTGGTATAAATTATGTACATGATGCCAGTGTCGTGTCATAGAGTCAGTGTGCTTCTTTGGTTGAACTTAATATTCCTGGCTACAAATCTCTTGACTGGTGATCAGCAGGACAGAGACAATGTGCTTGTGTGGCAGGCGACACTTGTTGCTGGCAGGTTGTGCAGCAAGCGCTGTGATGGGACTCGATCTGTGCATTGCGGCCTCGTCAAGTTAGGGGATTCGAGATATATATATATATGTGTGTGTGTGTGTATAAACATATGTATATATTTACATATATGTATTTTGTATGTCTATATATATATATGTCTATTTCTAGAGATATATAATTATTTTGACGTGGTATATATCGTTAAAAAATACATGTGATTAAAAAAATAATGAACAGATAACTCAAAAGTGAATTAGAGAAAACACGGTTTTTAACACAAGCAACTCACCATCATCACAACATGCCATGTTGAGCAACAGAAGTGCAACCACTTGGATGGCTGAAATGTTCTTGACTGTGCTGCAGCCCCTGTTATTTATTCCTGGTCCCCTGCTGCTCGGGTTGATAAAGGCTGAGGGCAAGTTTATCCAAAAACCTCCTCTCCCGCCTCCTACGCCCTCAAACTCTTTCTCCAACCATGGCTGGTGACGCACATGATCATAACTTTGCCTGATGAGGACTCTCTCTCTCTCTCTCTCTCTCTCTCTCTCTCTCTCTCTCTCTCTCTCTCTCTCTCTCTCTCTCTCTCTCTCTCTCTCTCTCTCCTTCTCCTGGTAGTGTTTCCTGTACTGGTTGCTGGGCGTGTTACAAAAGTGTTTCTTGTTCGTCCCTAGAGTGACTCCACTGCCCCCATCTCTCCCACGGAATTCTCGAGTAAAGTTTCCCTACTTGGTGACGCCGTACCGCAAAGACAAATTCTCATCTTATTCTCGAGCAAATGCTACGAGATCATTTGGAATGTCAACGAGAAAAAGTGATTCACTCGGGCTGTCCTTGAATACTCAGGCTTTGTGCTTATTTACGTGTGCTCTTCATTCTTACTCATCCAGGCATTTCCAACACCTTTCACGACGGTCGTGTTCATTCGATTCTCTGTTTGGAGTTCACTCTTCGATGCAAAGTGTTGCAATACCTCGGCTGAGGAATTTCCGCTGAAATAAGCACTAGCTAAACCTGGAGGCAGCTGTCCGTCCCTAAGAGCCCACGGCATGGTTCCAATTCCACAACAATAAAGTACATTGAGATGAAGGCACGATTAAAATCGCACATGCCTCGGACTCTTTTTACAACTCTCCTTGCACCAATGCAGGCCATAAGCCCAAGAGACAGCACATGCGGACGTTTTGCTAATGGGCTGTTTAAACAAAAGCTTTCCACTCTCAGGATGCTTTTGTATATTTAAGTCAATCAATGTTACGTCGAGGTCATCCTGCTTCTCGAGAAGCACACGGAGCAGATCCATCAAGCCGGTGTTCGCCCGTCAGCTGGCAAGCGTTCCATTGTGTCGTCAGCTCCATTGTGTCGTCATTCAGTCGTTTCGACGGTGTGCCGCTATTCGGCGAGGGCACTGCGCTGTCAGTTCGGCAATAATGTTGCTAAATTGATGGGTCTACAGACTGGGATAGGTTCCGGCTGTAGAATGTATGCGCAGCGCTGAACTCTAGAGGCTGATTAACTTGACGTGGAAGACCTTCATGAAGTTTCATTTCATCCCAGAGGTTTCCATATTTAAAAAAAAAAATTCTTCCAGCAACAAGTGTGCGGCTTCTCCCAAAAGCTGTGTGCGTACACTAAGTGTGAGCCTATTCTTCACACTATGTGTGCGCCTATTCTGCATGGCCTGCTCACAACCCTGTCCTCGTGAACGATTAACAAAAGCACCGTAGGCGGAATCAAATTGGTCAATTCCCGAAACAGCAACAGACGTAATGGATTTTAAAATGTATCTCTCAAGCAGAAACGTACCTCCCCACTGAGCTTTTCAAGGCCTAATAACCTCAGCCAGAGCTTTATACGGTTTGGAATATTGTGATGATCACCGAAACACTTTCTTGCACTTTTGTGTGTTAACGTCCATTTAGAGGGCCACGTCCTCCGTAGGTAGTCCCACAATAATGGGTGCTGTGCTTACAGTCGAACAACTGCAAATCGATTTGAATTTGCGTGGATTTATATCCATTGAGGGCACATTTCCATTGCATGCACCGATTGGGCTGATGGTGTATTGAACTTTTTGCTCTAATCAAGCTCTAGAATGGGAAACTTATCTTAATTTTCCTATCTGCTCTGTGATTGGCAAAGAATGCTCTTTAAAAAATTTTTTACAAACATTTCAGCCCAATCAGACTGCAGTGTAATGTTTCCGCAATGATCAACCAACGATGTGCATGGCGACTATCATAACCGGCATTTACTTTTAAACATTCATAACGACCACATGCTCGTTTGTTTGTCACTTCTCCACAAAAGGCTTTTTCTCAACGGGGTTCTAAAGCTCGTGATGGAGGATGTACAAAAAAATCTCACACAAGCTGACAAAGACATTCCAAGACATCAGTGTGCTTTGGCATGAATTACAAGGACATTCGTTGACAATGGCCATGGTTGGCAGGATAACGTAGAGGTATGTGCACATTCGTCTTTGTACTCTCTAATCCTGGGTTCGAATCTCGACCCAGCTATAAACTGTCAGGCTGATGTATGGCAAGCAGGGCGAGGCATCAGTGTGTGCACCGTCCATCAGATGATGAACGTTAAGCTGGGGGACTCGTCTGCCAATGCCAGCGCCAGTCAATGGTGGATGTTAAAGATCTAAGGGTGTCTTTTGTGAAGAGTGGGCGAGTTATCGATGGTTCCTTGATTAATTTACAAATTGCTGCCACCTTCAGACGAACGTCAGGCCTGGCCAGATGGTCCATGTAAGACTTGGGCTAAAAGGATTCCCCAACTGACCTGACAAGGTGGAAAAAAATTTTTGCAACATATTAACAGAAGAAGAGGAGGAGGAGTAGAGAATGGATAAATGCATATGTACAGGATATATGATTTGAACCTAGGTTCCATTTTTTTCTGATGGTTCTGATAGGATCGCCAAACGTGGCAACCTTAATGCGTTTTACGTATGTTTCCAACACAAGCTAAATTTCAACTTCATGCTACGAGGCATGTTTTGAAACGATGCCCCAGGCAAACACCTCCACTGTTTGACTACAGACGTGATTAAAATCGAAACATCTCATTTCCTCCAATTGATTGGGAAAAGTACTGCCTTTGAGCTGTCGATTGAAGCGTTCAAATCTGCTTAGATTCAAAATAAGATACCGTGTGTCCATCCTTTGTTCAAATAAAGGAATGGTTTATGTGATGTCACAATTGATTATCTTGTTGATGTTTTGGACGAATGGTGACCGAAGTTAAGCTCAGTTTCATTGCCATTTGGTGGGTCATGGTGATCAGCCACCTCCTATTTGAATGGCAAGATGTGAGATGTGAATAATGCATTTCATCAAATAAAAATCGATAGGAGTATCCAGGTACTTATTGCAGTGGGGGGGAAAGAGGTGCAGCCGACAGGTCAAGCATAAGCCCATTGTCAGAACAAAGGTTCTCTGACAAAAGGACAATGCCCTATTGTTCTGATGAAGGGTTAATGATCACAACGTCAGCCGCACCTTGTTTCCAAGTGCAGTCGTATACTCCCTTCGAACTCTAATGAATAACATCCCTTAATAATCTTGTCTGTTAATGCATACTCGTCAAGCCTTCACCGAGACTAGTATTTTGTTTTGAGAAATAAAAGACTTGCTGAAGAAGCTTTTGGGAGAGATTATGTGCAGCACTGACTTTTCATAGAGAGCATTTTTTTCCCCATCTAAGACTGGTGTTGGCTTAGCGGTTAGAGTGGCTGACTTGGGATTCTGGTGTCCTGAGTTTGAGCCCCATTGTCCGCTGAATTAATACGAGGTGGGGTTGACTCAGCCTCTCATTCTTCCAAGGTCGGCAAAATGAGTACCAGTGTACTGGTAACAGGCACACTGCATCAGCGGCATAGCCGCGTCCCTAACGAATGATACAACCAGCAGCTATAAGGCTGCACTCGAAAGAGAGAGATTCCCCATCTCAAGTTGCACTGAAGTCATTAAATGTCAACAACAATGTGTAGACAAGTATCGCGTGTAGAACAGATGAGCCAGGGCAGGCAGATTACTCCCTTCCTGAAGGTCATTAATAAGCCAACCCTATGACCACGAAAGCGGTTTCTATGGCATCATCGATTCACTAAAGAATGGCTTGATTGGTTTTCTTGGCAGCAGTTAGAAATTGAACGAGGGACTGCTTAAATCACGATCTATCCCAAGATTATTCGCATTTGTGCCACACGTCGGTTAGCTTTCACAAGGAACTTCAATGCAGGAGGCCATTAGGCCCATCAAGCCTGCACAATCTTGCCAATATCCATGTAGCCCTCAATCTGCAATGTTTCTAGGTATTTATTTCACGTTTAAACCTTTCTATGGTTTCTGCTGCCACCACCTTTCTAGAGAGACCATTTCGTGCAATAACGACCCGCTAAGTGATACACCCTTGCCTTATCGTTGTCTCGACTCTCTTCTTTACTCTCAAGGTGTGGTCCCTGGTGTTATCACCGTCAATTCTGCAAAAAATAAAACTCTTCACCACTTATCCTGTCTCCAGGCATACTCTTCATTATTTTAAACATCTTGATCAGATCCACTTGTAATCGCCTCCTTTCTTATGTTTAAAGTTACGTCTCCTTCAGGTGCTCCTCATAGCTTAGTCTAGGCCCTGGAATCAATCGAATTGCTCCATGCTGAATCCTCTTTAGAGCAGCTATTCCTTCCTCAGAAATGTCAAACAAAACTAAACACATTATTTCAGATGAGGCTTCACTAAATTCCTGTACAGTATTGACACTACCTCTTTTGATTTATAATTTATCCCCCAATGAATACAACATAAAGCCCTATTATAGCTTTACCTGTAGCCGTTTGGTACTGTCCTGCCTGCTTACCTCCCACATCTATTACCACCCCCAAATCCTTCTCTTGTGTGACGTGCTCCATGCTTTCCCCTTGCATCGTGTAATCTCTATTTTCATTATTCTTACCCATCCCTAGCACCTCACATTTGTTGATGTTAATCTGCATCTGCCAATCTTTTGCCCAATCAATTAAAGTAGCTAGACTTTCCTGAATCTGATCACCGACGTCTATGCTATTGATCTTACTACCAAGCTTTGCGTCATCTGAAAATTTGGAAAGCCAACTCTTAACCGCACTGTCCAAATCATTGATGTGAAATATGAACAACTAATAAAAACATTTTTATAAAACATGCAAAACGGATGTAGGGATGTTGCTCCAAAAAGTATGTAAACAACGTATGGATGGTAACAAGAAATGATCATGTGGTACCATCCCTACATCATTATTATTAAAAAGATTATTATTATTATTATTATTATTATTATCATGATGAATGAGAAGAAGATTTGCCGGTTTTGATCAATCTCGGTTTGTTTGTTTTTTGGGGGTTTTTTTTGCTTTTGCCCTGGTCTGGATACTGAAAAGTGATTCCCACCTATACAATCAGCTGAACAGACAAGGTAGACTCTCATATGTAGCCCATGAAACTTTTTAGAGAATATTCTCCAACTTTAGTTTTGTATATGGTGGGTGGGACCGACATTTTTTTTCGCACCATCTTTACATCGAGAGTGCTCACGCACTCTCTGATAGTGGTATTACAACTAATCGATGAGGTACCCCACTACTTGTATCCTCTCACTAACAGCTACTCTTTCCAATCTAGTTAGCTAATGTACCAGCCACACCACAAATCCTCACCTGAGCGAACAAACTCCTATGTGGTACCTTATCAAATGCCTTCTGAAAGTCGAGATATACTACACGCACTGCACTTCCCTCATCCACCGAATCAGAAACGACTTCATAAAACTCTAATAAATTCGTTAAACATGATCTATCTTTCGTAAATCCACACTGATTACCTTTAATTAATTTGAATTTATTCAAATGGTTCCCTAATTCATATATCCAACACCTTCACCACAACTGAAGCCAAACTTACAGGTCTATAGTTCCTCAATTCCTCTCTGGTCCTTTCCTAAATAACAGTGTTATATTTGCTACTCTCCAAACCTCTAGTAGTCCTACCTCCCCTTGCTGGAATGAGCTGTTGAAGTCATGAGCTGTCATCGTGCAGCTTCTCTTCTCCAAACAATGGATGGGGCCCTCAATGTCAGACAGCAGATCAGGGCCGTCTCTCTGGAGATATCTCGAGCATTTAATGCAGTCTAGCATCCCACCTTGCTCTCCAAACTCTCTGCCTACACCCTATGGCATCCAGGGTCAACACCACACATGGCTTATTGACTTCCTCCACCCTTGTAGCCAATTTGTGACTCTCAACAGAATCCTTCAATCTCCTCTTCTTGAAAAGGCCGGAGTGCCCCAAGGCAGTGTTCTGGGCCCAGTCCTATTTCTGATCTTCATCTATCTCTCTGACTCTAGAAAATCCCCTTTATCTATTTGCTGATGACTCTACCCTCTGCTGTGACATCCCTAAACCTACAGACAGGAAGGCTGGAGCCTCTTCCCCATCTTCAGACCTTTATACAAAATCACAAGTTGGTCAAACACTTGGAATATGTCTTTCAATTGTGACAAATATCTATCTATCTATCTATCTCTCTATAACCTCTCTCTCTCTCTCTCTCTCTCTCTCTCTCTCTCTCTCTCTCTCTCTCTCTCTCTCTCTCTCTCTCTCTCTCTCTCAAAAGACCACCTGGCAACCCCACCCCCCCCTCACCCCCATCTACTTTCTTAATAATCCTCTTGAGGAAGTTCAGTCATTCAGACTCCTGAGTCTAATGGGCAAACCACATTTCAAAGTTGGCCTCCAAAGCCAGTTGTCGACTGGGCATCATCCATCATACAAAGTCCTTCCTTGGCACACCTGAATTCCTATCTACCAACAAGGCCATCATCCACAGCCTGATGGAGTACTGCTCTCCGGTGTCTGGGCTAGCACCCCTGCCTCACACCATGTTCAGCTTGATGCCGTGTAAAGCAAAGCCTTCAAGATCATTGAAATCTCCTGCGATGAAGCTCAGTACATGGGCTTAGCACTTTCCCATTCCTCAGAGGTTGGCGGTCTCTGTCTCCTACTGCCTCATTTCTGGTCTCTGTTCTTTATGTGCTCCCCCCCCCCCCAAACCCCACCACCCTAGGTTTCTGCAGGACACAGACTGTTTACTAGTAAGAATCTTCTCATTAAACTCCCAAAATCCAGGATCACTGCTCACCTACACTCATTTCTTCCTCTTTTCTATTGCTAATGGAATCAACTTCCCAGTCTGTTCAGTCCCACTCACTCCTTCCTCCACGGCTTCTAGAGAGTTATTCACCACTACTTCCACACTCACCTCTAAGCTGTCAAGCCTGTGTTTGAATCCAAACCCAACTATAAACTGTCATCCTGGTGTTTCACAGGCAGGGTGATTCATCAATGTGTACGCCATCCCTCGGATGGACGTTTAAGTGGGCGTCCAATCTACCATCATTCGTTGGTGGACGTTAAAGATCCCATGGTGTCCTTCGTGAAGAGTAGGCGAACTATCGCTGGCACCATGAACAAATTACAAATTCCTGCCCTAACCAGCAAAGGTCATTGCATCAGTGGCACAGCCATGCCCTCAGCCAATGATGCTACCCCACAGCCTTGTACTACATACGAAGGAACAACACCACTACTTCGGGTCATCTCCCATCCATACTCGCGTTCTATTCTGCCCCAAATGGTCCCATTCCCGAGCACTCCACTTTTCCAGGTTATTGTACCCCTCCCCCCCACCATTCCCCTTCTCCCAATCCCTCACCTCTTTTTGTTTGTTAGTTTTCAGTTGTGTTTTGCCTTTTCCTTTTCATCCCCATTTTCTGGCCCCTTCGTCTTCTTGCGGTGTTTCAGCCTGCGTAGAGCTTGTTCACCCCATACGTCCTTCTCCCCCTCCCCTTGATCTCACTCTCATTTCTACTCTGCTGTTGGTGTTTCCCCCTTTCCATTTTGTTCCATTCCATGGTGCCCTCACTCCTCCATGAGCCTCGACCATGTATATAATGATTTTTTTTTTATCCAGACATAATCCAGTACATTAATTCCTTCCTCAATGTCATCCCTTTTTCTCGACACAATAGTCTTTTACTCCGATTGCTGCACCTCCAATTTTCGGTTTTCCATCATAACTATACATGCCTTCAAGTGCTGTCCTCCAATCTGTTTCTTCATTAAACTACGTCTCATTTACCGCAGCTATATCATCCTCCTCGCTCTCTACTTTAGCTTCAAACTCTTTCATTTTATTATTTAAACTCCTGGCATTGGTACAGAATGTTTTTGACTTCTCCCTTCCTGTAATTATTGTTTTTGCTGCCTGGACTTACCAATCACACCAACAGTCACAGTTCCTTCCTTTATAACCACTCTAATCCCCTCTAGCCTAAAAAGGCTGTAATTCCCTCATCAATTCCCCCATTGCAAACATTGCCATCAATCTTAAAACTCTCCAACTGACGGTGGAAAGGTTCCCATCGCTTCCTAAACCTAAAACCTTGCTGCCTGAATCACTTGTCCAACCGTAGGTTGACATCTATCGCTCTACTCATAAATTTTGCAACCTTTTATATCCTCCGAAGAATGCCAGAAAAACATCCTGTACCAATTTTTCAAATCCGACAAGTTAACTTTCGCTATATCATTTGCTCCAACATTACCACAACCAACGTCTTCCTCGCATGACAAGGGACAATGTCACCCAAGCTTCCTTCAATATCCCTCACACCTGCTCGTTCGAAACAACACGAAATGATATGTATCCGAACCTTGCTGCAGAATGAAGAATCCACATATTTAATAGTTTAATCGCCGACAAAAACATCTGCTTGGTCTCATTCCTACCCATCTTCAACTGACCCCCCCCATCACTGCGTGCACTCGGCGCACCTCCACCTCCACCCACCACCAAACCCCCACAACTACCTGCTACCACCGCAGACTCACTCCACAAACACAACCAAATTTCATCAACAGATCTTACACATTCGGATAAATCCTACAAAGCCGTTTCTGTTTTCCCTCAACATATCAATCCCATTCCTCACACAAGTCTTGCAGCAGACCTACGTTCTGTTAACACCATCTCCAACATTGCCCACATAAAACATTTATCACACTGTCTGTAATCTCCGTTCATAGCACACTGCATGGTACCAAGAACGTCCTCACCCTTCTCTATTTATTCTTCCTTTCCATCCTTATTTATTTATTTATTTTTTCCAATTTCTTTCTTTTTTCTTCCTCTTCTGTACCTTGTACGCTTCCCTTATCATCGACTCACAAAGACCCAGCACGACATGAAGCAACTCCCCAAAATTTGCGAGCCTTCCCTACACAAAAATTTATCACCAAAATCAATTCTCTCTCGGAGGACATTTGCATCTCCATGGAAAGTTTGGACAAGATTGCAGTGAGATACGACATTTACAATTCAAAAGTGAAGGCATCACCCACCCAGCATGCAGGCTCAGGTGTGACCTTTTGACCATCCGGGCCCACTCGGTTCGGTAATTCCGACATGTAGACCATTTGGTGAATGAAATGTAATATCAGACTGAGCCTTGCGTGCTGCACAGCTATACCAGTTATTGGTACCTTCATTTTTGAATGCGGATCTTCTCAACAACAGGCATTTTTTGCCAACATTTACAATTGCACGTATGGAATATGTATTGTGCACACGTTTGTCTTTCACTCTTCTCAATTTAAAGTCAGAAATCTGACTGGAAACCAGTTGAGGATGATTGGCATGCTGTTGTCATCATCCATGCTTTCTCATTGCTGTGAGGGATCACAAATCATTTTCCCTATTTCATATCTGCGTGGGCAGGTTATTTATTTGCAATCAATGCTTACTAGATAATTTGAGATGACATTTGAGAGTCAAACACAAAGCATTAACCAATGTCAGTGTCGGAATGGCAGATTTAGCTTATTTGAAGGTCATTAATGAGCCAGTTGGATTTCTGTTGACAATCTCAAAATGACATTTCTGTCTCCTGGGACTGCATTGGCTTCCCATTGTTTATAATTCATGCTTTTCAAAAGAAAGGGTTTCTATTTCAGACACATTGTTTACAAAATAACATCACACAAACCAATTTAAAATTATGTTGCTGATAACAAAAAATAACAGAGGAATGTCTGCATCCTTTGTGAATCTGCACAGTAAACAATTAGGTGTTTGTGATTTGAACCTGAGAGAAACACTTTAGCAACAGCTTTTAAATGGACCCATGCCTTAAAATTTGGGAAATGGAACACGTACTTAAATCTTGGAAAATTCCACAGTCTCACCCGATCAGTTAGGAATGATCATTAAAGAAACACACCTTTCTATTTCCTTGGTCATCCACTGGAAAAGCTTCAGTCTCTTGAGCTTCTAAGCCTCACCATGAGCCATGACCTGTCCTGGAGTAACCACATAGAAAGGTTGGCGGTCGTCCCGTCTGCCAGCATTCGTTGTTGGACGTTAAAGATCCCATGGTGTCCTTCGTGAAGAGTAGGTGACCTATTGCGGGTGCCCTGGCCAAATTACGAATTCATGCCCAAACCGACAGAGGGCATTGCATCAGCGGTACAGACTAAGCCAGCCAGAGATTGGGCATCCTTTGTCGAACCAAGTCTTTCCTTGGGAAATCAGAGATACTAAAAGTCAACAAGGCCTTTGTCTGTAGCTGAAGCCCATTGGAGTGCTGCTTTCCAGTATGGGCTGGAACTCTAACATCATATCTGTCTCTCCTGGATTCTGTGGAATATGAAGCAATCAAAATTATTGGAATCTCCCATGATGAGGCAAAAACACAAGGTCTGTTGGCTTCACAACACAGGTAGTTCAGTCGTCTGTTTCCTACCATCTATTCTGAAACATTTCTCCCTCCACTCTCCCAGTTTTCCAACCTTCCACATCAACTCGAAGATGCGCACATTCTGCCAGTAACCCACTCTTGGTTAAACTTCCAAAATCCAAGCTGACTGCACATCCAAAATCTTTTATTCCTCACTTCTCCCATCTATGGAACTGCTTTCCAGAGGCTGTTCTGTCTCACTCGTCCCTCCAGGACTTCAAACAGACAGTGCACCACCACTCAGGTCATCCCTATCCAACATTTTACAGTGACGAATTGTCATTTAACAAACATAGTTCGCCACCAACATTTTACAGTGTTGATGCAGCCAATTTGTTGAGGTCCACTTGTGTTTGGGTAATATATTACACTGTTAATGAATGGTTCCATAGTTTATGGCATCGTCTGCTGTCATACCCCTGATGTTAAATTAACAGTACATGCCGATCTCTCCTGGAATCTCCTATATGTACCACAACCAACGTCTTGCTCTTGTAGAAAAAAAAAATGCTTCAAAGGTCATTTTATAAGGAAATTTGAAAGTGAATACTGTGCACCATTTGGCCCATCGTGAGATTGGGAAACGTTGAAAGTGCCACATCCACTGATGTTAATCTATCGATATACTTATTGTCTATGTATAAATTCCTCTTATCATTAACTTACCATCGACATGTCTAACATTTACAGGCAGTGCCAGTTTCACAAGCTTGGGGAGCTTTCATCACAGCCGTATGGCCCAATGAACCAACTCGTCATCACCGCAAGAACAGCAAAGTGATTTTGCTTTCTTATGATGGTGAGAACCAAGTACACCCGCTTGGGCTGCAACACCAACTCGGCCCTTTTACCCAGGTGTGCACGAGTCAGGAAAAATCAGGGGCATACTCATTGTATAAAATAAAAGTTTATCTTCCATTGTAACCTTCAAATTTCAATCATGGTGAAGAGCAACGATTTGAGCAAATAGCTCGTGCTTCAATCAGATTGCGAATTCTCAAACTTGAGCATGTATATAATATACCCGGTTTAAAAACGAATTGTCATTTAACAAACATACGTTGCCACCAACATTTTACAGTGTTTGTCATGTGACTCTACTGTGTGCGGCAATTTCCTTTATTAACCTTAAGAGAGGTGATCATGAATCCCCCAAAAACCTTGACATATGACAGATACATACAGAGTAAAACGAAGTCGTTATGAGTGTACTCTTTGCTTTTGAAACAGGTTCTCGAAATGCAAGTCTCTTCCATGTAAAGCAGGAACATGATGAATTTAACAGATCTTTCTATTTTTGTGAAACTTTTGAAAGCAAGCAGAATTGAAAAGCAAGAAACACTCCGAGACAGTTGCACTCTCGCAGGCTGCACCACATTAGCAGTGATAGAGAGACGGGAGCAGAAGTAAAGCAGAGAACATTCACCGAAGGCCATAAGGGTATACCTATCCTTGCACGTGACCACCGCTTGGACAGTGCTAACCTACCTCCACCTCAGCACCAAGCAGCAGCACCAGTCCTCAAGCTTTTACCACTGTGATGTAAACCCTGGGATGTTAAAACTTAAAGGAAAGGAAAGAATGAAGAACAACTCTACCAGTGGCATGCCAGCTACTTTATATCTTCCTCCACCTCCTGATGCAACCAATGGTGTTGGAAATATAGATGGGGCCAGAATTTTCTGGTACCTTCTGGAAGTCCCAACTAGGGTTACATCAGTCTTGTTACATGAACTCCACTTCACCTCGAGCATTTTCAGAAATTTGGCATGCACCTCTTCTTGTACCAGGACTCATGGAAAGCCTAGTTTATAATGACATCTTTTTCACCTTTTCTTCAAACCAGGTCATGCTTCAATAAGCTCCCAGACTGAATCAAATGGGTTCATAAATGGCTTGGTGGCAAGCTAATCTGAGATGAAACAATTTATTTAGCCCACAATTTGCATCTGCTTTACTTCTACTCAGGAATGATTGGTTGGTTGGAGGGAGGTAGGGTCAGATTGATTGGCTGGTCAAAAGACTAAGGTCATGTCAGGTATGGAGCATGCGCCGGGATGTTAAGCATGCGCCAGAGCAGCGCGTCGCTGCATTTACTTTCCGCCGGGACTCCAGGGGCGTCCGTCTGGCCATCCCCCAAGGCAGATGCCTGGCCCATCCCCATCTCCTTGAGATGCCGATCAACCTGCTGCAACCACGAGGAACGTGGTCGGTCCATTGGCATCCTCCACTCACGAGGCTCCCTCGCTGAGAGAATCTGGTGAGCAGGATCAGTGTTAGGAAAACGAGCCACATGTCCATTCAGCCGCAGCTGACGTTCACGGACTATGCAGGTAACAAATCTCATTTGAGTCTCTCTCAGCAACCGCTCGTTGGACCCAAAGTCCGACCAGCGATAGCCAAGGATTCTCCGAAGAGACCTGGTACCAAAGGAATGAAGTCTCCATCTCAGATCTCTGGTCAGAGTCCAAGTCTCACATCCATAGAGCAGGACTGGAAGCACCAAGGACCTGAAGACTCGGACTTTCGTCCTCCTGCACAGGTACCGGCAGCGCCACACCCCATGATCCAGTGATTCCATGACTCCACAGGCCCGACCCAGACATCTGTTTACCTCTGGTTCACAGCCAGCAGAGACATGAATATCACTGCCAAGGTAAGTGAATCTCTCCACGACCTCAATATCCTCACCACAAACAGGGACAGACAAGATAGCAGCATCCAAGATGTCATTGAAAGCCATATCTATCAACAAAAGACTAAGACAAGTAAAAACACTATAAAACAGACAGACAAGAAGACATGGACAGAAGAAAAAAATATCTAAGCATAACATGCATTCCCACCACCCATCTCCCACTACCTCACCTCCACCACCACCACCACCACCACCACCAGCACCACCCTCATCCCTCCTTCGGCTCAGAAGACCAGAAATCAATGGCCTGTTTTATTTTCCTGATGATATGTGATCTTTAACTTCCACAATTCAAATGCAGACCAGACAGCCATATTTACATCCTATCCAGAGGATATCATGGTCTGATGCAAGATATTGTTGCGAATTCGCGCCCGCCGGCGTGCGAACGGCCACGTAACTCGAATCGCGGCACGTCGCCACCGGACGGACAATTCTGTCGTGACCCTCTTGGAACAACGCCGGGAGCTAGTCACGGGTGGGGGTTTAACCTCACCACGATCGTGCCAATTGCCCACCCCGCAGGATAGGTTGCTCGCCAAATTCGATCTACCTAAGTACCTGCGCGAATGGTCGACCGGGCGATCGTACCACGCCACAGGCCAACTCCGGACACGAACCGCTTAAGCTCCGTTCCGTGCTACAGTGATAACCGAGCGGTGTTATCGTCGGCCTTGACGGTTCCGATTAATTACCGGGATGTTGCACCCACTAAGAACCCCTTACGTGAAGCAGGATGGAGTCAATTAAAAGGAAGGAGACGAAGCAGAGCGGGAACAGTTCAACAAGCAAGCATTTTCTTCCGCGGCACACGGAAAGCACGTATATACAGCCATACAGAATCAAAATGCACATAAAAAGCAAAAGAAGAGTTAAAACCGACTCTACGCGTACACACGGCAACACTTGCACAGTTTTACTTCACAGACGGCGCCAACACACATTTACAACAAGCAAAAGAAAGAAGCCACCCTCACAGACAAGGAGGCAGACAGGCCCGTAGACCAAATGTACGTGAATCCCGAAGATCGGCCAGGTCCACGAGACCGGGGAGGTCTTACCCGCGTCCTCGTGACGCGATGGCGGGCAAGCCGCAATGTTCGCGCAGCTGCGCCCCGACTCCGTGCCCTGGCGTGGTCGGTGAGTCTCTCTCCGGCGTGCTCCGTGCGAGCGGTCCCGTTGGCACCACGTTTAGGGGGGGGAATGGGGCCCCCCTCGGCACTATCTCAGCGCGAATGGGGGGGGGAATCGTTGATGCTCAGGGAAGGGGTATGGCTGGTCGGCCTGGATCTTGCGACGAGTCGAGCGACCCCACACCGCGACCTCGTCGCCGTCCGCCGTCTTCCCTGCAACTCCTCCGCAGCTTCTCTCCAAGCTCGACTCCCCCTCTCTCAGTTCCCCTCAGCTCTGCCCCACTCTTCTGCAACTCAAGCTTAGCTCCACCAGTTCCACACTCTCCTGCCAGTTCCACTCTCTCCTGCCAGTTCCACTCTCTCCTTGTCTCCAAAAGCAACTCCTCGACGACACTCTCCTTGCGAGTCGCCTTGCGCTCGTCTTTTTATAGGCCTCGGGAGGAGCTGATATGCAAATATGCGGATCAAAACGCGAATGGAGGCGGGGCCACGCCACCCTCTGTTCAGCCATTGGTCGGGCAAAAAGGGGGCGTGAACCTCCCTTGATCCGCATATCTGCATAAACGGACTTCACAGACACGCGCTTGGAGGCGGGGCCAAGCCGCCTCGCGTTCGCCCATTGGTCGGAGGGGGAGTGGGCGTGTAGCATTCCTGATCCGTGGATCGACGCGTTCGGCCTTCACTGCCGAACGGCTCTGGGACCATGACGTTTGGTGTTGACTGGTGGGGTTTGGGAATGGCCGTAGAAGCGATGATGTGGGATGAAGTTGTGAAGGTAAAGGCGAAGGTGGTGGAAGGTCTTCTGTGGTGAGGGTTGGCGTTGTGGTTGTTGTCTGAGGGTTGGAGCGTGGTTGTAGTTGGTGACGATGGCTGGCGTGGTGGTTAAGGTGGTTGTTGTGTGATTGCGGTTGAGACGTGGTTGGTTCAAAATAACGACAGAAAAGAAAATGGCTAACTCACAGCGTCGCAGCCCGGATGAATCACATAAATTCCCTCTATACAACGGGTTTGGACTAACTACACATGTACTTACAGAGATATCTCACTTGCGGGCCCTTTATGGTGTAATGCGAATTTCCACAACCGTAACAATATATAGTAGTGCACCATGCTAACAACACAACAGAATAGGAGTAGCCTACTTTTTAACCCCTCAGAGTTCAAACCCTGAGGTTTTTACTAGACAGTTTAACGGAAAAAAACCCAAAAAGTTGAAAGGCAGTGCTTAATTCCAATACACGTGGTGATAATGTTGCACTATTGAGAATGCTGGCAATTTCAATGGATATAAGTTTTAAATGTGGAAAGTTTATAACAAAAAAAAGAAAAGAAACGGAACACCCAGTTTAACATCCATCCGATGGATAGCACACATTGATGAATCATTAAACATCTGAGATGACATTATTCAAACCCTGCGATGACATCTGCGTCAGGATTCAAACCCAGGCTAGACAGCTTAGATGTGAAAGTGCAAACATCTAGGGCCTAGGTCATCATTATATGTGTTTACTTTACACATTGTTAACATAATGTTAATTACACATTTATAAAACATTCTCCATGTCCAAATAAAATAATATTCAACAAAAGTGTCAATGTAAATTACTTCGATCTGACAAACTTCCCTAACACCAAACAGATATCTCCATTTGGTCTATTGCAGGAGAATGTGTATTTACAGGGGTAAAAGGGGAAACACTATTCAAGATGAGAGGCCACTTAGCCCATCATGCCTGTGCTTTTATCCACGCCCCCAATAATTTAATCCTTCAATTCACCTACCTTCGATATATGAGCTTCATTATCACCATGAACAAAATCTAACTGAACATCTATATATTAGTGTCGACAGATAGGGAAGTAGCTTTGGCACCAGCACACAACTACCTACTATTTTTGATATACCGTGAGATCATTCAGGTCCACAACCAAAATATCCACAGGATATGTAATATTTAAATGCTTAACGTTTTTATCTAGTAATATTATTACGAAACTCTCATCTTGTATAAATGTATGTATGTATGTATGTATAGTATGTTCCCGAAATACAGCCAAAACGGTAAACGATAGCGCAAAAATTTTCAGCCCACTTACTCACCATTCTCCTGCAGTGTGCAGTATCAAGTTTCGTTCAAATCAGGCAACGAAAAAAATTATTAAAAAATCAATTCCTGATTCAGTCAAGTACTCTTCGGGAGAATTTGATCAATGCAAACAACCTCAGCGGTATAGTTCGCTGGAACTATCTCTTTTTTTTTTTTTCTTGAAATGATTTATTTTAAAATCTCAAACATTTAGTATAGACAAAGAGATTTATTTTTAAGCATAAAATAAACATCGCCATTTTGATCTAATACTTCCGTGTTCTGAAAAAATAAAATTGTGTTCAGAAGATTACGCACAATAATTTCTTCGACTTTCTTTTCTCCGTTTTTTTTTTTCACATTGATGCGCAATATCAAGTTCGTTCAAATTGGGCAACGAAAAAAATTATTAAAAAATCAATTCCCGATTCAGTCAAGTACTCTTCGGGATTATTTGATCATGCAACAACCTCAGCGGTATACTTCGCTGGAGCAATTTTTTTATTATTTTTTTTTTTGAAATGATTTTTTTTTATCAACCACTGTCACAAGGGGAACCCAACGGGTTCACGGGTCGTCTAGTAACCATTAAAACTGTCTTGCTTATCTTCACTGTTTGTTTAGCACATAAGGAAAAGATGTCCGAGGCCTTTGGAATACGTATCAATCCTATATTCACCACACCGTGAACTCCTCTCCTCCCGTTTGTCACTTCCGATTGCAACCGGTACCGGAAACCCGAGATCCAACATATTTACATCCTGTATTACTACAAGAAGGGCAAAATGATGCTGCTACAGTTGTGACCACCCACAGGGGGTTTCGATAAAACCACACCCCTATTCACGGGGTCCCCTGTAAACCCTCAAACCGAGCGGTTAATAAGAGGCCACTTAACTTATTCCTCGGACTTAGGACTCATACCACAATGCAAAAATAAATCTACATTTAACAATTAGCACAGCTATCTCAGTCTATTATCTAACCACTAATCTTATTCTCCTAATCATTAAAATCACAGCACTTTAAAACAGATAGATCAGATCGTCTTAAGAACACATCATCTTCAGAGTAGACAATCTTAAGAGCAGACTCAAATACTTCCAGTTCGGGAATTTTTCCACGTGTTGTTTGAATCTGCCACTGCCCTTTCCAACTCGTTAAAGCTAAGTTTTCCAATCCAAATTTGTCATGTTTTTCTGTTGTATCTTCGTTCCTCTGTTGCTGTTATATCCCGTCCAATTTTCCATGTTAAATTCCATGTTTGCTTCTTTCTTTCCAAATATTTTACTTCTACCTCCTCAACATTATCCTATTTCTCCTCCTCGCTTCAAAAAATAAAAACAAACATAACTAGAGGGTTCATAAAGCACGATACCCCATGAAGTGTTCAAGTATATACTTTAATTTTAATACAATAATGAATTGAAAGATCGTTAAAAAATAATCTGGAAGTTTCGTGCTATTGAAGCTGTCTTATACACCAAGCCAGCCTCATTACACCACCCCATAAAACATGTCCAAGTACTGCAAAGCTGGAGGTTTTAGGAAGTATGATGAAGGTCATTTGTGTTCTACAGTGTTCGAGTACAAAATTCAATTTAAATAATATGAAGATAGTAAAAGTCGTATGAACAAATTAATTCCGGGTTTACTGCTGTTTTAAGCAGTGTCTATTACACCACCATATCTAAGACTTTACATTAGTTAATCGTACCTGCTGTTTGTGTCCTTTATGACATTCTTAAGAACAGCAAGTTGCCAGAGAAAGAAAGAAAGAGACAGAGACACAGAGATTTGACTTTTGTATGCTTTTATTATGAAAGTATCAAAGCACACTCCATAAAAACAAATCCAAACGATTTTACAGCAAAAATAAATTCAACAAAGGCAATGCAAACAAGGATGTCTGTTCATGTAAAAAACTACCACAGAATAATACATATATACAAAAGTAAACTTACTTACTTACTTACTTGTGTAAGTACTTTCCAGTTTTACAGATTCCATCACAAAAAGAACCTTAAAACCTCATCAGTGTACCCCTGATCACCCACAATATCCAGGCTCAAAAGATAAGCCTGCTCCATTT
Source organism: Eptatretus atami (assembly GCA_035128595.1). Classification (NCBI taxonomy): domain Eukaryota; kingdom Metazoa; phylum Chordata; class Myxini; order Myxiniformes; family Myxinidae; genus Eptatretus; species Eptatretus atami. The sequence goes on from CM068955.1 coordinate 45,994,184, forward strand.
TTACTCGTGCCGGAACCATACCTTTAAAGCAAAAAAGCACATTTGCATTTTCCCCTTCAATTTTGCTTTCCTGGTTTTATAAATTGCCAGTTTAGCAATGCCCAACAGAAAAGACAAAAACGAGAGGACTTGTTTACTTTTATAATTCCCCCCGATTCCATAAATAAAGACTGGAAAGGAAAAAACAAAATTAAATTTATAGACAAGCTGTTGAAGGAAGACAAAGAGGGGTACCAATCTCTGACATTCAATAAAAACGTGAAAAACATTTTCAATCTAATCACAAAAAGAACAAGAAATTAGAACAGAAGAATTAAACTTATGGAGTAATGTCTGTGTGACCAGGACTTGATGTGCTCATCTCCAATTCAGGTCTCCAGTTTGCCCAAGATTTGGAGAACTATACATTTTGTTCCACACTGGAGTTAAAAAAGCTCCAGCAGGCAAGGTCTCATTCCACCGATTTTTCAACAGTTTTGTAAAACCAGGTATACATGCTTACAGACATATGTTGTGGATAGACATTTTCCCCATGACGTGAAACACACCAATTTCCTCTAAGTTTGAGGAGAACACACCCTCTTGTTTTTTTGAGCCAATTTGAAGTTCAGGGAAATAGAGACGTGAGTCTACCACTTCATCCACCCCAGTCCACCCGATGATTAGTCTATGAAAGGTTTGAATTACTGCTTTCAAGACATTTTCCACAA
>CM068955.1:46031219-46051566 GCA_035128595.1 Eptatretus atami
TTTCGAGGAGAACGCCTTGTCCGATTAAATCCATTTTTGCAGGGTGTGTTGGGGTTCAGTAGAGGAAGTTTCCTTTCGAAAATGGGCGCGCTGCGATTTTCAATGTGGCCTCCATGGCAGTCATCTTGAAATTGGTTTCCGTCGATTTCGAGGAGAACTCCTTGTCCGATTAAATCCATTTTTGCAGTGTGTTGGGGCTGGGTAGTGGAAAGTTCCTTTCGATATTCAGTGCGATGCGATATCCAATATGGTGGCTAGGGCAGCCATCTTGAATTTGGTTTCCGGACAATAACTTGAGAACGGCTTGACAGATTGATTTTATTTTCATGGGGTATAATGGGGATGGTTAGAGGAAGGTTCCTTTCGATATACAGCACAATCCGATATCCAATATGGCGGCTAGGGCAGCCATCTTGAATTTGCTTTCCGGACAATAACTTGAAACGGCTTGACTTATTGATTTCATTCTGGGTGATATAATGGGGGTGTTTAGAGGAAGGTTCTTTCGATATTCAGCGCAATCCGATATCCAATATGGCAGCTAGAGCAGCCATCTTGAATTTGGTTTCCGGACAATAACTTGAGAACGGCTTCACACATTGATTTTATTCTGGCGAGGTATAATGGGGTTGAGTAGAGGAAGGTTCCTTTCCAAAATGGGCGCGCTGCGATTTTCACTGTTGCCGCCACGGCAGCCATCTTGAAATTGGTTTCCGTCAATTTCGAGGAGAACGCCTTGTCCGATTAAATCTATTTTTGCTTGGTGTGTTGGGGTTGAGCAGAGGAAGGTTCTTTTCGAAAATGGGCGTGCTGCGATTTTCAATATGGCCACCATCTTGAAATTGGTTTGCGTCAAGGGGCTGAGGGGTTACGCCCGCTTTGCGGTGCTATTTTTCTATTTGCTGACGACTTCACCAGCTGCTGTGTTATTCCTCATTCTTCAGACAGGCAGGCAGCAGCCTCTTCCCTCTTTGCAGACCTTGAAAAAAATCACAATGTGATCAAACATTGGAATATGTCTTTCAACCCTGACAAATCTTGCACTCTCACTCTCTCTCTCTCTCCAAAATGCCCATCTGGGAAACCCTCCCATCCACTTTCTTAACAATCTTCTCGAGGAAATTTAGTCACTCCAATTCCTATGTCTGACGATCAGGCATGATCTTTTTGGGGAAAACCACATTTAAAAGTTGGCATGTATAGCCAGTCGCCGACTACCGCTCTGTTATAGAAGGTCCTTCCTTGGCACACTTGAACTCCTATCCACCAACAAGACCTTAATACACAACTTGATGGAGTACTGCTCTCCTCTCTGGGCTGTTGCGTCTGCCTAACACCTTGTTCAGCTTGATGCCGTGAAAACCAAGGACTTGAAGATTATCGTAATTTCCCACAATGAAGCTCAGTCAGGGGGCCTATCACTTTCCAATCATAGACAGGTCGATAGTCTCTGTTTCTTCCACCTCCTTTCTGGTCTTGCACCCTCTACTCTTTCCATGCTTTGATCCCCCAAGTTTATACAGGGTGCACACACTCCACCATCAACCCCCTTCTGGTGAAACTTCCAAAATCCCAAATCACTGCTCACCTCCACTCATTAGTTCCTCTTTTTACCTGCTTGTGGAACCAACTTCCACATTATCTTTAATCTCATTCATCCTTCCAAGTCTTCAAGACAGCTGTTCACCTCCATCCAAAATCATGATCTTTATAACTATCAAGGATGCCTCTTCATGGTCATTGTACCCCCTAACTCAAGTCAGGGACCAAATCTTCCCCGTTCTTCCCTACTACCCGGATTTGTCAGGGAAGCACAGTCACGATCAGTGTCGATTGGTCCCTATGGGCTGACTGACTGACTGACTGGCTCTCTCTGGCTCTCTCTCTCTCTCTCTCTCTCTCTCTCTCTCTCTCTCTCTCTCTCTCTCTCTCTCTCTCTCTCTAACTCTGTCCTGGTCCTGACTTCGTGAACGTGGGGATACACCATCCTCGAAGTGGAGGATATCTTGGTCACTCCTGGAAGATAGATCGGCTGTCTCTGTACCGCAGGTTTGTTCGAAAGAACTGTCCGGGGCTATACAACAACAACAACAACAACCATCTTTTCTACCCCCATTCCCATTGCATCATTATTTAGATATATAACACTTGGTTTTCAAAGTGCGCACTTTCCCAATGGCATCTATTAATTTTTGTTTTTCATTTGACATTTTGCCAATGAATTGTTTGATATAAGAAAGTGATTTCATTTGAAAATGCAAAAAATAAATCATTTTGCTTTCCAACAGGTGCATGAAAACACACATTCCCATTTCTGTGAAACTCAATGCTTATAACAGCGTAATGGCCTTCCAAGGAATTTTCCCCCTTTTATGGGTTCTTTTGCGACACAACTCGACAAAGTGGCAATGTTATTTATCATATTCTCAAAATGTTCTCCTATTTTCAATAGCAGCTCCATCATATCACCTCACTCAAGCACGAAATTATAACACGAAGCTGCACCTGTGACTTTAATGGACATTCATTTACAAAGAGTGGCTTGGTGGAAGAGTGGTTAAACCTTTGTTTCATTGCCCTAAATGGCATGGGTTTGATTCCCATGGCTGCTCAGGGTGAAAATTTCCACACCGTACAACAGAGTGCTGATCCGTCCACGATTGCTTTGTCTAGCCGTGGAAATGTTCAAGACTTTCCATGAGCCTCCGGGCACTTTGTCAAGAGTACGGGCCTCCAGCGTTTACAAAACAGAGGCCATGCACCTGAAGTCTCTGACAAGGAAGGAGAAAGAAAACTACCTGTGACTGAATGCCATCTCTTTGTGAGACGTGCTACACTGAAAACATGAACAGCATTCAACTCGAGCTATAGTGTCCACTGGATGGACAGACGATGTAACGTATTGTGTCTTTCATTTGAAACTGTTGTTTGTTCAACTTCAAACGGCAAGCCGCAACATTGTTGCCTGTTCTTGTGCAAAAAAATAATCATGGGAACTTTGACATTCACAAGGGATGACAGACACCTGAATACGTTATGGACAAAATACATTCTGGACAATCAGTTTAATGTCCAAATTGAGGGACTTTGTTTTTGATGTGATGACCTGCCCAGAAAGCCGAGAATAAGACTCAAATGATGGTTCATTGCATTGAGACTAGATAACTCGTGATGAAGTTCACAAGTTTACAAGTTATTAGGACATATTATAGTGGATGGTTCAATCAGATGACCTCGACTTTATCCACAGGTAAGGCCTGTTTCAAAATCATATGTAAATCCTGTTACTTCAATAATTTTTTTGCCATTCTTCTTCTTCTTCTTCCTCATCTCCTTCTTCTTCTTCTTAGTCTCATCCTTCTCCTCCCTCTTCTGCTTGTCCTCCTACTTCTTCTCCTCCTTCTCCTCCTCCTCCTTCTCCTCATTTCATTGGGTATTCAGACTGACCCATGTCTTTCACAAAATAGCTGGCAGCAGGCTGGATGTTTGACTACAGCTGAGTAGGGCAGGTATTTGGAATATTCCCAGGGTACCAGTGATAATTCACCGACTCTTCATCTAAAAACACAGTGTGAGCTTTCATAGCCACCATCTAATTCCAGCCAAGAGATCTCCAAATCGGGATCCATTCTGTTCTGTTTTTGCACATGGAAGCTTGGCTGCCAGGTTGCTATCATTTCTTGGAGCACAGCTGTGCCGCTGATGCTGCACAACCTCTATCAGTACACTGGCTCATTTCACCAACCTCGGGAGGATGACAGGCTGAGTCGACCCCAACTGGTGTTAATTCAGCAGCCACCAGGGCTCAAACTCAGGACCCTGAGATCCCAAGCCAGCCAGCCTAACGACGAAGCTAACACGAGGCTTAGCATCAATTCAAATGATGGCACACACTCACAATGCCTGTGAAGCACCAATCATGTACAGTTTGTAGACAAGTCAGGGCTAACCTAAACTAGACACCTCCAAAGCAAGTGCGCTGCCTCCCCACCAAACTGACGGACTTGTTAAGACTCCCCCATATATGATCAGGGAAGCTTATACCTGTTGTAGGGTTTGTTTCTACAATTAGTGCCCCCAATTTTTAATGATACCTCAGAGTTTCATAGACCCCTCGGAGAACTAAACCACCACTTCGGGGTTTTTGTTATTTATTTTTACACTCCCAATTTCCAATCTGTATAAATTTCCAAGCTGTGTCTCGGAGCTGGCTAGGATTTTTGGAATGAAAATTTGCATCAATGATGGAAATACAAAGTATGCGGAGATGACATAATTTTTTGACCTTGACCTATTTTAAGGCCATGACCTAATTATAGGCATTTTAACATTTTTCACCATAACTCGGCTAAGGTTTGTTCAATCGGAACAAAATTGCCCTTTCTAGATAGCCTCGAATATGGTGCATTTAGACGCAACTTACATCATAGCCCTCTGGGTTAAAGGTCAACGTCTTACACCCCGAGGAGTACTAAACCACCATTTAGGTTTCTCTACCTTTTTCTGCAAATGTTTGGACTGTATCTTGGATCCAGCTGGGACTTTTGGAATTAAATTTTGCTTCAATAATAGGAATAAAATGTCTGCGGGTTGACATAATTTATATTGACATAATTTTTGAGGTCACGACCTAATTAGACATTTTAACATTTTTCACCATAACTCGACTTAGGTTCGTCCGATTGGAATAAAATTACCCTCTCTAGGTAACCCCTCTGGGTTAAAGGTCAAGGTCAAATGGTGGTCTGAAAAAATAATGTTTTTGCTCATCGCTCAATTTTGCTAATGCGGAATTTCAAAAACCGCTTGGCCTTCCAAGATGTTCTTGCATCATAACAGTGGAAGTCCATTGAAGTTGTGTACCTGATATTTGATTAGTGCCTGTATGGTTGTTTTTTTCGGATTGTGACCCAATTAACAAAAAAACACCTTTTTGATCAGAACTTCAACAATTTCCCTCCGATTTTTCATAATGTTGAGTTTTATAGATAGCTTGTAGATGAGGACATATTTTCTTAATTTGCACTCTATCCCCAAATGAAGGACAAAGTCATATGGAGGTCCGAAAATATTGTTGCTATCATTGGATCGTGGGTGCCGGTGGAGGCTCACCCTCAGCGATCACTTTGTGATTGCAGATATCTCGTTTATTCTGTCATTATGCAATCAAATATTGACCTCCTTATACACAAGAACAATGCCAAGCATTTCGAGGATGAAACTAAATCCAGGGTTTTTATTCGAATGGCAAGAAAAAGAAAATGATGGAATTCATGCTTCACTTAAATATGTTTGTGTTACATCCAAAGTATTGATGACTATTTTGTCCCGACAGAGGGCATCCATCCATCCATTGGAACCATACTCTGTACAGAGCGTCGGTGCTGCCAAAGCAGTTTCCTTGGCTATTGGGCACAATCCTGGATGGGTCGCCACTCTGACGCAGGATACTTGAATGACTCGATCATCCCAGCAAGCTTGTACTCATTTTGCCGACCTGGGAAGGATGGCAGGCTGAGTCAACACCCTGGTGAAGTAATTCAGCAGGCAACGAGGCTTGAACTCAGGACCCTTGGATCCCAAGCCACCACACTAACCTCTGAGCCAACACCAGGCTTATCTGACAGAGGGCATGCTGAAACATTATCTCATAAGACCCCGTGGCCAGAAGGCTCCTCAGAAAGCCAAGATGAACTCAGGACCCTTGGATCCCAAGCCACCACACTAACCTCTGAGCCAACACCAGGCTTATCCGACAGAGGGCATGCTGAAACATTATCTCATAAGACCCCGTGGCCAGAGGGCTCCTCAGAAAGCCAAGATGAAAAAGCACCATTACAAATTGAGGTCTATCAAATAGCGACATCATTAATGATGAAGGAAGCTAAATCACACTGCAGCAAACAGCCTGCGAAACGCAAATTTGAACTGGTGCATGACACGTGTGTATTTGCGGTGATTTGCAATCATGGCGCATGTCCGTCGTATTCAACATATCATACAAAGCTGCTCCTGAGCATTCCTTGAGCTTTTACTTTTTATATCTGTCTCTCTGTCCTCTCTCTCTCTCTCTCTCCTTCTCTGTCTCTCTGTATCTCTCTCTCTGTCTCTCTGTATCTCTCTCTCTTCTCTCTCTCTCTCTCTTCTCTCTCCTCCTCTCTTCCCTCTCTCTCTGTATATATCTCTCTCTGTATCTATCTCTCTCTGTATCTATCTCTCTCTCTCTCTCTCTCTCTGTATCTATCTCTCTTCCTCTCTTCTCTCTCTGTATCTCTCTCTGTATTCTCTCTCTCTCTCTCTGTATCTCTCTCTCTTTCTTTGTCTCTATGTTCTTCTCTCTCTCTCTCTCTCTCTCTCTCTCTCTCTCTCTCTGTGTGTCTCTGTCTCGTCTCTGTCTCTGTCTCTGTCTCTGTCTCTGTCTCTGTCCTGTCTCTGTCTCTGTCTCTGTCTTGTCTCTCTCTCTGTCTTCTCTCTGTCTCTCTCTCTGTCTCTCTCTCTCTGTCTCTCTCTCTGTCTCTCTCTCTGTCTCTCTCTCTGTCTCTCTCTCTGTCTCTCTCTCTGTCTCTCTCTCTGTCTCTCTGCTCTGTCTCTCTCTCTGTCTCTTCTCTGTCTCTCTCTCTGTCTCTCTCTCTCTCTCTCTCCTCTCTCCTCTCTCTCTCTCTCTCTCTCTCTCTCTCTCTCTCTCTGTGCCACCAGCAGGTCATCCAGCTGTGCATGGCTCATCAGCTCTGACCCATTTGTTATATTCTCATCTCTTTTGTGTCCCAATATTGTTTTCTATAATCTATAATTTAGGTAAAAAGAACGGAAAAAATATCCAGTGCCTTCCCATTCTCGAGTATGAAAGAACACAATTTGAAAAAAAATTCATGTTAATGACCAAGTAAGTTCATTTTTCAAACGTCAGTGCAGTATATACGTACAGTAGGTATCCCATGATGTATTCATGTAATATGTGTGGATATCTTTACAAAATGTGACACTCAAATTAAAACTCAATCAAAAAATCAAGTAATCTGGTGCAGCTGCATTATTTCCCCCCCCCCTTTGAGAATACACGTTTACACTTTGCTACAGCAAAACATAAATGTCAGCAGTGCATTCAAATACAATGGATAAACCAACGAGTATGATGGAGTACTTAAAAAGGCTGTTGACCTCGTTCAACCGTTATGGGTCATTGTGTACATAAGGTTTTCAGGAACCTCTCTTTTAAAACATCTTACAGTCTCACCTAAAATGAAGCTCAGTGATTATTATAAATAAGTGGCTTGGCACCATTGCCTTTGGATTGCTAACATATAGGTATGCACACTCACCTTTGAGCTGGCTAGCCTGGGTTTGAATCCCAAGCTTGCTATAGAGTATAGACTGTCGCCCTGGTGTTCTGCATGCAGGGCATTGAATCAAGGTGTGCAACGTCCTTCAGAAAGATGTGAAGTCAGAGGACCCATCTGCTGGCATGGAGGGTGTTTGTTAATGTTAAAAGATCCCACAGGGTCTTTAGTGGCAAGGCAAGTTATGGTCGGTACCCTGAACAAATTACTAATTCCCATCACCTTCAGTTACGTATCATCCAGGATTGGGTCTACCCGAGAAACAATATCTTGACTAATCGTGAAATTCCCCTGGGCTCTGTAAAGATTTGAGGCCTCATCTTCCATACAACAATATGCTTGTTCATCTGTGGCTGTGTCTGTCTGTCTGTCACATTCCGTTACACCCATTGGTTGGACAATTTGCCTGACTCCACCCACAATTTATACTTGGAGATAAATCATACGGTCACCATGTTGGTGCTTCCTGCGATGCGAACTCAGACATCTTTGGAGCTTTCACATTCACAATCGCCATGCCCTCCCTATACGTTTTCCCTTCATTGTAAAAGGACCAAAGTGACAGTTAAAAGGATTTTGAGCCAACAGGTATCACAGGCCTTATGAATATCGGCCTCAGCGATCAAATTGAGGCAGCGGCCTGTTAACTTATACACTGCCCAAATAATTATGTGGCATTCTTTCAAGCAGAGCTTAAACCTATGTCATTACAAAACGTATTTGTCCGAGGTCATCATTTACTTTTAACTATGTGTGTGCATCTGCATCGGGAAGAAGATAATTGGTTTTGGGCTGATTATTGTCACATATCTTTTCCGCATATTTTGCGGGATTGTGAGTTGGACAGGTGACCGCGATGGGTGGGAGGGGGTTTGAAGGCTTGAAGTGGGGAGGGAATTGACAACTTAAGTTTGGAATGAGAAGGGTGAGGACTTCAGGTTGGCAGATATGTCAACAAATCACCTGAGCCAAGTCTCAAGACCTTGAGGGCAAGTTTTAAGTCAAGTCTCAAATCTTTGAGGGCAAGTTCAAAATAATGTCTCAAGTTCTTGAATGCAAATTTTCAAATCAAGTCTCAAGTCCTTGAGGGCAAGTCTCAAGTGAAGTCTCAAGGTGAGTGTCACATCATAATGTCATTCGGCCAAATAAAAAAATATATATTAGTTGATCGTCTATGCCCACTTCCTTTTTCGAAGCTGCCTCCTATATTTTAATACTTGTTATTTTGTCAAACATCCCGAAAAAAATCACCTCCTTGATAAATCTTACTATAATTCACCGTCTGTCCCCAGGTACCGCAAAAACGTCTGAACCGATCACAACCATTTTTGGGGTGTGTCATCCTGGGACCCCTTGGAGTAAAATAGGCATTAACATGACCCCCTTGACGGCTCCCGAATGGAGCAGGTGTTTCTAGTAATAACAAATAAAAAGGGCCTCCTCCTTGCTTTTAAAAGAAAATCTGGACGATCAACTGGTATTTTTTTATTTATTTGGTCTTATCAAAGACCTTGGTAAAGTGTAACTGCAGAGGCATAGGGGTAAAAACAATTATTTGGGTAAACTATTACAAATGTCAGTTGAGGCTGCGAAGCAGCCAAACTTAAAGGATAAGCCATTGAGGTGTGTCTGCAGGCAGCAAGGTCTATGGTGTGCATAGCACGGGGAGGGTGCAGGAGGGGTATGTATGTATGTCTCTCTCTGTCTGTCTGTCTGTCTGTCTGTCTGTCTGTCTGTCTCTGTCTCTCGTCCCTTTTGTGCTGTTTAGTACTGATCCATTTAGACTGCAGGTCTTCCATGAACCTCGACTCATATACAAAAAAGTGCAAAATATGACTCTATACATACACTTGACACATTTGCACTGGTCTATAATCCAATGTTAAGGGTCATACATGAAGAACGCTCAACTTTTTATTTGCAGAAAAGATAAGCAGATTGCAAACAAAGACAAGATGTCCAAATGCCATAACTTTGATACTGCCAATGATGAAATAAATGCCCCAGATCTAACCAGATCTACACGAGTCGTCAACACGATGAAGTGCTCTATTCTATTCTGAATGTACAGAATCCTCCACACTTTACAGGACAACTCAACAGTGAGACCAGAAACATAATCATTACATTTCCTTCAAAATTCCCCCTTTAAATACATAATTTATCTTTCTGAAATTTTTGTCTAAGCATCCTTACAGAGCTGTTGTTTTTTTATTCCCAACTGATGGTGACCTATGCTGTCAAATAGTTGGCTAATTATCCTGAACAATGAATGAAAAAATCACTTTTTTAAATTGCGAATGGGTTTTAATGTAGGGGCTAGATAATCAAAATAAATCCCATAAAGGAAGACTTCAAAAAACATGAAACAAAACAAGAAAAAGAGCAATCAGACATTGCAGACCCTCGCCAGGACTTGTTTTGTGTGGTGTTTGTGTAGTTTTGAGTGGTGTATTTTGTGTGGTGTTTGCGCACTAATGTGTTAGGTAATTAATTGGAGACAAAACTAGAACTGAAACTTTATAAGTGCTAGCAGTGATGACCAGGTACCAACACGTCCCGCTTTGAATGGATACCTGACCCTGACCCATGACGTTTTTCATTATTATTCAATTCAATTGAGAATGGGATTAAAATAAATTCAATTCAAATCAAATGGAAGACCAAATAGGTACAGTCGTGCATTGGAGTAATCAGAAGGAACCCAAACAAGCAAAAAGCACATATGAAGTCATCATGAGGAACCTGGATAGGATTCACATTTCAGTTGTTACTCCTCTGACCTCAAACACATCCAGGCACAGCCAAGTGAGCCTTATTCAAAAACTAAAATAAATTAAAAAGTACCCAGATCAAAAAAAATCAAATAATTCTGGCTGCGAGACCAATCGTTCGATCAGGTTGAAATTTAACATACTTATTCCCGATCACTACTCGGTCATAAATGTGAAGTTTCATGTCGATTGATTAAGTGGTTCAAGAGAAATAATTTTTTTTTTAAAGTTTTTTGCTCAATCCAACATGGCTGCGAGGCCATGTGAGTTTTCAATTACTCGTGATGGCCACAAAACTTGGGGAACATTTTTGTGAAATTTGCCATTGATCTGTCCAACCGTTCTGATGAAGATTTTTATAGGTTTTCAGGTAAATCCAATATGGCTGCCAAACCATGTGACCTATGATGTCATATGTGTGAACCTTTTGTTCCTCATGGATAGCCAGACAGATGTGTAAAGCTTCGCTTCGATCTGTTGAGCCACTTCAGAGAGGAAGATTTTTTAATTTTTTTTTAACAATATGGCTGCTGAATCACGTGACCGATGACATCATCAAATATTTTTTCAGAGGCGCATTTCATCCCCAGATGACCCTCAAAAATTTTCATACTGATCAGATCTAGCGTTTTGCATATGCAATTACGACGTCATTACGAAGGCAGCGATGACGTTATGAAAAATCAGACTTATTGCCCATGGGGAGTACTCACCTTGTGCCAAGTTTCAATGTTTTCGTTGGTGCGGTTTCAGAGATATAGAGGTCCAAAGTTTTTCCATTTCTCCAACATGGCTGTCACACCACGTGACTAATGGCGTTATAATTATCAATAATACACGCTACATGAGTAGTCGAGACATTCCTATGGTGAAAAATTTGTCTCAATCTGACAAGCTGTTGCGGAGAAAAACATTAAAGTTCGATGCGGACAGACAGGCAGACAGACAGACAGACAGACAAATAAAAAATCACTCGTAGAGTGACACTTGGCGAAAGGAAACGCTACTCGGTAGAGCGCATACCTCCGCCAGGCTGAACAGTTTAAATTTTGTATCCCACTGATAGGTCAGATCTGAATCCAGGCCATAACCAGAATCTAATCGGCTTGTTCTTGTCACCAAACCAACTCTTCCACCTCGTTTTGTCACAAGTCGTCCACAACTTTTAGAGATATCATGCTGTGCATAGTTTTTTGGCCCAACCTTTCAATGGTGAAGAATCACTTAAAAAAATTCTCGTATCCAGATCCCGATTTGAATCTTCACCAAAATTGAATCAATTGGTCCTTTTCACACACCTAACCAGTCCACAAAGTCTCTGTGGAATTCATCAATAACCTTTTGAGATATCATGCTGTAGATCGTTCTTATGTCTTGGGGTCCGAGGATCCTGAGTTCAAATCCCGCTCGGCTGTTGAATTAATAAAAGGTGGGGTTGACTCAGCCTGTCATCCTTCCGAGGTCGGCAAAATGAGTACCAGCTTGCTGGGATGATTGAGCTATTCAAGTATCCTGTGTCGGAGTGGTGACACATCAGGATTGTGCCCAATAGCCCAAGAGACTGCTTCGGCAGCACTGACTCTACAAAGTCTGGTCCCAATGGACGGGTGGATGGATCATTTTTATCCCTATCTCTCAATGGTGAAGAATCACGAAAAATATTATCGGATCCTGTTCCTGATCTTCTCCAAAATTGAATCAATTCTTCCGCATCACACACCCAAGGAGTCCACCAAGTTTCGTCCAAATCCGTCCACAACTATTTGAGATATCATGCTATATTTCGTTTGTGGCCCCATCTCCCCATGGTGAAAATCAATAAAAAAAAATTCTCGTAGCCGGATCCAGATACAGATGTTCACCAAAATCTAAACAGTTCGCCCTTGTCACACACCAAACCCGAACACCAAATTTCATCCAAATTCGTCCCCAACCTTTTGAGATATCCTTCACACAAACAAACAGACAAACAAGAAGAAGACGTAATGCAAAGCACGATACGTGCAAAATCCACAAAACACATTTGACCTCAAAAAAACATTGGTGTTTGAATTCATTGACCAAATATGCAACTCCTCTTCAAATTTCAAGTCAATCGTATAAAAATTGACAATTTTAGAAATTCACCTATGTTGACCTTTTGGCCGATGTTGACCTCAAAAATAATTGGTGGTTGAATTCAGTGACCTGATATTCAAATCCTCTTCAAATTTTCCTCTCCATTGTTTCAAGCCTTCGCATGCTCCATTGTTTCATGCGCAAGTGTGGTATTCAGGCCATTAGCAGCTTCGGCTTTATTTCTCTTTTGTACATCTAGTTGAGTGTCCCTCATCCCTAGTTGTGCCTGTCAACTGCTCGTTTCATCCCGTGTATGTATTCATAGCATCCTATCTACCCTTATTTCCATATTCTCTTTTTTTTAATAAACCCCATTTTAATTACAAGAAACATTTTTCCTGCCTTTTGTCTTCCACGTGTTGTACAGCCAGGTTTGGCTTTATTTGGATGAACTTTTGGGGAATCCTAGGAGTAAGTGACCAAAGTATCATAAACACCATTTCAGGATCCCCTGATGGTCTTAGACCATTCGGTTCAAAGTGGTCTGTGTTAACGTACCCTTCTGATATGATAATGTATAAATGTAAAAGATATACTGGTCATTTGTTTTACCATAAGGGAGCAATACAGTACAACATCACTTAATTCCTGATGGGCAAACAATTGAGGCTAAATAGTGGGGCAACTTAGCATAACAATTGTGCATTTTGTGAGGAAAGCACCAAATTTGGCACACTGGTAGCCTATCATATTATGAACAGATTTGGATATTGGGCCATCTCAAATTCAGCCGCTGATGGCTGTGGCAGCCATTTTCCACTGCCATCAAAAATTTTGAGATGGCCCAATATCCAAATCTGTTCATAATATGATAGGCTACTAGTGTGCCAAATTTGGTGCTTTCCTCACAAAATGCACAATTGTTATGCTATATTTAGCTAAGTTGCCCCACTAAAATGCTATTTGAAATGTGCAAAAGATCCAATCCACCAGCATCACTCACATTAATCACCATCCAAAGAAAGGATGTGATCATACTGCATTGAACTCTGGTGAACACCGTGATGTCTGTGCACCAGTCATTGACCAAATGTAGATTTGCTTCGCACCATCTATTTCAGTTGCTAATCACCACACTTACCGCATCCTGTTACACGTGGCTTTTTCTCCTATTCCCAAAATTGAAAGTGCACCAAAAATATGTTGCTTTGCCATTATATCGATAACTATCACACATAACTCAGCGTTTACATTCTGGAAGAAAATTACCAAAGAGGATTCAAATGAATAACATGGACAATGGACGAAGCGCCATCCATTCAAGAGGAAATTGGTTTGGAGATATCCTTCACTGAAGGGAACATTATAAAATCAGTGCAAGAAGTTTGTAAAAGTATTCTATAAGTGTGAGATTTAGTGATGTACACATTTCTACTGCCAAGGTGATTGGAACAAAACAATGCAAGAACAAACCATGGATCGAACCACAAACATGGAAACATGTCGACGAAAGGAAGAAAATCTAACAAAAAATATAATATAAGGATGGAGAGCAAGTAGCGAAAAAGAAGAGCTGCAAAAAAGATTACACAAGAAAAAAACAATCCAGGGAAGAGAGCTGCAAGGTAGGATAATCGGAAATACATCGATGACATGGCTGGAGAAGCAGAAACAGCTGTGAAAAAGGGAGACAATGGCATATGATTACATGACAATGCACGACTTTAAAAATGACAGTATTGTTGCGAATTCGCGCCCGCCGGCGTGCGATCGGCCACGTAACTCGAATCGCGACACGTCGCCCACCGGAACGGACAATTCAGTCGTGACCCTCCGGGAACTACCGCCCGGAGCCAGTCACGTGGGGGTTTAACCTCACCACGATCGTGCCAATTTCCCACCCGCACAGGATAGGGTTGCTCGCCAAATTCGACCTACCTAGGTACCTGCGCGAGTGGTCGACCGGGCGATCGTACCTCGCCGCAGGTCGACTTCGGACACGAACCGCTTAAGCGGCTTCGTTCCGTGCTGCAGAGATAACCGAGCGGAGTTATCGTCGACCTCGACGGTTAGGATTATTTACCGGGCGTTTTAAAACCCACTATCAATCCCTTACGTGATGCAAGATGGAGATTCAATAAAAGGAAGGAGACGAAGCAAAGCGGGAAAACAGTTCAACAAGTAAGCACATTTATTTCACACAGAAGGCACGTAAGGCACGTATATACAGCAAAAGAAAAATGCACATATAAACAGTTAAAACACTAAAAGCAACACACGTATTTACAATCACCGTAAAGAAACAAAAGCAATGCACGAACGCAGATCTACTACGACTAGGACTTACACACGGCAACACTTACACAGTTTCTACTTCACGGACTGGCGCACCCACAGACATTTACACAAAACCCAAAAGAAAAGGAAGTCGCGACTTCCCTGGGCGCGTCGTCCAGCCTTGGGGACCGCAGCCTCGAGTCCCTCCTTTGTCTCCTCCTGGCGTGGCGCACCGAGCTCGTCCCGCGCGTAGCTCCGTCGTCCGCCCGACGGCTCGGACGGGGTTTTTGGGGAACGGACGGGGCTCGTTCGCGCTACTTCCCGCGCTCGCGCACGGGGTCCCAGGGCTCGCGCGAGGATCGCAGAACAGGGCAGGAACAACGAGCTCGGAAGAACCAGAAGGCTCACTCCGAACTCAAACCAACTCCGAACCAACCAAAACTGAACTCCGAACCAAACCCAACTGAACTCCGAACCAACCCAACTGAAGACCAACTCGTTCGTCCTTTTTTGTAGGGCCGGCTCCGCCCTTCGCCCCGCCCGTTTTCGGCTCCACCTTCTTCGAGAAGGTCCCGAAAAGGGGCGTTCCCTCACCCCGACCGCCTCACGCTGTTCATCCACCAATCGGCGGCGAGCTGCCTCCCCCCTTCCTTCACACCAAGCGCGGGGAAAAATGGCGGAAAAACCCACAAGCGTCGTTGTTGTTTGTTTTGTTCTTGTTCAATTAATAATAGAGAAAGAAAAACGACTAACTGAAGGATCGCAGCCCGAATGATCACATAAATTCCCTCTATACAACGTGTGTGGGCTAACTACACATGGACTTATCGAGATATCTCACCTGAGGACCCTTTATGGTGTAATGCGAATTTCCACAACCGTAACAGTATCAATGGCAATGACGCTGTTGGTGCATGTGCTGCGTGTGCGTTATCAGTAACTCAGTTTGACTCGCCGGTTACTTTTAACCTGCAGTTACTAGGATGAAATCTGTCATTCAAATCGTCTTTTAAATATAATTTTCAGCATTTAGACGAAAGAGTGGCAATTATAAAATGTTTAACCATAATTGTTCTGTTTCAAAATGCAAATCAGACTCACAGAAAAAAAGAGGTATCTGAGAAATATGAGCTGATGAGAGGTATCAGGTTTGTAAAATGTATTGTTAGTATAAGAGAGCAGCGACAGTGTATGTGACACACACACACACACGGATGCTCCTCCTTAAGCAATAGATGCAAAAATCTGGGAGAATTACCTCCAACACCGAAGGCGGACGGAGGTAATGTTTTCACCCCTGTTTGTCCGTCCGTCTGTCTGTCTATTTGTCTGTTCGTTTGTCTATGAGCAGGATATCTTAAAAGGTTATGGACAAATTCAGACTAAACTTGGTGGACAGTTTTGGTGTGTGACATGGAGGAATAAATTTGATTTTGGTGAAGATCTGGATCTGGATACAAGATTATAAAAACATTTTAAAGTGATTCTTCACCATTGAGAGTTAGGGCCAAAAAACGATGTAAAGCATACTTCAATTTTGCGGATAGATTATAACAAAACATGATGGATGAGTTGGGTATGTGACAAGAACAAGCTGATTCGATTTTGGTGAAGGTCCGGATGCAGATCCGGTCTATCAGTGGGATACAAATTGTATATTGTTCAGCCTGGCATTGGTACGTGCTCACCCAAGTGTCATTCTAGATTATCTTGTGGCCCCAGAACCAAACAAACAATATATTTATTACAGCCCTCACAGCTCCTGGAGCTGCCCCCCTCCCAAGATGATTTCTAGTAAATATCATCATTTTAAACTTTCCCTTACTTAAATATCATCATTTTAAAAAATGAAATAATTTTAAACATCATTGTAAACTTAAACTTACTAAAAAGTAAAGTACATTCATAAGCCCCAGATATGTCCTTCCCATCGGTAATTAGATTTCAGAAGCATCTAATCCAGATAAACAGTCCAATCGCCGGTAGCGATCCATCGGGGGTTTGTGTGGCACACACACACACGTCCACTCGGGCCATGCACCGGCCCACATGGTCAGGAATTTGCAGTACGAGCAGCTACCCATTCGGTGAGCTGAGAAGATTCTCCAAGTCTTTCATTGTGCAGAGGCACAGCCCTTTCTCTCAGGTACTTTTCCAAGTAATTTTGACTTCTTTTAGAACTTTGTGAGCCATTTCAGGTTACAATTCTCATCTTTCTTTCATACAATATGCTTCCTTTCCTCCCAAACACGCAAGTATCCTGGGGTTCCTGGGCATGCACACCAAGCATTCTGGGGTGGATTACGTCATTTTGAAAGTCTTGTATTAACAGCAGGTAGGAAGTGAGGTGATAAACCAGTGAAAGATAAATAAGGGGACATTGTCACAGCTAAAGGAGCTCAATTGGAAAGGTGGACAGAGCATTTAAAGGAAGTTTTTAAACACAGAGAGAGAGAGAGAGAGAGAGAGAGAGAGAGAGAGAGAGAGAGTTGGAGAGCAAGCTGATGTCACAGCATCAACTGGAGGGCATCTACCTATTTACAGAGAACATGTTAGACAGTCAGAGGTGAAAGATGCCATCAAAAGTCTGAAAAGCAGAAAGGCACCGGGACGGACAAAAATTAAAGCAGTTGTACAACAGTAGTCTGGTAACTGCAATTCATGTAATACATAAACTAATTAAAGAAATCTACACAAATAAATGTTAGTGTGTGGGTGTGTCAGTGTCTCCATAACTCCAAAACTAAAAAAACCTGGCAGCCTGAAACTTTTCACGTAAACTAAGAAAACTCCAAGGAAGTGCAAGCGTGAAAATTGGGTGTTTTGGGTTAATTATAACACGCCTTTTGAAGATAATTATCGGCCTTATTAAATTATTTCCTTCATGAGGCGCATGAATGGCCACCTCGGTTCGAATGGGATCTTTAGGCATATCCTGGGTTACTTTGCCGGGATCTGAAGCCACCATGTTTTTTGGCCTGCTCAACCATGCCTTCACTTGGAACAGGCCACAATGATTTCTTAACGATAAAGTTTTTTTTTCACTTTCCTTACTCACCTTATCGAATGCCTGATCATCAGAGCTATGAATTGCTGGATACATTGCAATGCTTATAAACACTCAGAGACACCAGCATTCATGGCTTTATTTCATTTCTGCACATGCCTTAACCTTGAGAATCTCTTAAACTAAGCTGAATTGCAAAATTTAAGCTCCAGAATTGAACTGCAATTCAAATTTAAGCTCCAGAATTGAACTGCAACTCCAGAACTGCAATTTTAGCAGTTCTGACGGCTAAAAAAGTGTTCATTTGTCTAATTTGGATGTCGTTTGGACATTCGGATATAGCTATCACTTGCCAACCATATAAATGGAGTGCTTGCATGAGTGCTTAAGCCGCTTGCCGAGAACACAACAGTTGACAGTGGTACAGTTCATGCCCCGATCGGAATGTACAGTCGGCAGTTGCGACAAGGTGGAGTTTCATATATGGGTATATTTGGATATGTATGTAATTTAATGAGTCTTTGCGGTTGTGTGTGTGTGTGTGTGTATGTATGTGTGGTTGCGGTGTGGTGTGTGTGTGTGTGTGTGTGTGTGTGTGTGTGTGTGTGTGTGTGTGTGTGTGTGTGTGATAACTGCATGCTTGGTTACGGGCACGTGATGGCAAAATTTCATCCCGTATCTTGGAGGTTTTAATTTTTAACCTGAGCAGCGTATGAGCGATTATGTTTTCCTTTGTCCTCATGACTGTTTTCCAAAGCAATTGGTTATATTTTATATGACTTGGTGTGCTTTACAAAGGTTATATGGTTTCTCTTTTGTGAGTTTCAAAGCAAAATACATTTCATAACACCTGATTTCTGAGCCGTTCCCCATATTAACGTGTTTTCTCAATTACAGAGCCAATTTTTTTCCACATATCACATGATGATTGTGTGTGTGTGTGTGTGTGTGTGTGTGTGTGTGGTGTGTGTGTGTGTGTGACGTGCGTGTGTGTGTGCGTGTGTGTTGTTCATAAAGCACAAGATATTCTTGCTAACTCCCCTACCCCTACTGTCTGTCTGTCTGTCTGTCTGTCTGTCCCTGTCTGTCTGTCTCTCTCTCTCTCTCTCTCTCTCCTCTCCTCTCTCTCTCTCTCTCTCTCTCTCTCTCTCTCTCTCTCTCTCTCTCTCTCTCTCTCTCCTCTCTCTCTCTCTCTGTCCAATTCTTGCTCCACCCCCTCCTATACAAGGCAGCATCCTCCCTGGCCTCTATCTCTTTCTGTCTCCAAACAGTATCTGGTTGTTGGTTATGCCCGGATGGTGGTTACCGCTGCACATATCCAGACTGTGGTCATCTTCACACGTATCCGAATGGTTGTTATCTCCTGACGTGTCCAGACAGTGGTTATGTCCAGACGTACCCTCCCATCACACTGCCTTACCTTGCCTGCCTCATTCTGCCTCCCTTCCCCTCACCCCCACCCTGGACAAAGCATGGAAATCAAGTAAATACAGCAGAAGAATGAAGCTAAGGGTTTTTGATAGTAATGTGACATCAATGAATCTCGATGGATGTGAATCACCGAAAAGTCACCAAAGTGGAGTTTTTCATTTACAGCTACCACAACAAGATCCAATGAATCTTCGGCCAGACCAGGCTGGTAAGAAAAAGGTGAAAGAACACCAGGAAGGAGATTATTATGGAGGAAATCAAACTAAGGAGATGGAAAGACATGTCACATGTTATGTGACCTATGCATGACATATTAATGAATAAATAAATTGCACTACAATGTTACCGCAGGGGAAACGGGGGTGGTGGGGTTGGCAACCCAAGGGGGACCTGGTGATGGTGATGAACTGTAGAAAAAGAAATGAGAGGCATAAGAGTCACCTGGACGCAACTCAAACACATGGCACAAGACCGATAGATAGGCGAGATTTCCTGAGGAGCTCCATATGTCGCCCGGCATGAATGGATCATAACAAGAATAAGTATATGAGATAAAGAAGTCATCTCTATCAAGTTGAAAACATGTTGATGTCATACTAACTACCCCAGTACAAGTGTTGACCTCACTGAACCCTGCATGTCGGGTATTACCCCATTCCTATGGGATGGCTTAAAGCACAGGAAAGGCAAACAATGACAGGATATATACAAGAACAGTATGTGGAGCAGAACTGACTGCCGTTTGCCCATCTCGTGATTATGTTTTGCTCACAACTCTTTCATCCACTACGAGCCTCACTCATGTATGTTTGTATGTATGTATGTATGTATGTATGTATGTATGTATGTATGTATGTATGTATAAATAAATAAATTAATAAGTATAAACATGTGATGTAATAAAAAGAAAAAAGAAAACATGCATGTTCAATATGAACCCTCAAAACTTTAACTAAATCACACCACCTCCATTATATGGATACAGTGTGGTCAACAACCATTATATAACTTTCCGACTTTGATTCGTTGTTTTTTCTTTGCCCCGACAACAACTTGGACAATAAAACTCCTCCACTCGTTGTTTCTCCAACACTCTCTGCCTTCCGCCTGTTCCAAGGACCATATCAATTATTGATTCCTCTATTCAAGCACGTCCTTGGTTCATGTACCAACAGAGGATTTGATCGACTCAAGTGGGAAAATGATGTTTTCGTTGAAATGTGAGATGTTTGCAAACAGCGATATTTCATTGTATTGATGAACTTCCTCCACACTTCCCTCCCTGCAATTTCCCCCTCCACCACAGACCTCAAACACACACTCCTGCTTCCTCTATATCGCCGCAGGAGACACTCCTTCAACCAGGCCCATCTTATTCCACTACATGCATTTCACAAAAATCGTGATTCCAGGCTGTAATAATATGATACATGCTTATTAAATATTCACTATTCTTTGTTTAA
>CM068955.1:46051576-46077747 GCA_035128595.1 Eptatretus atami
TGATATCAAGGAAAGATTGCCACAAAGATTGGAGAAAGATGCTTTGTCCTTTGGTGATGTCAAATTTGGCTGGACATAGCTCCGTCCACCCGTCCGTCTTTCACACTATCTCCTCCTCAATGGTTGTGCAGGAATTCACCAAACATGGTAGTTCTGATCACCACGTGGCACGAAGGTGCGAGAGCAGTGTAATTTTTGGCCATGCCCCTTAAGGCTGGGTCAAAAGGTCAAATACCAAAAAAAAAAATGCAACTACGGTCACATTTTGAAACATTTTTTAATAAAACTTTGTATATGCAATCAACATTGGGAGAGGCATGAAATTTGTAACGATTTTATGGATTTAACCCCTGGTGGTGGGGACTTGGGTCACAGGGGTCAAAACAGGGAGAAAAAAATTCAACTCAAAATATGATTTTGGGTCATTCCTGGTGGAACTTCTTCCATCTTTCAACTTTGTTTTAAGTGGGACGAGTGGGGACTTGAACCCAAGACTGATCGTCTTATCTCATGACAACCTTTCCTGAAACTCCATGAATGTTGATCCAATAATGTGTGATTGGATGAGACATTTTTACTTCAACTTTAAAAATTCACTTGACAAAGGAAAATACATCAATATCTGATTTGATTCTCATAAACGGGTAAATTGAATGACTGTTTTGAATGGAGCAAGCTTATTACCTGACATACATGAATGTTTACATGACATCATATGTTTGTGCATCAAGAGGCAAACAATGTAAATCACGAGGCAGAACTAACACGCTAATTCCACAATCATGATGTAAGATTTCCACTACTCTCCCATTTCCACCACTCTCCCATTTCCACTACTGAGCTTCACTACACCCGCGTGACCCTGTTCTCACCATTCTCCTGTCATTTCCTCTCCTTGTGCTTTTGTACGTCCGTTATTGTCGTCCTACTGTTTTCCATTTGCCACTTGTCGTTTCACTCTTCCAAATGCCTCTCCTCCTACTTTGATTCCACACTATCTCCTCCTCAACGGTTGGGCAGAAATTCACTAAACTTGGTAGATATGATCACCACATGGCACGAAGGTGCGAGAGCAGTATCATTTTGGCCCCGACCCCCAGGGGCTGGGTGAAAAGGTCAAATACAAAAAAATGCAATAACGAGCACATTTTTAAATGAAACTTTGGATATGCAATCAACATTGGGGGACGTATGGAATATATAACGGCTTTATAGATTAAATCTCCAGGTTCATGCCCCAGAGGGTGTGGACTTGTAGGAAACTCATCGACCTGTGTACAAACACAGGGTATCCAGGCTGGTACTTCGGAAACTGGCTTATTTACGGAACCCATAGTCGGATTTTAACAGGGATAGATTATTTTATCACTTACCATCTTTATCCATCCTAAGGATGTCTCATTCACTTCGACCTCTCACCTCTTAAAACTTTTCAATCCTTTCCTTCTCTCTGTTCTTTCTCCTTTTATTGCATTTTGATTTATCTATCATACTTTTCCTCCTCTTCGTTGCTCTCTCCTCCTCCCTTCAATTTTTTCACTCTCCTACTTATTTGATTTTTTACCTTTATTCACCCCCGTTGGACTTGGTCTGAAACGGGAGCTTATGGATTTGGTCTCGAATTTTGTGTCCTTGCGTGCATGCGTCCACAACAATATCTCGGACATGTCTACAACGATTTAATTTGTACTTGTCACAAAGACAACACATGATGGTATACATATGTACGTCAATTTTTTTTCGAGATCAGATCAAAGATGACTGACCAGCGGTCATTTTAGTTGTTTAAAAAAAAAAAAACCTGATGTTGAACACATCCTCAACCATTTCTCAGACAAGCATCTACCAATGTTGTTCAAACTTGGGAAACAGGTAATGAATAATGGCTTACATATGCACGTCTTTTTTCGAGATCACATCCAAGATGGCTGACTGGTGGTCATTTTAGCTGTAAAAAAACCCGATGTTGAACACGTCCTCAACCATTTCTCAGATATGTATTTACTGATGATGTTCAAACTTGGTACCCAGATAATGAATGATGGCTCACTTAAGCAAGTCTTTTTCTCTTCGAGATCAGATTCAAGATGGCCAACTGGCTACCATCATCGTTACTGAAATGTGTCCCCAACCATTTCTCAGACGTGCATGGTATGATTTTATTTGAACTTGGCACAAGCACAGACATGATGGCATACACGTGCCCCTCATTTATTTTGCGATCTGATCAAACATGGCTGACTGGTAGACTGGCAGCCATTTAGTTGTCATAAATATGGGCTAGCCTTTACTCCATCAGCAAAATTTGAAAACAATGGGGCTTGGCATTTTATGTCTTGTTACTTGTCATTTTATTATTAGCATATTTTCATTATTTTTAAAGTTGTTTTCTTTTATATCTAACATTCTTTCTCATCTTGTTTGTTTCCCAATTATTTCCCCCTTTCTCCCATCTCTATTCCTTTGACATTTAACCCTGAACTGACACTCCCTCTCCCAAGGTATGAAAATGGGTAATTTCCTATATAATATATATATCACTGATGAGCCAAAACATTATGACCACTGCCCAATATCTGTTGGTCCTCCAGTGATGCCAAAACAGCAGCGACCCGCTGAGGCATGGACTCTGCAAGACTCCTGAAGGTGTCCTGTGGTATCTGGCACCAAAACATTAGCAGCAGATCCTTCAAGTCCAGTAAGTTGCGAGGTGGAGCCGCCGTGAATCAGACTTGTCGTCCACACATCCCACAGATGCTCAATCGGATTGAGATGGAGAATTTGGAGGCCAGGAAACACGGTGAACACTTCATCATGTTCCTCAAACCATTCCCAACAATGTGTGCAGTGTGGCAGGGCGCATTATCCTGCTAAAGAGGCCACTGCCATCAGGGAATACCATTGTTATAAGGGGTGTACCTGGTCTGCAACAATGTTTATGAAGGTGACACGTGTCAAATGACATCCACATGAATGGCCGGACCCAGGGTTTCCCAGCAGAACATTTCCCAGAGCATCATACTACTCCACTGGCTTGTCGTCTTCCCACAGTGCATCCTGTTGCCATCACTTCCCCAGGTAAATGCGCACAGTACACGGCCATCCACGAGATCTAAAAGAAAACGGGACTCATCGGACCATCATGCCTGCCAACCCCAAAGATTATACCTGCCAACACCAAAGGGCATCCAGCATTTCATGGGAGACAAAGTCAAAAGCTGTTGCCAAACAGATGAAAAGTGAAGCCACCGACCTGGTTTCACCCTTCTTAGGGTTCATCAGGGCAACAGTATTGCTGTTCCATCCACTTGGTGACTTTTGTTATTTGGCTCCAACAAGTGCCATCTGCACATGGACACATTGTGTTCGTTCACCAATCACAACCAGGAAGCACCATTAATGTTTTTACACAGTCGGGGAAAGTATTACTGCAATTACGAAATTCTCCTGCCTGAACCAACGTCGTGATGATGACCTCAACATGACAACCCTCGCGGAGACACGACACCCCACCAAAGTCTCATAAAACATCCGATTTTTACCAGAATTGCGACAACGAGTGTTAAGCATACTTAACCATACCAAAAGTGAAGACAGAATTGAAATTGACTTTAAAACGAGCGCGTAAGCCGTGTGTTTACAATCCCCCTCATTAGCATAATCTTCAGTTAAGCCTCAGATCACGACACCCGACATAAATCTCATAAAACATCCGATTTTTACCAGAATTTCGACAAGCGAGTTAAGCGTCCTAAGCGATCGCAAAAACGAAGACAAAATTAAAATCGAAGTTAAAACGAACTCGTAACGTCGACCGAAGCAAAAATATTCCATTTCTCCACAGGAATTTCGGAATTATTTAAATTATTTTATCAAAGTCATAAAAACCGTAATATTCGGCCATCCACAAACAATCTTTACACCATCCGATGGCTTAGCGAGTCAGGCATGCGACGATAAGCTTTATTGTGGATGAAAAATGACTTTTAAACACCATCTTTATCGAAAACACAACGCGGCCTACAACTAGGCGAGGCGTTCTGCCCATGGGCGCGAACACTGAAATTTTTAAAAACAGCCGTAACTCGACGAATTGACACACGAATTCCGCCGAACTTACCTCGATCTTCCAAACTCACGCTCCGTCAACAATACCTGTGGTAACTTTTCTCGAGTTAATCATGTTTTGGATGTTTGACCTCACTGTGACCTTGACCTTTCACCGATTTTGACCAAAATCTAATCAGTGCAGCCATCACCCTCCTGAATCATGTGGTGTAATTTGACATTGGTAGCTTCTTCTTCTCGAGTTATCGTGCTACAAACAAAACACACAAACACACAAACAGAGAACGGAAGTATCAATATACTACGAAAATCTTTAGATTTCGTAAGTAAAATTCACACTTTCCCTATCTCTGCATATTTCACTTTCAATAATCTGGTTCACTCAACTTGCTTGAAAACTTTACCACTCCAACATTGCAAGGAAAGGCCGATAAACACACAGGCACACAAGGATATATTGAAAAATCTTTCTTTAGCCCCTGGGTGCTATCAGGTTTGAATTTGTTTCACATCAATGCAAGCAGAAAGGAATTCACTATGTACATCACTTTAACTAAATCTGCAAATACGGTAAAATACACTGTATTACATACATACATACATACATACATGATATTTTCAAAAAAAAAATGCAAATAAATTACCCCAAGTTCATCTTTTTCTGTCATGACTTTCCGCATATGAAAGTCGTTTTTTATTCATACATTCTAGAAACAAGGTCTCAATTGCACACCTTATGGGTTTAATATCTCCGCATCAGCAAGCAAACATGTAGTATATGGCGAGTCATTTTTCATTAACTGTCCACGAAATATTGGTGAACATTAATACACAGTGATGTGACAGAAGTAAATGGACACCATGATTTTTACATAATTTATTTATTGAACACTTGAAGTACATTTGATCGATTTTAATAAATACACTAGTATTTGGTAGACTTGCCATTTGCAGATTTCAACGCTTTTACTCTTTCAGACACAGAAAGAAAGAGTTCTGAAATTTTCTCTTGTGGGATTTCTGCCCAGGCTTCCCACAAACGGGTTAGCAATTCTGCCCGTGATGTTGGTTTCCTGGACTTTTTCTACACAGATCGATCCAATATTGTCCAGAGGTGTTCAATGCGATTCATGTCAGGAGATTGACTTGGCCATGGAAGTCGCTTGATCCCATTTCTGTCCTGCCATTCTTTGGTCTTTTTTGCAGTGTGGCATGGAGCTCCATCTTCCATGAACATCGTGTTGTTTTTGACCATCTGACCGGTGGAGAAGACAAGGAGAAGTCCATCGTCAAGGGTAGAGATGTATATCATAGAGTTGATGTTGCCAACACACTCCACAAGCTCTCACCAACCATCAGTTCTTGAGCTAAATTGGACCTCATCTGCAACATCTGCTGCCTTACAACGGGGAGTTTTCTCAATGGACCGCTTGACAGCTCGAAGACATCTTTCTGAGGGCCCAGATCGACCAGAATGGGAAGCTGTGGATTCCTTGCCTTCGCTGGTGAATTGCACAATCACCTGATTGACCGGAGAAAGCGGAATGCCAAGGTTCTGAGCTATCTGATGCTGGCTGACTCCACCTTACGATTGGCCAACAATTCGTCCTCTTTGAAAATCGCAAAGTTGGTGTGCTCCCTGGGTTCGAGGCATAATTAATTGTCATACAAGACCCAGGAACTCGTCTATACAAATAAATTGTCGAATATTAGTCCAAATCACTGAGTAAAACTGCATTAAACAGATGAGATGAATAATTTTAGGGTGTCGATTTACTTCTGTCTTGTCTCTGTGTGGTCTAAAGCAAAAAAATGAGGAGTCTGTTATAACTTTCTTGCAAGTAATGATCGTTTGCAAACAGCACAAAAAATTACACATCCAAAGAAGTACAACACCTCTTTGTGTGTGATGTTCTTTCTGTGCTTTCTCCGTCCGTCTCACGACACAGTTGAGGGAGTGGGATGTTCCTGCTGAGAGTCAAAGTTCTGTCAAGACATGGAAGGGTGATGCTGTGTGACGTCATGAGCTTTACCTGCTGAATGCTGAGGACCAGGATTCAGAGTGGACGAAGTTGTTGTGGGTGCGATGTTCGGTTTCAAGCAGTTGTCGTGAAGGATTATTGTTTTGGCCTATGGGTTTGAAAGCTCCTGAATCTTAAAGTTCATTGGTGGGTGCTCCACTGACACAGAAATAGGCCGAAGCACTTTGTAGGGACTGATCCAACATCTTCTTCCTCATGGCTACATTTATTCCCACATTCTAGTGGGGTTGGCTGTGGGAAGCTTGGCCCAAGTCTTTCACGAACTGGTTGGCCAGCCCTGATGTTCAAGTAAGATTAGGGCCGGAATTTGGAATTTGGCCATGGTGTCAGCGATAGCTCACCTACTCTTAACGAATGACACTGTGGGGTCTTTAACATTCACCAACTCAAGCCGGCAGACTGGATGCCCATTTAGCATCCATCCGAGGGACGACACACATATCCATGAATCGCCCTGCCTGTGAAACACCACGATGATAGTTTATAGCTAGGCCCAGATGACAGATTCAAATCCAGACGAGACAGCTTAGAGGCGAGCTTGCGGACCTCTAGGCCAGTGGTTCTTAAACGTTTTAGGCCGCGACCTGAATCCAGACCATTGTGGGCAATGGGAATGTTGGTAACCCGTGGCCCAAAAAACAAAATCAAAAAGTGAACAATTTTTTTCAATAATGCAATGGCCGTCAACCGGTATGACTGTGGAATACATAATGCGCTTGAAGGCACTCGGTAGAGCGCGTACCTCCGCCACACAATGCTTGATCCACGAGAAACATATCGGGCCCAATACATTTTTGAAATATCATGCTATACAGTACTATATCGTTTTGGCCCCATCTCTCAATGGTGAAGAACCACTTAAAAAATTAAATATTCTCTTATCCAGATCCGGATTCGATCTTCACCAAAATTGAATCAATTCTTCCTTGTCACACACCCAACATATCCACCAAGTTTCATCCGACTCCGTTGACAACTTTTTGAGATATCATGCTATATATCGTTTTTGGCCCTATTAGGCCAGGGGCCAGTGGACCTACCTTGCACCCCCCACTCCATCCCCCCCCCCCCGCGAGAATTTTTCACTGATACCACAGTTTTCATATATATCCCAACTATCAGAAAAAAGATGTTCCCAGAAAAATAACTCATTTGCACCATGCTTTATTAAGCTGTTTCCAATGCAAACCAATCAAAAATAGACGAATTCCACAAAGATCGGCAAAATGTCAATATCTCTGTCAAATATAAACATAAAATCACAAAATTGGTGTCAAATTAAAGATTATACATTTAGGTATTAAAATGTATTTTGTTTATGCTAATTAGCTCATTTACACATTAATTAAATTTGACTTAAAACAATAATTCCCACAAAAATGCAAGAATTTCCATTTTCTTTCCTTGTAATTACACATGTCAGTTTTTTGTCAAAAAAACTACTTAAGTGTTGCCAGATACAAGCCAGGTTGGCAAAAAATATATTAAATTTTGAATTTTTTAAGTGGGCTAATTAGTATAAAATACAAAGCAAATGAATCGTTCGAAAATCATGCGAAATCAGATTAATCAATAGAATTAATTACCTGGGCCTGATATAATACATAACTGGACTTATGAGGTCTGTTGGTGTTTTAGGGAAACATAACTATTTTCTGTTTAGTAAAAGTAGTGGAAATAATTTTAAATGCATTGATATGCTAATTAGGATCCGCCATTATGGAAATTCTCATTTTGTAAATATCTCAACTTCTGGTGCATGGACATTTGTAAATGAGGAATCTACACTATGTTTGGAGGGTCAAGGAATAAGTGAACATATTTCCTTTGTTGTCAGAGATGTAGAATAATGTTTGGATCGCTTAATTACATGCAAAAATGGAAACAGCTTAATAAAGCATAGTGCAAATAGTTATTATTCTGGAACATCTTTTTCTGATACTTGGATATATATGAACACTGTGGTATCGTGAAAAATTGTCGCAGGGGGGGGTTGCAAGGTGGCCCCCGGCCCCCACCTAATCTTCAATGGTGAAGAATCACTTAAAATTCTAGTCGTCGATTCGGATCGGATCTTCACCAAAATCAAAATCAGTTCGTTCTTGTCACACACCCAACCTGTCCACAAAATTTCATCCGGATCCACCACAACTTTTTGATATATCCTGTACACAAGCAACAGACAAACAGACAGAAAGTGGTGAAAACATAACCCCTTCTCCTTCAGTGGTGAGGTAAACTAATGAGCAGAATGATTTTGTTAGCTGTTGCTACTCTTCAAGCGAAGATTCATTGTGGACACGCTACAGTGCAGATCGTGTTCAGGCTGCAACGTGTTTCGAAGCTTCGCCTTTGTCACAATCCTCGCTGAAATACCGTGGTCATGAATGGCAGGAGGGCTTTCACAGTTTCCGCCCCAATAACAGTCTTTTCTGGATGGATTTTTACCCAGAAGGCGCTGAGGGACTCCCTTTGCATGCTGAAATTGTGGTGAAGTGCTTCATCGTGCTGGATTCCCTTCAACTGTTCCTTGCAATCCGACCGTAGTTGCGATGTCCTCAAGCAAATTTGCATCTGCATTGAAAGGGTTCAATACCAAGCGTATTTCTTGACAGTGACGGAAGGAATGTAACGTTGATTATTAGCAAAGGTTATCCAAGTGCTCCACACAGATATATTGGATGTTGTCCAATGACGCTGTTTCGTCTTCCTGAAAGTCTTCTTGAAGTTGATTCAAGGACGATAAGCAGCAGACCTCCCTTGCTCAATTTCCCTCTGAATGACGACAGCTTTTCTTTCAGTCTGATGAACGGTCACGGTCCTGCATGGAAGTGTTCAACTGGTTGACTTCACCAAAGATGTCTGCGAAGTAAGCAACTTGGAGCAACCACTTCGACTCCGATAACTTTTCAGCCGAAGCATGTTTGTTCTCGCTCAAAAATAATCTGAGCTCAGTCCACAGCTCACTGAAGTATCTTTCCCCGCGAAGACCACCTGACCTAGGAATGGTAAAGCAAATGCATGTGTTCCGATCTGAAGTCTGAACACTTTTGTTAACTTCATTTTGGGGGAAGGTGTTGGAGACATTAATTAGGGACCAGATGAGGAACCACTTAAATACATACAAACTAATTAAAGGTACTCAGCATGGGTTTACCAAAGGTAGTTCCTGTGGAATAAATATTTTAGAGTTCTATGAAGCAGTGTCTGATTTGGTGGATGAGGGAATGGCAGTTTGTTTTTACCTATATTTACTTATAAACCTTGGAGCTTGTGCTCCAAGGTTTATACGCAAATGTGGGACTTGATACAAGTTGAAGTAATACTACAGTGATATAAGACTTGACTTGAGACTTACCCTCAAAGACTTGAGAGTTGACTTGAGACTTGCCTTCACACTTGACTTCAGACTTGAGACTTGACTTGAGACTTGCCTTCACACTTGACTTCAGACTTGAGACTTGACTTGAGACTTGCCTTCACACTTGACTTCAGACTTGAGAGTTGACTTGAGACTTGCCTTCACACTTGACTTCAGAGTTGAGACTTGACTTGAGACTTGCCTTCAGACTTGAGACTTGACTTCACACTTGACTTCAGACGTGAGACTTGACTTGAGACTTCCTTCACGCTTGACTTCAGACTTGAGACTTGACTTGAGACTTCCCTTCACACTTGACTTCAGACTTGAGAGTTGACTTGAGACTTACCTTCACACTTGACTTCAGACTTGAGAGTTGACTTGAGACTTGCCTTCACACTTGACTTCAGACTTGGACTTGCCTTCACACTTGACTTCAGACTTGAGACTTGACTTGAGACTCTCCTTCACACTTGCCTTCAGACTTGAGAGTTGACTTGAGACTTGCCTTCACACTTGACTTCAGACTTGAGACTTGACTTGAGACTTCCTTCACACTTGACTGCAGACTTGAGAGTTGACTTGAGACTTGCCTTCACACTTGACTTCAGACTTGAGACTTGACTTCAGACTTGCCTTCACACTTGACTTCAGACTTGAGAGTTGACTTGAAGACTTGCTTCAGACTTGAGATTTGACTTGAGACTTGCCTTCACACTTGACTTCAGACATGAGAGTTGACTTGAGACTTGCTCACACTTGACTTCAGACTTGAGAGTTGAGCTTGAGATTGACTTGACTTGCTTCACACTTGACTTCAGACTTGAGAGTTGACTTGAGACTTGCCTTCACACTTGACTTCAGAACTTGAGACTTAACTTGAGACTTGCCTTCACACTTGACTTCAGACTTGAGACTTGACTTGAGACTTCCTTCACATTGCTTCAGACTTGAGAGTCGACTTAAGACTTGCCTTCACACTTGACTTCAGACTGAATTGACTTGAGACTTCCTTTCACACTTGAGAGCTGACTTGAGACTTGCCTTCACACTTGACTTCAGACTTGAGACTTGACTTGAGACTTGCCTTCACACTTGACTTCAGACTTGAGAGTTGACTTGAGACTTGCCTTCACACTTGCCTTCAGACTTGAGAGTTGACTTGAGACTTCCTTCACACTTGACTTCAGACATGAGAGTTGACTTGAGACTTGCCTTCACACTTGACTTCAGACTTGAGACTTGACTTGAGACTTCCCTTCACACTTGACTTCAGACTTGAGACTTGCTTCACACTTGCCTTCAGACTTGAGAGTTGACTTGAGACTTGCCTTCACACTTGACTTCAGACATGAGAGTTGACTTGAGACTTCCCTTCACACTTGACTTCAGACTTGAGAGTTGACTTGAGACTTGCCTTCACACTTGACTTCAGACTTGAGACTTGACTTGAGACTTGCCTTCACACTTGACTTCAGACTTGAGAGTTGACTTGAGACTTGCCTTCACACTTGACTTCAGACTTGAGAGTTGACTTGAGACTTGCCTTCACACTTGACTTCAGACTTGAGACTTAACTTGAGACTTGCCTTCACACTTGACTTCAGACATGAAACTTGACTTGAGACTTCCTTCACACTTGAGAGTTGACTGAGACTTGCTTCACACTTGACTTCAGACTTGAGACTTGACTTGAGACTTGCCTTCACACTTGACTTCAGACTTGAGAGTTGACTTGAGACTTGCCTTCACACTTGCCTTCAGACTTGAGAGTTGACTTGAGACTTGCCTTCACACTTGACTTCAGACATGAGAGTTGACTTGAGACTTCCTTCACACTTGACTTCAGACTTGAGAGTTGACTTGAGACTTGCCTTCACACTTGACTTCAGACTTGAGACTTGACTTGAGACTTGCCTTCACACTTGACTTCAGACTTGAGACTTGACTTGAGACTTCCCTTCACACTTGACTTCAGACTTGAGAGTTGACTTGAGACTTCCCTTCACACTTGCCTTCAGACTTGAGACTTGCCTTCACACTTGCCTTCAGACTTGAGAGTTGACTTGAGATCCTTCACACTTGCCTTCAGACTTGAGACTTGCCTTCACACTTGCCTTCAGACTTGAGAGTTGACTTGAGACTTGCCTTCACACTTGACTTCAGACATGAGAGTTGACTTGAGACTTCCTTCACACTTGACTTCAGACTTGAGAGTTGACTGAGACTTGCCTTCACACTTGACTTCAGACTTGAGACTTGACTTGAGACTTGCCTTCACACTTGACTTCAGACTTGAGACTTGACTTGAGACTTGCCTTCACACTTGCCTTCAGACTTGAGAGTTGACTTGAGACTTGCCTTCACACTTGCTTCAGACTTGAGAGTTGACTTGAGACTTGCTTCACACTTGACTTCAGACATGAGAGTTGACTTGAGACTTGCCTCACACTGACTTCAGACTTGAGAGTTGACTTGAGACTGCCTTCACACTTGACTTCAGACATGAGAGTTGAATTGAGACTTGGCCTTCACACTTGACTTCAGACTTGAGAGTTGACTTGAGACTTCCCTTCACTTGACTTCAGACTTGAGAGTTGACTTGAGACTTGCCTTCACACTTGATTCAGACTTGAGACTTGACTGAGACTTGCCTTCACACTTGACTTCAGACTTGAGACTTGACCTGAGACTTGCCTTCACACTTGACTTCAGACTTGAGACTGACTTGTTGACATCTTCGCCATTTTACTTGTCGCGCTGCGTATGACATTATTAAAACCAGACTAATGAAACGTTGTGGAGACAATTTCCAACTTCCTAGAACACATGATGAAAAATAATAATTAATTCACAATTAAAAATTTTCAATAGAGATGTAATCTAAATAGTACTGGTCAAGACTTTTGAAACACCTTGTATACAATTAAATAAACATCTTTGCGTTGCTGTAACTTTTTTTAATGTGTTAGAGATACCCAAAAGGAGATTTCTATCCGTCATCATGCGGATGGGCCACCTACTGGCACATAGCTCATACTCGAAATGGATGTTTGAAAGAAATTCAGGCTAATATTTTGTAAAAGGAAGAGTTTGGGAGAGACTGACTGAAGGTACATTGATTTATAAGATTATGATGCTTTACAATCGAATCTCACAAGCATTATAAATGATCATGGCACAAGGGGGATCACTTTGCATACATCGTGACATTCACATGATATAAATGGCAGAAATGTTGAACCAGTAATATAATCTGATAAAATGTGTATATATAGTGTGTATGTAGGGGGTTAAATAAATACAAGAGTGGGGTAGTCGGAGTAAAACTATTGCTCTTTCATTTTGACGGAGTCCCAAGGTATGCTGAAACAAATAAATGCAGATACAGGATCGCTATCTTTTTCAATGGCACAAATATTCCCACCTTGTTGGACTCGTTAGGGGGGGACGATTGGGGCTCAAGTCCTTCATGAACCAGCACACAAAGCTTGACGTTTTCTGTCAATAAGAAGAATATGTGACTTTCGAGATGACGTATCAATGCTAAGTGAGGCCGCTTGCGATGCGCGAGTGCGTGTGTTTTACACTGACTCGGATCGGCTCGCCGGGCACTGTTAACTTGCTATTGCTCGCGCTAAATCTGTGATTCAAATCGTCTTTCAAACATAATTTTCAGCATTTAAATGAAAGTGGCAATTTCAAAGTGGTTAACTTTAATTGTTGTGTGCCTGACAATTATAGACTCATGGAAATATAGGAATAGGAGAAATAGGTGGATGAGAGGTGTCGGGTTCGTAACATTTCATGTTAGTGCAAGCTAACAGTGGCAGTACTATATAAACACAACACACACACACACAACAACACACACACACACACACAACGGACAGATGCCTCAACTTTTACAATAGATGCAAACATCTGGAATAACTTCTCTTGGGCCCCAGAACCAAGAAAAACAAGATAATTAGAACAACCCTCATAGCTTCCGTACCTGCAACTCCCCACATGATAATAGTACAAATCAAAATTTTAAAATCACCCGATACCTTCACAAGCCCCAGATATGTCCTTCCCGTCGTGTTCAGAAGCAAGTAATCCAGATACAGTCCATTCATTGGTGGCGATCCTTAAGGGGTTGGGTAGCACACGCCCGTCCACTCAGGCCTTGCACCAACCACATGGTTGGGAGTTTTGTGCTACATACTGTACAAGAAGCTTCCCGTTCGTGAGCTGGGAAAGTTTTCCAAGCCTTTCGTTGTGCAGAGACACTGTCTTTTCTCTCACATACTTTTCCAAGTATATAAACTTATTTCAAGCTTTGTGAGCCACTTCAGGTAACGATCCTTACCCAGACACATGATAACAGGATCGCGACATTCGCGAATTCGACATTCCGGATCCCGAATGTTCGTGATTGATAAAAATTGACCTGTTTCAACATTCGCGGCTGTGTTTCACGTATTCGCGGGTTCAAAAACCATCTCCACCAGTGCCGCGTATAAACATAGTTCTACAACATCTCCCACAGCTGCCACACAAAGCACACGCATAAAACTGTTAAAACATCTCCACCAGTGCTGCGTATATAACACAGACCGACAACCATCTCCCACAGCCGACACATAACACAGTTCCTTATTAGTCTTCCGTTTCATTATATTTGTCATATTTGTATATATATATATGATTATTTTATTTTTTTTTTATTTTAATCTGTCTGGTTCTTCCTGACATCTTAGTTTTTTTTCCTTTCACACTTCTTTCAAATATTTTTACAATTCTCCTTATTCATTCTAATTTGCTTTTTCTTTTTTTTTCCATCTCTTTTACTCTCTATTCCTCATTCGTTATCTCGCTCTCCAAGGAGAAGTGAATTCTGTTGAAATTTTTCTGTAGGGCTCACTCACTTGGATGGGTTTGAGGGTAGTGTCGTAGCAGTGAAACCCAAATCCTATCCTGGTTCCTCCTGTGACTCAATCTTTGCTCTTTACTTTTTCAGGTTCCTTCTTGGTCTTCCGTTTCATTCTATAATCATCTCCCACCAGCCGCACACATAACAGTTCTGAAACCATCTTCCACTAGCCACGCATAAACCACCTCCAGCAACGTATAAATAAAACCTGCACGCATTAAAACTTTAGAAACCATCTTTCACCAACCGAGTACAAAGCAGCTGTATGTGTACACAAACACCACCACCATCCCGCACAAACAATGTCACAACCCAACCCTCCTTAATCGAGCCACAACTCCTGCATGACTACTTTTGTGCAGCATGTCCTGGGTCTCATAATGTCTTCTTGTCTCGCTGCCATGACCTGCTGTTGATTCCTCATGCTTGTGGACTTTTGTGCACATTTTTGATCATGCGTCCTAAGAGTACAAGTGCAGGTGCTCCCAAGTGGCAGAAAAAGGCCATGAGCTTGAGCCAGAAAGTGGAGCTACTTGACCAACTATCGAGAGCTGAGCGTGCAGCTTCTGTGGGGAGGTACCACGGACTGAACGACTCCACTGTGTGTGACATCAAGAATAACGAGAAGTGTCACGTGTCGCGATTCACAAAAGTGTCGCACCCAGCACAGTACCCAGCACCAAAGTGGTTACTCAGGTCAGGGACATCCACATCGAAACAATGGAGAGGGCATTGAATGTGTGGGTGGAGGATAATGCCCAGAAAAACGTGCCTTGAAGCGGACCTCTCATTAGTGAAAAGGCAAAGCGGATGTACGAGCATCTGGTTGACATGGTGCTGCAAGTAAACGTGATGTGGTTACGAGTGATGCAGTTATGAGTGGTGCCAGTCCCTTTCAAGCCAGCAGGGGATGGTTTGACCGCTTCAAGAAATGGTATGGTCTCCACAACGTGAAGCTCACAGGCCAACATGCCTTAGCAGACCACGAGGCAGCTGAAATTTTCCCGACTAAACTCGCGCAGCTCATTGAGGAGAAGGGATATGTAGCAGAGCAGGCCTTCAACACAAATAAGACAGGCCAGCTCTTGAAGAAAATTCCAAGAGAACTTTCATCTCAAAGCGAGAGAGGACGGCAGTAGTGCTCAAGCCTGCAAATGAGTGGATATCTCTTTTCCTCTGCGCCAATGCCAAAGGGGACTGCATGATTAAACCCATGATGCTGTATCGTTCCCTGAACCCGCATGCTCTCAAGGTGAAAAACAAGTAAACTCTTCCCGTATTATGGGGGGCCAACAGAAAGACGTGGGTAATAGCTGCCATCTTCATGGATTGGTTCCATAACTGTTTCGTCACTCAAGTGTGGAGGTACCTGGCAGGAAAGAACCTCTCCTTCAAGGTTCTCCTGCTGGTGGACAACGAATATGGCCACCCTGAATCACTGAAGGTGGCCCATTCCAATTTGAGGTCATCATCATGCCACCCAACACCACCTCCTTGATCTAACCACTCGACCAACGGGTAATTTCAATGCTTAAAACATATTACACCTGCCACACCTTCCATTGCATTTTGGATGCCATGGAGTCTGACCATGAACTCACCGTCAGGTAATGTTGGAAGGACTTCAACATAGCTCACTGCATGAGCACCATCAAGGACTCTCTCGACAAAGTCAAAGCCTCCACCATCAATGCTTGCTGGCAAAACCTATGGCCACAGGCAGTCAACAGCTTCCGAGATTTACCCGACACCGTGGAAAAGAAGCAGAAAATTGCCAGGTTGGCACAGAAAGTGGGAGGAGAAGGCTTTGACAACATGTGGTTTGAGAATTTGGAGGAGCTCATCGCCTCCCATGGTGAGGAGCTGACTGAGGAGTTGGAAGCAATCATCAAGGTTTCTGAGGAGGGCAGTGAAGAGGAGGAAGAGGTGGTGAAGCCCAACCTGACTGTCAAGTTCCTGGATGAGGTGCTGCAGGATATAAGGGTAGTAGCTGACAGGTTGTAGGATGCTGACCCAGTGATGGAGTAATATCTCTGGTTAAAGAGGGGTTTGGATGATGTTTTGCTGTCATACAAATATCTGCACAGAAACCTGCAGCACTCAGAAAAAACAACAATCGATCAACCATTTTTTCCGCTTCGGTCCCTCCATCTCGACACCATCAGTGCCCTCACCCGCTCCGATGCATGACTCATCAGCATCCTCACCTGCGTCCCTTTCAGCATCCTCATCTAAAGTGCACGAATCATCAATGTCCTCTACAAAGATCAATGGACTTCAACACGTCGTCGTCATCATCATCATCATCATCATCATCATCATATCAAAAGTTATGTCACATCTTCAACAAAAATTGGAAAGAGTACCGACTGGTGTTGTTAGCCTGTCCCCTAGGCCTGGTGTTGGCTTCGCGGCTAGGGTGGCTGGCTTAGGATCCTAGGGTCCTGAGTTTGAGCCCTGTTGTCTACTAGGTCGGGTTGTCGGTGACTAAACTATCTCCCCCACCAGGTTTTCTGGTGAGGAGGGTGTATAGAAATGGACACCTAGCAGGATGAAAAACAAAACCTGTCAAAGGGCAGAGGAGCTCCTTGTGAGCCAACGGCCATCCACTTCTAGTGCCCAACTGTGTCTGTGGACATCCTCCTGCAGTTGGGTTACTTTTAGCTGTGTCCTGTGTCCAAGAAGCTGACCAAGACGCTGTAGCTGTGTCCAAGAAGCTGACTCCAATGATAATTGAGGTAACAATGGTCAACAAGCGTATTACGAGACTAAGGATTCATCACTCTTTTGGTGTCATTTCCCTGGTCTCTGCATATGCTCTGACTGAGGTGAGTAATATCACCATGAAGGATGCATTCCATGTCACACTCGAGTCTGTGGTTGATCAGTGCCCCAGGCGAGATACTCTTCCAGTCATGGGGGATGTCAATGCATCAACTGGAACTGATAGGGATGGTTATGAGACATGTGTTGGTCCCCATGGGTCTGGAACTGTGAACCAGAATAGCACAAAGTTCCTTGACTTTGCAAGCAGTCGTGGACTTCGGGTGGCTGGTTCATGGTTTCAGTGCCCACAGGCTCATCACTGGACTTGGTATTCCAGTGACAATGTGTTCATTGACCATGTGCTCATTGATGGTCACTGGAGGATGATCTGGAGTTGCAGGGTCTACCAGAGTCCTCAGTTCCTCAATACCTACCACAGACTTTTTGTAGCAACTCTTAAGTTGCAGCTTAAATCTGGGAGAATGGTACCATCCCAACCTAGGCTGGATGTTGGCAAGCTCAAGGATGAGAGGGTAGCTGAGGAGTTTGCAAACAAGTTGAGTGGGGGAATTTGGTGGATCTGGGTGCTTTGGGGAATCCTGAAGAGTTGTGGAGTGCCTTCAAGACCACAGTCTTAGATGTTGCCAGTGGATGTCTTGGAACTCACTGCAGGGCAAAAAAAAGAATTTTATCTCTCAATGGACACTGTTTACCATTGAGTGGAGTCACAGGGCCAGGCTTAATGGCAGAGCAGAGCAATTCAGGGAACTGAGGCATAAAACTGAACGTGCTCTAAGGGTGGACAAGGAGGCCGATATGTGAGGAATCTATGAGGAGGTAGAGCATCACCTGTGGTCAAGTGGTTCGCATCCTCCTTAGAGGGGAATTCACGCATTGCGTTCCTCCAAGCTCGTCCCTCGGTGTACTGCTGTTAGAGCAAAGGGTGGTGAGCTCTTGAAAGAGGAGTCTGGAGTGAAGGCCCGCTGGGCTGGTTACTTTGAGTGCTGTAACAGGATGATCCACCAGCTGTCGAGTTGAATGTCAGGGGAGTTACTATCCCTATTGCTGACCCTCCAATCAACTGTGATCAACCCTCGTTTGTGAACACACTGGCTGCGGTGAACCGGTTGAAATGGGGTAAAGCTTCTGGGATCTGTGGCATCCATGCTGAACTTCTCACAGCTGGTGGAAATGCTGTACTCATGTCATTGCATGCAGTTCTATGCTCTGCCTGGAACACAGGCATCATCCCAACTGACTGGAAGAGGGGCCTTGTTGTCCCTCTCTGAAAAGGGAATGGTGATCGCCAGGACTA
This sequence comes from Eptatretus atami, assembly GCA_035128595.1. NCBI lineage: Eukaryota > Metazoa > Chordata > Myxini > Myxiniformes > Myxinidae > Eptatretus > Eptatretus atami. Next base: position 46,070,047 of record CM068955.1, read on the forward strand.
CAACAACTACCGCAGGGTGAGGCGGCTCTCAATTCCGGGCAAGATCTTTGCTCGGATAATTCTTGATAGGGTTTGCCACCATCTGCTTGAGCACCAGCGTCCAGAGCAGTCAGGCTTTACACCAAAGAGGTCAACAATTGACCATATCCTTGCTCCTCTGGTCCTCACCGAATGCAGACAAGAGTTTTGGCAGCGGCTGCTTGCAGCCTATGTTGATCTCTGCAAAGTGTTCAATTCAATGAATTGTGATGCCCTCTGGAGGATTCTTGGTCTTTGTGGGGTGCCAACAAAACTGATTGATCTGATGTCTGAACGATACTCTGGTACTGAGACTGCTGTGAGATGTGGTGGTGCGCCATTTCCGAAAATTTCCAGTTGTTACTGGAGTTCGTCAGGGGTGTGTACTGGCCCCCACACTTTTCAGCACTTGTATGGACTGGATTCCAAGGAGGATATCGGGGAGATCAAGCTGCGGTGCATCGTTTGGGAATGTCAAGATCTCTGACCTTGATTTCGCAGATGATGCAGTCATCTATGCAGAGACTCTAGATATCTTTTTGGGGGCCCTCGAGGTGCTGAATGAGGAGTCGGAGCCGCTGGGATTACGGGTTTGCTGGGTCAAAACTAAGATCCCGGCTTTCAATGACATCTTAGGTGCTGCTATCTTGTCTCTACCTGTTTGTGGTGAGGATGTTGAGGTCACGGAGAGATTCAATATTCCTTGGCAGTGATATTCACATTTCTGCTGGCTGTGAGCCAGAGGTGAAGACGTCTGGTTCAGGCCTGGGGAGTCATGGATTCATTGGATCATGGGGTGTGGCACTGCCGGTACCCGTGCAGGAGGATGAAATTCTGAGTCTGCAGGTTTTTGGTGCTTCCAGTCTTGCTCTATGGATGTGAGACTCAGACGCTGACCAGGGATCTGAGAGGGAGACTTAACTCCTTTGGTACCAGGTCTCTTCAGAATATCATCGGCTATCGCTGGTCAGACTTTGTGTCCATTGAGCGGTTGCTGAGAGAGACTCAATGCCTTTTGCTATTTGGAGTACTAGAGTACCGGTGGAAAGTGGACGCAATGACATGTTGCTCTGGCGCATGCTCCCATACCTCACCTGACCTTGCTGCTGAATTAATACCAGGTGGGGTTGAATCAGCCTTTCATCCTTCTGAGGTCAGTGAAATGAGTACCAGTGTCCTGGTAAAGGGGCACAGAATCAGTGGCACAGCCACGCTTGCAAGAAATCACAGCTATCTGGCAGCCAAGCTGCCAAACGCAAGAACAGAACAGCCCATCCTCCGCACAGTGATAGACAGAGTTTTGCAATGACTTCTGTGTGTCTGTCCACAACGTTTTAACAATTTCAGCTTTTGTAATAATTTTTTTCAACAAATACTTTATTCAGAGAATATAGAGAAGACAAATTAATAACTTGGGGATAAAAAGTCAAAAGGTCAAACATCAGCATCACATAAAATCATCAATTTTCATCCAATTGACCTGAAATTTTAATTATCATTTGAACTTTTGAAAGCTGTAACTTTTTTACCATTTGAACTTTTGTAATAAAATTATCAAGAAAGCTTTATTGTGAGAATATGGATAAGACAAATCAAGAATTTGGTCAAAAGGTCAAAGGTACCATTTATAACTATGGAAGAAGAAGAAGTCCAAATACAAAGTGAACGGCTTTGCATTTTCAGATGCTCTCCAGTTGTTTATTTATTTGCAAGCATTTTTCATGAAACTGCAGTGATGTGCATTCGTATTTGTAAATTTTTTAACATTTTCCCTCTATGACTCACGAACCGCCGCGAACCTAACCACCTTTTTAAAAATTGAAACAATGCTCCGACATTCACAAATTAGACATTCGCGGAATTTTCCAGGAATGTAACCCCCAGGAATGTATTAGGAATTTGTTCAGGATGCAGGTGCTAACTCAGTTCTGGAAGATAGGTCCTCCAGCTTTACCATCCATCACATTGATGCATCGCTCTGTGTGTGAAACACCAGGGCGACAGTGACAGTTCATAGCTGTGTCGAGGTTCGAATCCAGGCTGGACAGCACAAAGGTGAGAACATGTATCTCTAAGCTATTCGAGATAAGATGCAAGCTCACTATATAGTCCTATATGTAGTACAATGACATTACGTAAAAATTATTAAAGATAAGGTTATTAAAGATATTGTTTGCGTACAAATTATTAAAGATACGGTATTATTAAAGACTAGTGCATGCCCGTACGTGTGTGCCCGTAGCGGTACCGGTGCGTGGCCGTACGTGCAAAAAAAAAGAAACTTTCTAACCGCGAGCCAGAAACAACAACCACACAGGCCGTTCCTTCGCTCTCGCATGCCCGTACGTGCGTGCCCGTACGTGCAAACCAAAAAAAAACTTTCAAACCGCCAGCCAGAAACAACAACCACACAGGCCGTTCCTTTGCTCTCGCGTGCCCGTACTTGCGTGCCCGTATGTGCAAACCAAAAAAAAAACTTTCAAACAACCACCACAGGCCGTTCTTCGCTCTCGCGCTGCCCGTACTTGCGTGCCCGTTGTGCAAACCAAAAAAAAAACTTTCAAACAACCACACAGGCCGTTCCTTCGCTCTCGCATGCCCGCGTGCGTGCCGTACGTGCGTGGCCGTACGTGCAAACCAAAAAAAAACTTTCAAACCGCGAGCCAGAACAACAACCACACAGGCCGTTCCTTCGCTCTCGCGTGCCCGTACGTGCGTGCCCGTATGTGCAAACCAAAAAAAAATAAAAAAACTTTCAAATAACCACAAAGTCCGTTCCTTCGCTCTCGTAAACGACGACTGGATTGGGGCATTGTGTTTATCTATAAATGCGCATAAGAAATCGAGAAATTATTAGAATACAGTGTCATCACTATCCGGAAGTAGTGCGTGCCCATACGGAATGTTCACATGCATTCCACGAATTATCGCTTGCATTGAAGTAACAAGTGCTGTGATACTTAAACACACAGAGTTAATTAAATCCAAATTAAAATCAGTTTAGCGCTCGTCTTTGCTTGCCATGACATTCGCTGCCATTGACCATTGCCACTCCTACGCCACGGTAAATATGGCGCCCTTTCCCCCATCGAAACCGGCACGGCCCGTGACGTCATCGTCGGCCGGCCGCGCACCGGCCTACGCAGCAACGTGTCCTTCATTGGTTTGGTAAATAAATGGCCATAACTTGGGAACCACTTGTCCGATTAATATCAAACCTTGAAAAGGCACATCCTCAGGTCCCCAGCAATATATCTGGCAAGTTTCAATTTGATCGGACCAGTGGTTGTCGAGAAACCAGCGGTCACAGACACACACACACACACACACACACAGATTGCCTGAATTATAGATAGATAAGATCCAAGCTCACTATATAGTCCTATATGTAGTACAATTACATTGCGTAAAAATTATGAAAGATAAGTTTGTTAAAGATATTAATTGCGTAAGAATTATTAGAGATATGGTATTATTAAAGAAAAGATACAAGCTCACTATATAGTCCTATATGTACTGAAGGACGATCACAATGCGTAAAAACTGCCATGATTCCATTTCTATAAACATCCGAACATCAATGTGCTTGGATCTTCGTTGACCTTCATGCCCTGAGGTTTCTGTAATAAAGAATAATAAAAATCGTTCCCCTTCACTGGCAATGCAAAAGCACTTTAAACTAAAGGTCATTGGTTAAACCATGAAGATTGTTGCGACATTATTTTAGGGATTAAACTCTCTTCATCCGTCCTTTTAAATCGCATGGCTGTAGGTGATTCGTATCTGGAATAGAAAGTTTTCTTTTCCAAACCTTGCGATTCCAAAAGCCACGTTTCTGGGAAGCAAATCCAGCTGTTCACTATATGCTCAGCTGACAAAACGTGTTTGATGTCCAGAGGGGAATCAAGGCACCATCTGGGCAGCGCATGGATGAAGAAACAGGAAAGTAAATATTTTATTGAAATATTTTGCGGGTTTCCACAGACGGGATTACAATGTATTCTCTTGTGAGATGTGTGTAATGTGGGGGAGAGAAAAAAAATTAACCCGCCAAGTTTCCCAAGTGAGACAGGTTGAGCAAGGTGCATACAATTACATGCCAAATACCAGGAGATGTTAAATAATTTGCTTCCCATTGTGACGCAAACGTTTGTATTTAATGCGCGCATTTCATCCTTAAGTGATCCTGATATCATAGACGGGTAACTGTCAATCTGACATACTTCCTCTAAGAAAATTCGATCTCATGCATTGCAAGTCTACAATTGTGATCTCAAACGATAGAATAAGTATTCTGGAAAAGTTCCTTCCATTTCTTTCTGTACGCATCTCACACGGGCACTTACAATGGCAATGGATCAAGAGTTGAGATGCGTCAGTCAGATAGGTGCACGTGAGGAAGCCAAGGAGGCAAAACTGACGTTTTCTGATCTTACAAAAAAATCTTGAGCAACCATCACATTTTCGTTTCAGAATGTACTTTGAGCCGTGATTGTTAGATCTTTCAACGTGATGGCGTCTGTACCGAGCGATATTCTATCCACATCCATTCACCTGCTGGATTCTTGTAAAGTTTGTGCGAGGTTAACATTGGTTTTGCGTGGCCAGACTGTGTGGATAAACATGCAAGGTAGTTCTGAGTCCCACACAGAGAACTTAAATCGGAGCACCATTTCAACAGTACATGACGTGCACGAGGATGTGTGCGTACATAAGAATGTGTGTGTGTGTGTGTGTGTGTGTGTCTGCATGCACAATGTGTTTGCACATGCAAGAGGATGTGCATGCATAAGGTAATATAGCATGAAGCCATCAATTTATCATGTTATTTTTTTATGGTGTCGAAGGGTCATGGAGGCCGCTTAAACATGTTTGACATGTGGAACAAGAGCATTGGGGAAAATATTCATATTCTGGATGAAAAATTCAATACAACATGTGAGATTTGAAACTGGCCTCCCAGATATACAAGCTACGTGCTCAGATGAGAATACCGAATTGTCAAAGGTCGGCAAAAATGGTAGAAATTTTAACAGCAAATTCATATGAACTATGCAACCAACAAACTGCTGTCATATTTCCTTCAACATACTATCAACACCAAACTTCCTTCCTTTCTATTCTCACTCTTTGCACACTCCTTTCTTTCTCCAATCCTTCCTTTTCTCAATGTAAATGTTCTCATTTCATCCCAACCCTTACCCCGCCCGCGTCTCCAGTGCATAAATGATATATAGATGGCATCTACAGGAAATTATAGTCGATGATATTTGCTAGGGAAAACTCTTCCTTTAACTGGTAGACTACCAATTATTATTAAAAGGACACGCATCTGTCCGACAATTCCATGAACAATACTTAAAGCTGAGTTCATATCTGTGGGTCGTAAGCACCGCCCATTAGTCAGGCCACGACTTTCCTGAAAGCCCCCAAGAAATTGCCTTTTCACTCCACATTGCTCTCAGGGTTCATAGAACTCTGTGGTCTTTTATTATTATTATTTTTTAAACTTTTGCTTTTCTCCCGACTTTTCAAGGCTTACAAACAAACTGATAGACATGTAATTCACATATTATGTGAAGTAAATAAACATTAGAGGCGATGAAAATGGGTATTGGAGTGAAATGTCCGTGTCCGTAATTAATAAGTCGGGAGGCTTTGGAAATTCCCTAGAGATATTTATGATGTACTAGACGACCCGTGAACCCGATGGGTTCCCGTTGTTACAGCGGTTGATGAAAAAAATCATTTCAAGAAAAAAACAAGATAGCTCCGGCGAACTGTTCTGCTGAGGTTGTTTGCATTGATCAAATTCTCCCGAAGAGTACTTGACTGAATCGGGAATTGATTTTTTAAATAATTTTTTTCCTTGCCTGATGTGAACGAAACTTGATACTGCACATCGCAGGAGAATGGTGAGTAAGGTGGCCCTAAAATTGTTGCGCTATTGTGTACCGTTTTGGCTGTATTTCTGGAACATACATACCGACATACATACATACACACAAGATGAGAGTTTTAGTAATATATAGATATGTACGCTTTAAAGTTAAATGAAATGTGCACATGCACTTTCGTTCACTCAACATCACCAAAGAGGGAAAGGTGAGGTGAGAGGAGGTAGGGGAGGGCTGGGGTGGAAGTCCGGAGAGACTGAGGTGGGAGGAGGCATGGGAAGAGGTGGGAGGAGGGAGGAGAAGGGATGGGGTGGGAGCCCAGAGTGGGGGGCAGAGTGGGAGGACGGAGGGGAAGGGGTAGGGAAGGGACCTGGCAATGCCTAGCAATGCCGGGTACCCTTGCTAGTAAATATATAAAAGTAAATAGAAGGAGCATACTGTCGGGGAGGGAGGGGGAGTGATACATGCACTTTAGGGTTTTCTTTCTTTCCTTTAGTGTATTATGTTGTTTGTGGTGCCAAACCCAGCACGCTCTCTAATGACTGTAATCCAAGGTTATAAATGAACGTACAAGTCAGCTACCACTCAAATGGATCTTTGTCAGTTGGTGTCTGTGACTTCTGAGTGGCGATACAGTGATCACATCAACAGAGGAACATTTTGAAACTTGAATTTCAAATAAACAGATACAAAGTCAAATGAGGAAGTTCATCATTACACACAATGTCCAACTCCAATTCCCGCATTGAGTTGTTTCTGCCGCCCAGTGTCCCAGTCCTGCCGGCACAACTCATGTGTGTTCACCTCATCCACAGTGGCTGATGAACGATTGAATCTTGTCGCGGTGTTCTCTCCCATACGCTGGCCCGCCCAGGATGACGAGCTCAAATTAAAAAGAGCTCAAAGGAATTCTTTCCTGATACACAATCTTAATGGGTTTTAATCAACCTGATTATAATAATCAGCTCCACACGTTAAACAACCGCTCTGGACATTAACACCTCGTTCACTCATCGGAGTTAAATCGAGCAAGAGGACAATCAAACACACGGCTAGTCACTTGTCACCTGTCTCTCTACACCTCCCTCTCACGGGTTTATATAGTATCACAGAACAATCCCGTACCTTCTGGCAAATGCGATTCTAGTCCATACTGGAAATTTCGTCTTAGAACGTTCCAGCACCTTCACGAATCTCACGAGGAAATTTACATCTTCAGTCAAAGTTAGCTCATTACATCAAGCAGTTTATATTGCAATTTACCGATCCGTGCTCAACAAAACTTATAATCTGCGCTATAAGACTTGGATAAATCATGTTCCATCTGTGAGACTCTGATCCCCAACAAATGGAACATGCTTCACCAGATTCAGTGCTGTAATGGTTAAAGCATCCGTCTAGGAGGTCGTTGGTTTGAACCCAAGCCGAGTCATACCAAAGACTTTAAAAAATGGTATGTGCTGCTTCCTTGCTTGACACTCAGCATAAAAAAAGGATGGAGTATGGATAAACAACCCGAAATTGACAACGATTGTGCCAGCTTGATGGCTCTAAATGCCTCCTCCTGCAGTGAAGTTACTTCTAAGGGAACTCAAATGAAATTAAATCACTGCCATGGTATGCCAACCCATGGGGTTATCGGTTTGCTTCCACTACATGCTCTGCATTTGTCTGAGACGTACATTGTCTCAATCATCATGTGTGTGTGAAAACACATTTGTGGAACATGAAAAAATTATTGTGAAGCTTGTACATTAAGCTACTGGAGCAAGCTCACAATAATTTT
>CM068955.1:46090490-46102303 GCA_035128595.1 Eptatretus atami
TGTTGTGGCGCCGTGTCTTATAAGTAGTACTGTGTAAGTGGTCGCGTGTGTCGCGTATTCGGTGGTAGCTCTGCATTGTGGGTTTTGTCTTTTATTTGATATATGTGCATTATTGAAACTGTAAATACATGCTGTGCTATATGTGTGCTCTATGTGTTGTCTGTGAAATAAACGTGCTTCTGTTGAATTCTTCCCCCGTTTCGCTGCGTCCTTCCTTTGTTGGGTCTCCATCTTGTTTCATGTAAAGGGTTCGTCGTGGGCTAATCCGCCCGATAATTAATCTGAACCGTCAAGGCCGACGATAACACCGCTCGGTTATCCCATTAGCATGGAACGGGTTGCTTAAGCGGCCCGTGTCCGAAGTCGGCCTGTGGCGAGGTACAACCCCTCGGTAGGTTACCCGTGCGGGTATTTAGGTATATCGACTTTCGGCGATTCACCCTATTCCGCGCGGGTTGAATGCGGACTGGGTTGTGGTGAGGCCGAAAGGTCCACCCGTGACTGGATCCCGGCGTTAGCCGGAGGGTCACGACTGAATTGTCCGTCCGGTGGGCGAGGCGGTCGCGATTCGAGTCACGTGGCCGATTGCACGCCGACGGGCGCGAATTCGCAAACATGGTGTCAGAGAGCGGGAAAAATACCCTCCTGCCTCCAAGCTAAATTCACGGGAATCGGTTCAGGGGTGAGAAAAGCGACCCCCGATTCCCTTCATCATCAGCGAAGCGACGGGTGGCATTTGCTCAGATCCAATATTAGGCAAACGAGTCACCAAAACTGCTAAACAGCAATAAACAAAACATCACACAGGCCAAATATCTCAGCAGGCAATAAATCATAAATATATGTGATACTTAGCTCAAATGACAGCAAGACGACACTGCATAACTTGTCTGTAAGCATTCTAAGGTAGACACTCACTCATCCATGAGCCTAACTGAACATCACTCATTCATGAGCCAAGACCTTGAAAATACAAAACAAAAACAAATGGAGGCACCACTGGCATTATGTTTATCTGGTGCTATACACATACATACATTTCATTTGATGGCTGGGTAACTCAATGACAGAGGAAACCAAGATGGACAGACTTTGGATAGACACTTTGCCAGCTGTGCCGAGATTCTGTCTGGCATCGTATGGTTACCTAGGTTAAGGGTACTGTGACCTGCTATCCTGGCATTTATTCACTTATTCGAGATCAAAGTAGTTATAAAAGAAGAAAGTTGTTGTTAGGTTCTCTGGCAACATTCTCATAGTCCTTTAATAGCGAAAGTCTTTCCTGAAATGATTTGTGGATGATGATGAAGATGTAATCGTTGGAAATTAAAGTTAAACAGTAAGCGAGAAACGTTCTTTTTCTGGATGTTTAAAAGAGGGTACAATTGGTTTCTGATAATATATCCATTATTCAAACTGAAATACACTTTCCCTTCACTCAAATCCATCCATGAGCTAACTCATCCATCCATGATCCAAACTCAGCTTCACACACACACATGATCCAAACTCAGCCTCACACACACATGATCCAAACTCAGCTTCACTCACACATGAGCCAAACTCAGCCTCACTCACACATGATCCAAACTCAGCTTCACTCACACATGATCCAAACTCAGCCTCACGACACACATGATCCAACTCAGCTTCACACACCACACATGATCCCAAACTCAGCCTCACTCACACATGATCCAACTCAGCTTCACACACACATAATCCAAACTCAGCCTCACACACACATGATCCAAACTCAGCCTCACTCACACATGATCCAAACTCAGCTTCACTCACACCATGATCAACGCAAGCCTCACTCAAACATGATCCAAACTCAGCTTCACACACACATGAGCCAAACTCAGCCTCACTCACACATGATCCAAACTCAGCTCACTCACACATGATCCAAACTCGCTCACACACACATGATCCAAATCAGCCTCCTCACACATGATCCAAACTCAGCCTTCACTCACACATGATCCAAACTCAGCCTCAACTCACACATGATCAAACTCAGCCTCACTCACACATGATCAAAACTCAGCCTCACTCACACATGATCAAACTCAGCTTCACAATACACTGATCCAAACTCAGCTTCACTCACACATGATCCAAACTCAAGCCTCACTCACACATGATCCAAACTCAGCCTCACTCACACATGATCCAAACTCAGCCTCACTCACACATGATCCAAATCGCCTCACTCCACATGATCCAACTCAACCTCACTCACACATGATCCAAACTCAGCTTCACACATACATGATCCAAACTCAGCCTCACTCACACATGATCCAAACTCAGCCTCACTCACACATGATCAACTCAGCTTCACACATACATGATCCAAACTCAGCCTCACTCACACATGATCCAAACTCAGCCTCACTCACACATGATCCAAACTCAGCTTCACACATACATGATCCAAACTCAGCTCTCACTCACACATGATCCAAACTCAGCCTCACTCACACATGATCCAAACTCAGCTTCACTCAACACATGATACCAACTCAGCTCACACACACATGATCCAAACTCAGCTCACACACACATGATCCAAACTCAGCTCACCACACATGATCAAACTCACTTCACACATATCCAAACTCAGCTCACTCACACATGATCCAAACTCGCCTCACTCACACATGATCCAAACTCAGCATCACACATACATGATCCAACTCGCCTCACTCACACATGATCCAAACTCAGCTTCACTCACACATGATCCAAACTCAGCTTCACCACACATGATCCAAACTCGCCTCACTCACACATGATCAAAACTCAGCCTCACTCACACATGACCAAACTCGCGCTCACTACACACATGATCCAAACTCGGCCTCACTCACACATGATCAAAACTCAGCCTCACTCACACATTACCAAACTCGGCCTCACTCACACATGATCCAAACTCGGCCTCACTCACACATATCCAAACTCAGCCCACTCACACATGATCCAAACTCAGCTTCACTCACACATGTTCCAAACTCAGCTTCACTCACACATGATCCAAACTCGCCTCACTCACACATGATCCAAAACTCAGCCTGCACACATACATGATCCAAACCAGCCTCACTCACACATGATCCAAACTCAGCCTCACTCACACATGATCCAAACTCAGCTTCACTCACACATGAGCCAAACTCAGCCTCACTCACACATGATCCAAAATCACCCTCACTCATCCATGAGCCAAAATCACCCTCACTCGTCCGTGAGCCGAAATCGCCCTCACTCACACATGATCCAAACTCAGCCTCACTCACACATGATCCAAACTCAGCCTCACTCACACATGATCCAAACTCAGCCTCACTCACACATGATCCAAACTCAGCCTCACTCGCACATGATCCAAACTCAGCTTCACACATACATGATCCAAACTCAGCCTCACTCACACATGATCCAAACTCAGCTTCACTCACACATGATCCAAACTCAGCTTCACACATACATGATCCAAACTCAGCCTCACTCACACATGATCCAAACTCAGCCTCACTCACACATGATCCAAACTCAGCCTCACTCACACATGATCCAAACTTGGCCTCGCTCACACATGATCCAAAGTCAACCTCACTCACACATGATCCAAACTCAGCTTCACTCACGCATGATCCAACTCGGCCTCACTCACATGATCCAAACTCAGCTTCACTCACACATGATCCAAACTCAGCTTCACTCACACATGATCCAAACTCAGCTTCACTCACACATGATCCAAACTCAGCTTCACTCACACATGATCAAACTCAGCTTCACTTCACACATGATCCAAACTCGGCCTCACTCACACAATGAGCCAAACTGGCCTCACTCACACATGAGCCAAACTCAGCCTCACTCACACATGATCCAAACTCGGCCTCACTCACACATGATCCAAACTTGGCCTCGCCACACATAGCCAAAACTCGCCTCACTCACACATAGCCAAACTCAACTTCACTCACACATGATCCAAACTCGGCCTCACTCACACATGAGCCAAACTCAGCTTCACACATACATGATCCAAACTTTGCCTCACTCACACATGATCCAAACTCAGCCTCACTCACACATGATCCAAAATCACCCTCACTCATCCGTGAGCCGAAATCAGCCTCACTCATCCGTGAGCCAAAATTACCCTCACTTGTCCATGAGCCTCGACCTTGCATATATACAGGTTAGTAAAAAAAAACATTTTATTAAAATGAAAAAACATGTGTGTAATGTACTCAATGGACAGGGACGAAGGCTCTGAAGTGGGAACAACAGGTTTTATTCGGACACGGGCACAACATCGGAACATGGGCGGGTCACTTTACTCTGCTTAATCACGCCATGGTGCAGCCATGTATGCATGCATCATCATAAACTACTGATACATCGTATCTCCCCCCCCCCTCCTTTTTATTTTTGGTTCACGAAAAAATATTTTCACGAAAAATATAAATGACCACTATATTCGTTATTGTTGTGTGTCTGTCTGTCTGTCTGTATGTCTGTCTGTCTGTCCTGAGCATAGCTCCGTGGGTTTTGATCCGATCCTGATGAAATTTTGGTGGGAGGTTTATATCCTGATCTAGTTGTGTTTTCCTGAGAATGGGCATGGTGCGCCCATTATGGGCGGAGCCACGCCCAAAAAACATGTGTTTTTAGGGGGTAGCCGATTTCAAGTTACATCTTCTCCGATGGGGTTTGTCGAATCTGACAGGGTTTCGGTATTTGGTTAGCCCAATGGCACCAGCATAGCCCCACGGAGCTCGATTTTTCATTTCCGTCCCAAGGTCAAGGTCAAAAGGTCACGAACTTAGAAAATTGCGATTTTGACATTAAAAAATTTCTTCTCGTAGAGTGATTTGGCGATTCTGCAGGGTTCGGTATTTGGTTAGCGCAAATGGCACACTAGCATGCCCCACGGAGCTCGATTTTTTCATTTCGTCCCACAGGTCAATGGTCAAAGGTCACGAACTTAGAAAATTGCGATTTTGACATCTCAATCTCTTTCGCGCGAGGTTGTCGATTGAGGTTCTGGATCTTATTGGTTAGCCCAATGGACCTGCATAGCCCCACGGAGCTCGACTTGTTATTTTATCCGTCCAAGGTCAAGGTCACACAGGTCAGAACTTAGAAATTCGTGCAAAAACTCCTACGCCCACTTGAGAGGCTTGATGCATTATTTAATGCTATCTTGTGTCATTCCATAGTTGAAACCATTTTTCTCTATCTCGAACACCTTGCCCGTGGCGCCCCCTCAAGTTTGTTTTTACGCTCATTTCATCAAAGTATGGATAATCCGAGGAGTGTGAAATGCCATATAGCCTATATGACGTTATATTGTTCTCGCTTTTATTGATGTAAGAATTGGTACGCTTCTTTTCTTCTTGTCAACAGCTATTCTGGTAAATTTTATTTTGTTTTTTTTCCTTTCCAGTATTTATTTATGGATTAGGAGAATCTTAAAGTAAACCGAGTACTTCTCGTTTTTGCTTTTCTGTGGGCATTGTAAACTGGGCCAATTTATTAAAATCAGGGAAAGCAAAATTGAAGGTGAAAAAAATGTAGATGTGCTTTTCTGCTTAAAGGATATTTTTGGGCACCACGAGTAAAAATGGAGCAAGCTTATCTTTGAGCTTGGACAATTGTGACGTGTTACACCGATGAGGTTTTGATATATTTTTGTGTTAATTGGTTTTGTAAAAGTGTAAGTACTTACACTTCCTTTTTGCATATGACTAGTGCGTGCCCGTACGTGCGTCCGATATGTGCGTGCCGGAGTGCGTGGCGTGTACGTGCAAAAAGATAATAAGTAAGAATTAAAAGAAACTTTCAAACCGTGTGCCAGAGAACAACCACACAGGGCCTTCCTTCTGTCTCTCGCGGTTGCCCATACGTGCGGCGTTGCCTGCTTTCGTGGCGCGTACGTGAATAAAATAAAAAAAGAATTGTACGTCAATCGTGCTATCATAGCACCGTGTACTGTCATTGTTTGGTAAATAAATGGCCATAACTTGGGACCATTCCGATTAATATCAAACCTGAAAAGGAACATCGCACGGCCCCGCAACTATACCTGACAATGTTTCAATTAGATCGACCAGTGGTGTGAGAAACAGTTGTTTCACAGACACACGACACACCACACAGATTGCTCTGATTATAGTAGAGATGTATCATTCCTGTGTAGATGTTGACATGAAACTTGCTTTTGATTTTTGATTTGATATTAATTAACGAACACCAACACAGGCGGATGGGATCGAGGTTCTAGAACCATAGTTAAAGAGCATGGTGTTGAAAAAAGGGGCCCCCGCCTGGATAGATAACGTTTTATAACGCTAGGAAAGATGAATGTGTACCCTTCGCACCATCCATCCCTTCGGTGTTTGAGGCCACTGGCTCACCTTAAAAATGCTGAAATCGTGTGGGAGTTATTCTGGGGCTTGCATTTTGCCTCGAGGACGATTACTTTCCTCTTCCTTAATCCTCTAAAGAGATCTTAGGACTGGAATATAACATTTGAACAGGTTAGCCGAACAAAGATGATAAGGGGTTTGGGACACACCGTAATTATAAAATTATATAATATAAAAATAAAATAAATCAAATTTCATTGTTTTTTGCAAGGCGAATGGGTGGGGTTATGCTAAGGACAGGCATAGCGATAGTTGGGGAGGGGAAAAAAAACCGTAGGTGGTCCGAGCGTCTTCGGATCCGCCAACGGCCACCACACTCCCTCCACAACCTTCACCCGAGACCACCACTGAGCGGCAGCTTCATATCCGACTTGTTGCATTCGCACCACATGGTCTGCATTGTCAGCTTTCTTTTTCCGCCTTTGCCTTGACTCCATACCTGCCATGCCTTTTTGCATTAACCATGTCACTTTCAACCTCACATGTGCTCTAGGACCATTCTCTGAAAGTGTTTGCAAGGACGCCCTGCAGGCAGCCACATTTTTCGGCTGCATTTGCGCAGCCCTACATCCATTCCTTGTGTGTTGCATAAATTCAGTTCAAAATGGACCGGACTGACTGAGCAAGCCCGATGCTCCCTTGTTACATAAAGGGCCATCAAATGGCCTGTGGAAATGGCGTTGGCCGCCGTGATAGGGAGTGCCTCCAGCTGCAGGAATGAAAAAAAAAAAAACTCCAGCGACAAAACAGGGACCATTGAAGGCCCTGAAAAACGTCTGGCCGTCATTCCCTGCTGTGCACTCTCCATGATGTTCCTTTGTTTGTTTCTCCTCCTCAAGTCACACTCCTGGCAGGTCGTGTTAAATATAGAAATGTATATATCCTAACACACCTGTGTTTGTTGCACCGCAATGTAGTTAAGTTGTCCGAATGAGTCTATTAGTTTAACCTGTTATTCTCACTGGCTGCGACACTCGCGACAAAATGCGAACGGGATTCTCCAAAATGTCTCGAAAACGTTCGCGGTGGTTTTCAATTGCCTCGCGTGAGTCGCAGGACGTCCTCTTGTGTCGTTGAATTTTGAACATTTCAAAAAATCTCGATTTTTGCGACAAATTTTCTCTCGATAGATTCGCAGGAGTGCCGTTCGCGCGGTTGTTCTCGAACCGGTCTCGAAACCTTCTCCAATTTAGTTTCCGTGAGTCAAGAAGGTGCGACAGAAATGTGAGACAACTTGTGAGGGATTGGCGACTTGAGAAACCCAATTGTGGACTGATGGAGAAAAAAATAATCTGTCCTGGCCCTGAAGTTTCGTAATTTGGTTCACGAAAAAATATTTCACGAAAAATTATTGACCACTATATTCTTTTGTTGTGTGTCTTCTGTCGTCTGTCTGTCTGTCTGTTATGTCTGTGATGTCTGAAGTCCTGAATGTCTGTCGTCCCGAGCATAGTCCGTGGGTTTTTGATCGATTCTGATAAATTTGGAGTTTTATCGATGAATCTCGTTTGTTTTTTCTAAATGGCGTGTTTTCACCCATATGCGGAGGCCACGCCCAAAAAAGTGTTTTAGGGTAGCCGATTTCAATTTGCAATTCTTTCTCCTAGGGTTTATTTCGAATCTGAGCGGGGGTCGTGTTGTTAGGCCAATGACTTGCATAACCCCACAGAGCTCGATTTTTCATTTTCATCCCAAGTCAATCACCAAGGTCACGAACTTAGAAATTGCGATTTTGATATAAAAAAATTTTCTCGAGGGGTTGTCCAAATTCTGGCAGGGTTTCGGTATTCGTTAGCCCAATGGCACCATGCATAAGCCCCACGAGAGCTCCGATTTTTTCATTTCGTCCAGGTCAAGCTCAAACAGAAAATTGAAATAATGTGCGTGTTTTAGGGAGCCACATTAAAACATTTCGCTCTTCGCTAGGGGTTTGGCGATCTGCAGGAGTTTCGGTATTGGTTAGCTCCATGGCACCTGCATTAGCCCCCGGATCTCGATTTTCATTTTTCGTCCCAGTCAAGTCACAAGGCTCACAAGCTTAGAAATGGATTTTGACATCTAAAAATCCATCTTCTCCGAGGGGTTGTAATCTGGCAGGGATTGGTATTTGGTAGCCCATGGCACTGCATAGCCCACGGACTCGATTTTCATTTTGTCCCAAGGATCAAGGTCACAAGGTTCAAGGTCACAAGGTCATGACTTAGGAAAATTTCGATTTTGACAATAAAAATCAGCGATCCGCCCCAAACTTTGAGACTAAGGATGACATATATTTTTATGCATAATCTTGAGGTCATTCCCCACCTAAAGTCTTGAAACCATTTTCTTCTATCTCGAACACCTTGCCCGCGGCGCCCCCTCAAGTTGTTTTTACGCTCATTTCATCAAAGTATGGAAATCCGAGGAGTCGTGGAAATGCCATATACCTATATGACGTTAGTATTGTTCTGATTGTTCCAGAGGGAAGCTTTGCACCAAAACGTCATTAATTCTTGACCTTTACCTTTTTAGTTCACACAATGTCAAATTTTCAAAGTTGGTGGAATCGACCGGTCTTTCACCTTCTTCGACGAACTACTGCATTAAGCTATGGCACGTATCCGTTTCCTTATTTTTAATTGTCCACACATGTTTTTGACACTTCTCAAGTTATGCAAAGGTTCAAATTTTAAAGTTCTTGAACGAAACCGGGTTTGACATTGCAGCTAAAACCTGTCACTCGTACTCACATCATGTTGATCATTTTATTTAATTTGATCAAACATTATACATTGTCTCATCCTGACTTCTGAAACCAATCTACATCTCAAATACGCTCGTAACCATCGTCTCTTCGACTTGTATCGCAATTTTGTTCTCAATGACGTGAGACATACGCAAAAATAAATTCAGTTGTGATTCCAAGGGAAATTATCGCTATTTTGTCCCAACTAGTCGCGGAGCTATCGCAGCCAGTGAATACAGCTTAGTTATGCACGCACTAGCTATTTATTTTTGGACATGTAGTCAAATGTCGCATCAAGATCCCTAGAGTAAACGTACTCGGGGAACCTACACCTGCAGCCACATGGAGTTTAAACGACTTGGCGAGTCTAGCAAAAGGAGGGTAGTTTTAGTTCTAGGGACCGTATGCATACACATTTACATTGTCCCGAAGTTGTTATGCCTTAATATTGTGTAGACAATCCCTCCTTGTGTTTGTGGGAAAATTAAAGGGTGCGTGCATGTTTGTTTTTAGTTAGGTAATAAATCTGTTAATCCCCTCCAACAAACGTACCACTGTTCACCTGCCGTCTATCGGGCTCTCGCAAATGGCGAACAAGCGATTGTTGCCTACTTGCCCTAACCGGCGATCGCTTGGGCAAATCTTTGTGTCATACCTTTTTGTGAGTCCGGACACGGCGGAGTGGCGGGCTCCCAGTCGGCTGAAACCCACCCAGAAAGGGCGGCCCCTGAACCCCGTCCAATCAGGCGAACAGTGACGTCGGCTTCACCAAGACCCTCCCCGCTGAGGAGATCTCTAAATTATGACACCATTCCTTCAGTGTAGAGGCTGAGAGAGTCAAAGGTTCGTTTGGTGGAGGTTGAGAGAGTCGGAGGTTCGTTGGTTGAGTGCTGAGAGGGTGAGCGGGACTGGAAATTGAGTCGTCTGGTGAGTGAAATGAGTCGTTTGGAGTAGTGGAAAACCTTGATCCCCACCTCGACTACGCTCTACTCCCGCTCGTTCTCCAGGGACAACAGCCCATGCGAGCGGCTACGTGGCCGAGCTGCACGACCATTGCAGGTGCCGCACCACGGAGCACCCTATCCTCCAACTTCAGGGTACCCACGAAACCTGACGCCCAGCTACGCTCATCTCCTAGCTGCGTGGTCCTATTAAACCTGCGTTTATTTTCTTCATGTGGTGTGTGTCTCGTGTGTGGTCTAAAGTAGAACTGTTAAGTGTTTAATTTTGATCATTGTAGATTTCTTTTTATATTCCATCGAAAGTCTTGCTCTGTTCTCCTTGTAAGTTGCTGTAAATTTATGTATGTATGTATGTATGTATGTATGTATACGTGCCCTTGTCCGAAGGAGCGGTTGCAATGAACGGATTGCACCACTAAAAAGTAGCCCGTGGGGACTGGATGTTACTTTCCTAACAAGTGTGACCATACGATACAACTAAAAACAACGAGAAACAAACGAAACACGGTGAGTTAGAAGATTCTTCAATCTTCATTATGGTGCGGACGAGGAAGCGCCAGTCTGGGATGGTTGTAGAGGAACTCACTCGTTGCACGTAACAGTCTCCATATTCACCGCCTGCTGCTCTGGTTCCATGAAATACGGATGATCTGAGCTCGACTGTTGTGACATCTCCCTTTACAATACTGACCTGTTTTTTTGTGTTCTTTCAATCCCATCAGGTGTAAATGCGGACCACAAACTGCACTGGTGGTACGGAGACTACGCAGCGGAGAATTATTTGCAACAATGGCGGCGACGATCATCATTACGGAACGATGAGGACAGCAGCAGCGCGCTGAACATTTCAATTTGCTTCAGAAACGAACGAACTAATCCATGCTTGGCGCCACTGATTACACTTGTACCACATTAACATTGCAGGTGAGGAATTCCTTTGTTTGATGTACACTGTACGTGTACAGATGAAGGTGATGATGGGCCCGTTGTAAAAGCCAGTGACAAAGTTAACAGCGACGAGTAAGCAAACGATGATCAGTACCTCGGGATTTTTGCCCTGAACAGACCGCTTCTTCCTCTCCTCCTGCACACGAATTCGGGTGTCCGCCATCTTCTCTCACAGCCCTTCTTCCTCTCCTCCACCCTCCCAGGTTCTTCTTCATTGCGATCAGCAGCTCTCATGTATCATTTCTTTACTCTCCAGCATTCTTCTTTTCCTTATTTCTTTTCTTCTTCTTCTTCTTCTTCCTCCCCTCCCTCTTTGCTCCCTGGGCGGAGTCCACTCTGGCCGTCCCGCCCACGGCGCGCCCAATAAAAATTCCCACATTGCCGTCATTTTCTGCTCCACAGCACATTGCACCGCCGTGGAGTCAGGAATGGCCAGACATATCGTGACGGCCTTTTGCGCACAGGCAATACGAGGCGTTACAGTCTCGGGTGGGGACAAATGGCCTCCCAAAAGCCAGCGGAGCTTTTGTAATGTACTCGATAGACAGGACCGAAGCACTGAAGTGGGAACAAAGTTTTATGCCGGAACGGGGGCCGCACAGCATCGGAACTTTTTTGTTTTACAATCAATAGACGCTCAGCCTCAGGAGGTTCACAGACACGAGCTGATCTTCCAGGCTGGTGGAGGGTTGTTCCTTGCTACAATGTGGGCTCTCAATGACG
>CM068955.1:46122666-46134111 GCA_035128595.1 Eptatretus atami
CTAACACCAGATCAGTTCCAAAATGATGCAGTATCTTTTCAGATAATAACTGAACTTTATATGCTAAGTCATCAAGTCCTAAGTCATCTATATCCATCAAGTCCTAAGTCATCCAATATTGATTTGTAACGAGCATGAATAGAAGTCATGAGCTCAGCACGCTTAGCACTATACATGTCTTTTATGTACTGGACAATCATCTCAAAGGCTTTTGTATGAATGCCCCTGATTTTCCATAATCAGTCTTTTCACTTGATGAAATCTACTGCCCTGTGGGCTTTGTTGACATATGCTTTACGACAAGAATGGTGATATTTGACTTCCTTTGCAACAAAGTCCACATGTCCAATTTTGGCAAGAAGATGTGTGTCCTGACGTATAATCGCAGCATCTTTTATGGTCTGCTCAGCATCTTTTGTTACAACTGCCTATCAATTGAACTTTATGATTCACAGTTTTACATTGTGTTACAGAAGATACAAATGGCTTGAAACACCCCAGATGATGAGGCTTCCTGATGCTGTATATGTGATCTTAATAGTTTGTTTGGCAGATCTGTTAAAGGTGTGCTAATGGGATTAACTGTGTCTTCTGTAGTTTTAGGAACTGCTGTGAAATTTTTGTAACAGATTGTGTGATATCCTATCTGTCACTGTCATTATAGTCTGTGGGTAAACTTGCACATACTGATAAATATTGGAGCTTGAACTGAGTTTGATAGTCTGGAAGTTTTAGCAGCCATCAATTTATCCCAGGTTCTACTGTCAAATGGTTTGATTTCATCTTTGCTGTGATGTCCCGTGTGCAAAACACATGAACGGTTTGTGATGGTGTAGCCATTTTTACCAGTCAGCTTCTGAAAAATACAACAAACACTCAAAGTAAATTTACAGAAAAACTTCTTCATTGCTCTGGACATGCTTTAACCACCAAAGGTTCTATGTGCTCAGCAGAATTGGTGCATCTCAAGACATCATTATTAATATGAGTCGATTTATTTATACAAAGGTTTGGAGTATTTCATGATGAAAATATAGCACAGATTAATTTTCAAAAGACCTTAATGCTAATGTTCTATTGACAAGCAGCCAACAATTCACTAGATATATACGCCAACCCTAGTATGTAAGTAAGAATGTACACTTAGTGATTTTTCCAAAATGACATCAAGAGAATGGATATTTCTCTAATTTTTGGCCATAACACGCACTAATAACCATAAGGATCACCATATGCATTATTTATATATAGTAACCTTCCCCAGGTCATTAGCTTTAATTTGATACCCTACATGCCTAGGTTGCCATGTGATATTGAACATGAAAGCTGAAACTGATATTTTCTATTTTTGCAGAAAATGCTACCCGCAACAATAAGAAGAGTATTTTTCACATAGAAGCAGATGGCCATTAAGATATATTCAGAATGACACAAATATCATTGTTATATAGAAAACATCCTCAAACCTTTTGGCCTCAGACGGGTAAATAAAAGTGCCCAAGCTCCTGGTCTAATCGGTATAGTCTTCCCAATCATCAGCCACTGCATATTCTGGCAATATGCCGATGCACGAAGATCCTCGTCGCCACTGAAAATGCACTCAATGGACAGGGACGAGACTTGAAGTGGGAACAGGTTTTATTCGAACAGGGCACAACATCGGAACATGGGCGGGTCACTTTACTCTGCTTAATCACGCCCCGGTGCACTCATGTATGCATGCATATCATAATCTACTGATACATCTCAGGATGGAATCCCAAAATGCAATCAAACAAGGTAGGAAAGAATGATAAGGAAGGAACATCAAGGAAGTAAAGACAAGAATGACAAGGTAGGAATGCACACCACAATGCAACACCACAAGCTTTTACAGATTGCCATCACGACATCTTTTGACTGGGTTGCGGGAGTGGAGAGCGTGAATAGATGAAGGATTGATGAACCGAGTGAGGAGATTTGTGTGCAGATGAGCTTTAAGAGGAGATTGATAAAAAGCTGGCTGAATTGGGCTGGACACTTGGTGTGGATGGAGGAAGAGAGAATGGCAAAGAGAGTGGATAGCTTGAGGTAGAAAGGTTGGAGGAAACAAGGTAGATCGTGTTTGCGATGGGAAGATTGTGTGAGCAGTGATATCAATAGCGTGGGGGTGGTTGGAGATTGGAAACAGTTGGCTGCAGACAGGGGGAAAGGGAGGAGTATCATGGTCAAGGCAGGGCAGAAGATTGGTACTGTTGGACCTCACCCCTTAGAAAGGGAAGAGACTATCGGTGTAGTGGTAAAAAAAAAAAATGTGGGTAAACTACAAGAATGACAGTTGAGGCTGGGAAGCAGCCAAACTTGAAGACTAAGCCATTGAGGCATGTCCATGGGCTGCAAGGCCCAAGGTGGTGGAGCATGGGTAGGGTGTGAGAGCAGGTCACCCTCTCTCTCTCTCTCTCTATCTCAACATCTCTGCATCTTCGCCTCAGTCTAATGATGCGTGGTCTTGGCTCTACACAGGTGGCAGCATGGCATCTCAGTTGTGGGGGATCTTTGGGCCACTTCTGCAAGATTGGTTGGCTGTCGCCGTGCTGCAGGCCAGTATGTGCAGTCCTGACTGGGGTTATTCTTCAACCACAACATCATGGAAGACTGTGCGGCCCTGACTTCACGTAAGCAACAGCGCAACACTTCAGTCACATGACGTAACTCTTCATTGAGATGTCTAGCTGTATCATCTTGTTCTCTGTCTGACAGCAAGTTATAATCTACACAACAATACACTTGTTCGTGCGTGTGTGTTTCTGTAACAATCCTCCCCACCGATTTGTTGGACAGCTGGCCTGACTCCGCCCACAATTGCAACAACATTTATCCGATGTCCCACTATTTGGATCGATATAAGATGCTTCATGAAGAAGACAATTAATTTACGATCATTTAATAACACAAATAGGCTGTTCATAATATCTTAATTGTTGAAACGACCCACAAACGACTGACCGTAATAAACCATGGCCTGTGGGACATTCACGTCGTGTTTCGATCAGACTTTCGGTGAAGTCACTAATGGCAGAAAGAGTTAATATTCCACGGAAGAAATATGTCACATGTCGATAAAACAATTTGTCTTTTTGCTTTGAAGAACAGAAATAAAGGAGGAGTATGGAGAAATATTACATAAGAAGATAGCAGGGACAGTGCAATTTCTGCGGGTCTATGCTATCTTTGTACATCCGTGTGTGTGTGTGTGTGTGTGTGTGTGTGTGTGTGTGTGTGTGTGCGAGTGTAGAGTATATATATATATATATATATATATATATATATATATATATATATATATATATATATATATATATATATATTGCTGCGAAGCCGGCGCTCCCCCAGGCTATGGCACACAACATATAGCATTCCCGAGAAAGTTATTTCATTAGTACCCATTTTAGATAGCCCTTCCCTCATGTCGAGTGCATTTGTGGACAAAATGCGTTGCAAGGGCTATTAGTCAGGTATTTATTCCCATTCTATATTCATTTATCCTTCATTTTATTTTACTTCACACAAACCTTCCCTTCATGTAAGCATGCAGGCCATAACACAAGAATAGCTCATTTGCATATTCCGCCAAACTTATTCAAACCGCTGTCATTCCCCAACGGACACTTCGTTTCAACTTTCTCCGTACGTGGACCCCAACGTTGCAGCATCTCATACACCAGTGAAACGCCTTCATAAGAATCCCCACATCATCAGACCACAAGCCAAGCTCACTGACAATCACCATTGAAACAACATTCTCGACCACAACTGCCTCCATCATGAACTCGCCGCACTGCAACTGCTACACAACACCACAGCTGCCAGCACTCAAACACCGTCACCACCAATGACCACCACCTCCCTCTGGACCAGCAGGAAACAAATGAGAATCCCTACCCTTATAGATACTCAGCGCTGGAGGTTCTGGGTTCTATCTCGGGGCACGAGTGTGCTGGGTGCAGTTCAACATTGTGGGGATAGCCCTAGCATTCCACTCAACTGCAGCCCCTATTTGGTATCCAGTGCATGTTCGTGGCTGGAGAGTGCCACCGGATGTGATCACCCCATATTATTCTAGGAGCTCCTTTGCATGGCAAAGCACAAAGCAAATGAGGCAATTTTGGTGCAAAATCCTCGTCGGGGTGGGGTCAACACAGTGGTTTGAGTTCACGTGCCAATGAGGAAATGCAGAAACGCCCCTCGCCCCACCTGTTATTCTTCCCGAAACGGTACAGATACGGTAGCCTCGGCTGCACCTGATATGGTAAGTTCTACGCAAGTACTCTCAAGCGCCGCCCCTGCTGGGGAAGTATAAAAGAAAGCTCTGAGCTGTCTCACCCTCTTCTCTGCACTTCTCCTGTCTGGGCCACCCGCTCTTCTCCTGCTCTCCTTCTTCTCCTCTCTTTCTTCTCCTCTCCTCTCATCTGGCCTGTCCTTTGTTCCTGGGGTTAGAGAGGAGTGGAACGGAGCAGAACAGAGTCCACAACCGAGTGGAAGACCCAGATGTCAGACAGAGTGCAATTATATAGGGTAAACATTTACACGCACAGACCTCCTCACACATCATTAGGACTATCTCCTCACACATTCTTTTCTTTGTTTCCAAAACCCCTGACTTACATCTTTACACCTTCCTCTCTGCCTCATCTGGCAATCACCGCACACCTCATTTCACCTCCTCCAATCACGCACCATAGACACCTCCAGTTTTACTCCCTCCTTTCCCTACAATGTGAATGGAAAGCATGGGCCCTTCAGCCGCGCAAGTTACAAAAAGAGGTCGCAAACACCTCGTACTTTCTCTCTCTTTCTTTGCTTTCTAATTTCATCAGGTGTGTTTGTGGTGCCTGTCATGTTAGTATGTCATGTCATGTCATAATAACCCTGTGTAAGTACTGTATTAGATCAGGTTAGCTCTGCACTGCATCCTCTTTTGTATATCCATGTATTTTCTTTTGCTGCACCTCATCAATCCTTGCTTTCCCCTGCTGAACATATTGCTTTTGTAATAAAACCTTTGATTATTGTGCCGCATGCTCTTTCCTCACCTCAATTATAAATATACCTGCTTGTTATAAATGTACCCAGTTTGTCATGTCTTTTCCTCCATTGGTCCAGCGCAGTCTGTACATAGTTAGCCAGGAAGTTTTACCCCACGTGAGTTGCTCTTTTTAGCTGGTGCATACTTTGCATTACTGCTCGGCTGCAGCTGATACGGTAAGATATACGCAAGTACATAAGTACGCATCGAGGGCACAAGACCCCCTTGATCCTGACATTCCACCCAAAATGGTAACACACGAAGTCGTGCAAACCCTGCCAGGATTGGTGGTACAAATCAGTGTCCGTGGTTGATTAGCAACCCAAGGTGTGCGGTGTTATCCATGGTCGGTGGCCTCAGGACCGGGTATTTGAGATGAACTCGAGCGCTTCCCATTGTGGCGAAACTCGAACCCTGGATCTGTAACAATTTGTTATCAGGAGTGTGGATACAGCACCCCCGATGCCAAAAGTAACAACTTGGTTGTCAGGAGTGCAGATATGGCACCCCCTGACATCAAACGTAAAATTTGATGTCAGGAGTGAGATTCCGACCTGGTGGGGCGACTCACACACCCCAAAAATTATAAAGAGCAATTAGAGTAAAAATTTTATTTAATTGTTTGTGCAGACTATGGCGGACCAAGAAGAGCTGGTCCAGGTGGGCCCAGTGGATGTAGGGTGTAAACCCATGTTCTAGGGTGTAAATGACATTGTAGAAAAAGAACCAATAGAGGGCACAGGGGAGACATTCATTTAGGTGGAAGACAATCCCCACCATGACCCCCACCCTCAGCCCCTGGAAAGTGCAGCATGACACGGCGGATTGGCACCGCCATTGCAGTCCGACAAAGACCTCCTTATGAGGCAGCTCCTGGCACAAATGCAGATAATGGGCAAAAAAAAAAAAATGGTTGCACTTGGCTGCAGGGCAGCAAGGGCTGGTCAGAAAGATGAAGACAATGAGCAGCGACATGCGGACTGAGCTGGCAAAGGCAAAGGCTGGGCAGGCAGGGATTGGTTTGGCAGACCCGGGTAGAGCGTTGGTGTGCGAGGGACGGGGAAAGAACAACGTGGCGTGCGTGCGTGCGGGATATGCAGCATGTAATGGGCAGTCAGTCATGTCAGTGGGAAAGTAGAGGGAACACTGGGACCAGCACCATTATGGGTAAGGGAGGGGATAGAGCCACTGGAGAGCAGGATAGAGCTAGAGAGTTGCACCAAGCCAGAACGCGTGATCGATAATAAATTATTTATAGAGCCGGATCGTGATAATTTTATATTTATTAGAGGGAAGAGAGGAGATTGGGGCATGCATGGAGACAAATTTGTGCAGGGAGCGCAAGACCCCTCAGGTGAGCACATTCGTGTAGTGGGAGTCGGTGGAGTTTCCCAATCAGGAGATGGAGCCAGCATTTGCTTTTTTGTTGGGAATTGGATCGGAATCTTAAGTTTGACATTGAAGATATCCATCGCCAACATAATGTGGGCATATTCCTGTGAACATGGACCTTTTCCAAGCTATCTTGAAACATGTCAAAGGCAGATTCTTACAAAAAATAAACTGCCTTCGGGGCATCAGACAAACAAAGCCACATGGGCCCCCAACCAATAATGGACCCGAGGACTCATTGATAAACTAATTATATATCATTCCTCCATCCTCGTCGACCCATCCAGGTCTCTCATTTATTAGAAGAAATAAAAAAAAATTATTGCCTATGATTTTGAAGTTGATCAACGATAATTTGAAAAAAAGTAAGTGAGTAAACGCTGAAGTGCTGAAAAGAAATGTGGGTAAACTCCATTTACATGCGTTTATACAGGACAACAGCACAGGAAGAGACGGAAGATGAAGAATAAAAGTGATAAATCACCTTATTTGTTCAATCCACCGTTGCTTAATACTTAGTTCCTTCGGAAAACGATAAATGGTGTCAGGTATGACTCTCCGATTGGTGATTACAATCTGGAATGAAACACTGTACCATCTTCACAAACACCCAGTGGCCATATTCTACCGGAGTGTAAAACGAGGCTGCGCGTTGTCATGCCAGTGTGACGCCATCACCTCGGTGTGCTTTTGTGTTTTATTAATTTTGAAATCCGATTTAAAAAAATTTTTTGTTATGATACAGGTGCAATATCCCAGAGAGAATGTCACTTCCTTCACTTGGAATCATTGTGATTGCTTCACTCATAATTGTGCTCGGCACAGTGACATTTATCAACATTCTGAGGATGATCAAAACCACGATTTTGAGATCTTTCGGTCTGGAACTTTAACGATGGATTTTGGCATATTGTTCATTCTTGTTACTTAGGAAAACTTAGAAAATAAAATGTATGCCTTTGAAATGCTTATGACTTCACTCGAGTCATTTTAAGCAGATCATTTTGTACACATTGGAATGGGTGGCCATTTTTTCCCATGCCATCCCTACATATGGAGTACGATCGTACTCCATGATAAAAAAAAACAACAAATAAAATGGGACACCACCGACATGATGTTTATATGGCGCTCTATACGAGTACGTACATTTTATTGGACGGCTGGGTAATTGAATGACATGAAAGCAAGATAGACATATTTTGGTTTGACACCCCGCCAGTGGTATTGACAGTTAGCCAGATTCTGTCTGGCATTGTTGGTTATGTGGGTTAAGGGTACTGTGACCTGCTATTCCAGAATTTATCCAATTATTTGAGATCAAAGTAATTATAAGCAGATTAAAGTTATAAAACTCTCTCACAACATTCTGATACTGGTAGTCATTTAATAGTAAGTCTCCCTCTCCCAAAATGATTTGTGGATGATGATGTAATCAGTGGAAGTTGAAGGTAAACAGGAAGCTTGTGACGCTATTTTTGTATGTTTAAAATACTGTACAATAATGTCGCGTCGACGGGTCTGACTCACGTCACCCGTCGCACAAGGAGCTTTTGCTACTACTGAAGTTTGCTGGGTTTACCAAATTAACACCACATTCAATTAACTCTTCTTTACCATTTACAAAGCCTCAAGGATGGCTCCAATCCGAGGCCAAATTTGGCGGTGCAACGCGCAGGAGCCAAATGGCAAGCAAACCTTTCTTTTATAATAATAAAAAAGTTAATTATAATGAAATACAACATAGGAACAGACAAGACAACAGAAGCCAGACAGATTTGGCACACAAGGCCAACAAATGGAGGAGGTGAGTCAAGAAAAATTGAACTTGTACACAATAGGAACCAAATAAAGCCTAACCCCCTCATGGTATCATTTACCAGGGTGGCACATGATGAACAATAGGGACAGGCGAGGACTTGTGGCTGGCATGAGCAGGTTGGGGCTCTAATACAATGTGATGGTCATACGGGTCGGCACTGTATGGATGAAGTGTCGCTCAGGGAGCGATGGACCTTTGGAAATGGCGATGAAGAAAGCGAGTTGAGAGGGAGGTCTCTTCTTTGGAGGGCAAAGCAGAGAGAGCAAAATGTTAACGTCACTGTGTGCAAAGCTCGACTGCCGCACGGAGCATGGCAACAACCCTCATGAACTCTGGGATCACCCCCATGCACAGCACACCCCTGTTATTGGCTACCAGCTGCTTGTGGGTGGGGCTATCTTACAGGCATCCTGCCCTGTGGGACGATCCTGAATGAAAGTGTTCTGCCTTCTTCTAGGGCACCACAGCAGATGTCGCCACCATGGTCTGCAGTGCGCCGGCCAAACAGTTTGTAATGGCCATTCCTCTGAAAGTGCAATTCGCTTTCCAGTATGCTTTTGGTGTTAAATGACCAGTGCCACAACACCTCACCCAGCCTGGCCTGATTTACGGGAGGTTTTACACACCAAACTTACCCTAAATGGTCTGAAAGTTAACATTCATTGCCTCTTCGGTGCACGTTTTACAATACAACTCACTCTGACATTTTCCCTGTTACAAGAGTAATCTAACATATGCAGACATACAGACTATAGTATTCTTTCCATAATCTAGCTAGGGATCTCCCCCACCACCTTTCCATGCACCACAATAAGTTTCTGAGAGTATATCCATAATTGTTAATTGTATGTATGCAAAAAATACACTGTTTCTCCTCACTAGTCCCTTTCATTCATGAGCCAAACTCAACCTCATCAATCTCACTCGTCCATGAGGCTAACTCAACCTCACTCATCCATGAGCCTCGACCTTGTATGTAAAAAAAAGACAAAAAAAATGTAGGCACCGCTGACATTATATATGCCGCTATACACATACATTTTATTTGATGGCTGGGTAATTGAATGACATGAAATGAACTTTGTTTGATTCAAATTTTTAAAGGCATGTGTCAACCGATCTACTACACA
This sequence comes from Eptatretus atami, assembly GCA_035128595.1. Taxonomy (NCBI): domain Eukaryota; kingdom Metazoa; phylum Chordata; class Myxini; order Myxiniformes; family Myxinidae; genus Eptatretus; species Eptatretus atami. Next base: position 46,132,076 of record CM068955.1, read on the forward strand.
AGCAGCCCCATTGTGCCTAGTCAAAACCAATTCGAACAAAATCATCCATTTTGTTCACATTTGCATTCTATGGCTCTCATTTTTCTTTCAGCATATAATGCAATGCTTTAAAGCATTTTGAAAGTACTGTGACACACTTGTGTTTCTTTGGCTGCCATTAATCTTGAACCTAAATATTAAAATCCAAAAGTACTGAATGAATGACCATCAGTAACATCAACAAAAACCTGTGGTGACAACAAGCAAGAATCCAACTCCTGCACTGGCATTATATGCACCATGGGTAAATAATGCTCTGAACTAACGATGTGTATTGTTTTACATTCATTGTATTTTTTTCAGAGTTTTTCCCTAATCCGACTGGTTTATCCACTTTTTGTGATTTGGTCCAGCTTTGTTGAGTTATGTTTTGCGTGGAGGATATTCATATACTAAAGGCAGTATTTTACACCCAGCTAAGCATGGGTGCTTGCACCATAGGACCAATGCTCAGATACAAAGGCACCCTGAGGGCGAAGCTCATTGCATTAATGAACAGACCCAAGCAACCCCACCATGAACATACCCAAGTGGAGAAGTCTACGAGTATGTCATAAAGTAGTTTCCTCATTTGAGTCGAATAGAGTAAGATATTTACAGAACAAGTGAGCATGCCACAAAGCCAGTGGCTCAGTCCCTCCTCACAACGATATCTACACCTCCAATATTTGTAACCACATCTGTAAGTCAAGAGTTGGTCTTTCATCCCATCTGAGATGACACCAACCATGAAGCTGATTTGCTGGACTGATGTTGAATTTCTGCTCAACACTTATCTGTCAAAGCCACAGGAGAATCCATATATTCATTCTCCGGTCATGTTTTATGACCTAGTTTATTTGTTATTTATTTTATAGATGACGCACAGCAGAAGGGACAAGCCCATAACAACACAACACAACCACCCACCCACTCCCCCTTCCTCTCATGGCAAGAGCAAATATCTGGACGCCACCCTGGATATCTGGATGCAAGTTTTTGAGATGAGACTCATTCGCTGTCGTAGTTTACTACTCAATTTCATTTTCAATTTCTGCTGTATGTTACATCATCACCTCTCATTCATGAGAAAACACATCATTGCACCATCATCTGCAATGACATAAAATAATAATAATAATACCATTCCTTTTGTACTGTAAAGGTACATAGGGCTGCCGAGGCAGTTTCATTGGCAAGTAGGACAATCATGGACAGGTCACCACTCTGACACAGGTTACCCCAAATGGTTTTTACCCCAGTACACTGGTACTCGTTTCACCAACCTCAGAAGGAATGACAGGTGGAGTCAACCCCACCTGGTGTTAATCCAACGGTTGACAGGGGCTCAAACTCAGGACTCTTAGGTCCCAAGCCAGCCACATTAACCACTAAGCCAACACCAGGCATGCAAATTATATCCGTCTCATGAATTTGAGTTGATCGCCATCCTGGAACTAAAAAAGTATATGACAAGTTGTGTGACAAGGACAATTTCATGCATTGAATCATCCTCAATTATAAATATTTGCACATCTTGGTCAGAGTTGAAAACTTGAATGCAATGAAAGACAATAAAATGCCAAAATCAAGAGAATAACATAAGAGGCAAGGCAAACAGAAAATGTTGCACTAAGACAGGCGTTTCTGTCCTGCTTGAATTCATGTAAACTCACAGCAAGATAATACTCCTTGGAGATCTCTGCACTTTATTGGAAGAGGAATATAAAGAAGAAAAATAAAAATAAAAAGTGCCTGAATGCATTGGAATCCAAAGTAGAAACTTAAGAAAGCAACAAGTGAATCACACAGAAGCATTACAGCAGGAAATCAACTAATATGTAAACTAAAGAGTTAATAGAACACCTTACCCCATGCAGTGTCAGGTATGTAATTAAATTGAAACAAAATAATGAGTTTAAATGTGGTATAAAAAGATTAATTCCAGAAGTTTACCACCATTGATGCAGTGTCTTATCCATCCATCCATTGGGACCATACTCTGTGCAGAGCGTTGG
>CM068955.1:46147835-46165701 GCA_035128595.1 Eptatretus atami
AAACCAAGAGAGAGATATGCCCCTCATTTTATAGACGGTCAATGACCAATTGCAGAAAGACTTTCACAGAAAGACACGGCTCCACTTTTTATGTGGTGCCACATTTTCTGCTGAATAAGGATATATGATTATATTAACCATTGTTGCACATTTGGACATATTTTTATCCGTCTGGACAAGCACTTCCAAAATACGAGAACCACGGTCGGTCGAAGAAGAGTGTGGTGTGTTCACAAGATCGTCATTCAACATCTGATTTCAAAGGTTGTATTCAGGGTTTAGGGAATGCAGAAATGGTGTGCAGCCATCTCACTTATCAAAATACCTCGTTTTGCCTGTTAGTTTGAACACTGGAGGGCGCTCCACACCAAATTATCGAAATGTATGGGGACGACATTCTGCTCTTTGCATACGCCCGGATCGAAGACGTAAAAAGTTGGGTGGGAGGAAAGTCAGGGTGGTTGGTACCACTATTGTTCCTCTACCCTTTTTGCAGAAAAAATACAACTTTTGAGCCTTAATTCAACAGTTTTGTTTGGGTCATTTGAATCGATTCTTAATCCAAAATTTAAAAAGAAATCCGAGATCTGCCTCTACTCGAAGTGTTTTTTTACTTACGAATCTAAAGATTTTCGTAAGTATATTCGATGACTTCCGTCCCTCTGTTTGTGTGTTTGTTCTACGAAAAATCTTTATTTGATGACTTCCATCCTCTGTTTGTGTGTTTGTTGTGTTTGTTTGTAGGCACGATACCTCGAGAACGGAAGAGGCTAACCAATGTCAAATTAACAAACCACGTGATTCAGAGGGTGATGGCTAGTACTGATTAGATTTTGCAAAAATCGTCAAAGGTCAAGGTCACAGTGAGGTCAAACATTCGATTTTTGATGGTTTGGTACAGAATCATCGTAGAAAACTTCTGGTTTGCGTCGCTACCTCTTCAGAGACAGCTTTTATTAGAACAAGGTCAAGGTCAAGTTGACGATTCGTAAGTAACCAGTCCTATGACTGCTTGTTACTTACGAATTCTAAAGATTTCGTAAGTTATATTGAGCCTTCCGTTTCTGTTTTGTTACTTACGAATCTAAAGATTTCGTAAGTATTTGATGACTTCCGTTTCTGTTTGTTTGTATGTTTGTTTGTTTGTTTGTAGGCACGATAACTCGAGAACGGAAGAAGCCTAACCAATGTCAAATTACAAACCAGTGATTCAGGAGGGTGATGGCTAGTGCTGATTAGATTTTTGGTCAAAATCGGTCAAACGGTCAAGGTCACGGTGAGGTCAAACATTCGATTTTTGATGGTTTGGTACAGATAACTCGAGACCGAAGAAGCTAACCAATGTCAAATTACACACTGATTCAGAGGTGATGGCTAGGGCTGATTAGATTTTGGCAAAATCGGTCAACGGTCAAGGTCACGGTGAGGTCAAACATTCGATTTTTGATGGTTTGGTACAGAATCAATCGTAGAAACTTCTGGTTTGCGTCGCACCTCTCTAGAGACAGCTTTATTAGCAAGGGTCAGAGGTCAAGTTGACGATTTCGTCAGTACCAGTCTATACTGCTTGTTTGTTTGTTTGTTTTGTATGTTGTTACTTACGAAATCTAAGTTTTCGTAAGTATATTGATGATTCCGTTTCTGTTGTTTGTTTGTTTGTATGTTTGTTTGTTTGTTTGTTTGTTTGTAGGCACGATACTCGAGAAACGGAAGAAGCTACCAATGTCAAATTTACAACCACGTGATTCAGGAGGGGATGGCAAGTGCTGATTAGATTTTGGTCGAAATCGTCACCGGTCAAGTCAACAGTGAGGTAAATATTCGATTTTTGATGGTTTGGTACAGATAACCTCGAGAACGGAGAAGCTACCAATGTTCAAATAGACCACTGATTCAGGAGGTGAATGGCTAAGTGCTGATTAGATTTTGGTCAAACTCGGTCAAGGTCAAGGTCACAGTGAGGTCAACACATCCAAAAAATGATACTCGAGCACGGAAGAAAGCTTACAATGTCAAATAACACGCACGTGATCAAGGAGGGTGGTGGCCTAGCGCTGATTAGATTTTGGTCAAAAATCGGTCAAAGGTCAAGGTCACAGTGAGTCAAAAAACACCAAAAAAACCCATTTTTTCGATTTTTGATGGTTTGGTACAGAATCATCGTAGAAACTCTGGTTTGGCGTCGCTACCTTCTCTAGAGACAGCTTTATTAGCACAAGGTCAGAGTCAAGTTGACGATTTCGTCAAGTACCAGTCTATGACTGCTGTTTGTTGTTTGTTTGTTTTGTAGGCACGATAACCGAAGAACGGAAGAAGCTACGCATTCAAATTACATCACGTGATTCAGAGGAATGGCTAAGCGCTGATTAAGATTTTGTCACATCGTCAAAGGTCAAGGTCCGTGCGGTCACATACTTCCAGTAAATTAACATGGAGAATGTGAGTATTTTTGCTTCGCTCGACTTACGATTCGTTAACTATCGATTTTAATTTTGTCTTCGGTTTTTTGCGACGCTTTCAAGAGCTTAAAAACTCGTTGTCGATTCTGGTAAAAATCGATGTTTTGGGAGACGTTTAAGATTGAATATAAAATATTCACTCGAAGCGTCAAGAGGTCGTCCCATGATGCAGTGCGGCTCGAGCAGAACGTCACGGGTCGTCCATAGATGCAGTGCGCTCGAGCAGACGTCCGTTGAGTCACGTTAAGGTTTTCCGTGTGCGCCGTGCACGGTTTTTTCAATAAAAGATGGTGTTTTAAAAAGTCATTTTTTTATCACCAATAAAGGTTATGTCCGCATGCCTGACTCGCTAGTGATTTCGCGTCGGATTATGTAAGATTGTTTGTGGAATGGCGAAATATTACGGTTTTGTGACTTGATAAAAATAATATTAATAATTGCGTGGAGAAATGCCGATTTTTGCTTTGCTCGACGTTACAAGTTCATTTTAACGTCGATTTTAATTTGTCTTCGGTTTGCGATCGATTAGGACGCTTAAAACTCGGTTGCGAAATTCTGGTAAAAATCGGATGTTTTATGAGATTTATGTCGGGTGTCGTATCTGACGGTATTATCATAGAAGATTATGCTAATGAGGGATTGTAAGACACAGCATTCACGCGCCTCGTTGCGTCGCTACCCTTCTCTCGAGACAGCTTTTATTATGACAAGGTCAGAGTCAAGTGACGATTTCGTAAATACCCAGTCTATGACTTGCTTGTTACTTACGAATCTAAAGATTTCGTAAGTATTATTGATGACTTCCGTTTCTGTTTGTTTGTTTGTTTGTTTGTATGTTTGTTTGTTTGTTTGTTTGTTTGTAGGCACGATAACCTCGAACGGAAAGAAAGCTAACCAATGTCAACATTACACCACGTATCAGGAGGTGATGGCTAGTGCTTGATTAGGTCAGGTCACGGTGAGGTCAAACATTCGATTTTTGATGGTTTGGTACAGATAACTCGAGAACGGAAGAAGCTACCAATGTCAAATTACACCGTGATTCAGGAGGGTGATGGCTAGTGCTGATTAAGATTTTGGTCAAATCGGTCAAACGTTCAAGGTCTACGGTGAGGTCAAACATTCGATTTTTGATGGTTTGGTACAGATAACTCGAGAACGGAGAAAGCTACCATGTCAATCACACCACGTGATTCAGGAGTGATGGCTAGGTGCTGATTAAGCTTTTGGTCAAAATTCAAGGTCAGGTCACAGTGAGGTCCAAATATTCGATTTTTGATGGTTTGGTACAGTAACATCGAGAACAGGAAGAACTACTAACCAATGTCAAATTACACCAACGTGATTCAGGAGGGTGATGGCTAGTGCTGATTTAGATTTGGTCAAAATCGGTCACGGTCAAGGTCACGGTGAGGGTCAAAACATTCGATTTTGAAACATGGTTTGGTTAACAGAATCAGCGTAGACAACTTCTGGGTTTGGCGTCGCTAGCCTTCTCTGAGACAGCTTTTAGTAGACAAGGTTCAGAGGTCAAGTTGACGATTTCGTAAGTACAGTCTATGACTGCTTGTTTGTTTGTTTGTGTGTGTGTGTGTGTGTTTGTGTGTTTGTTTGTAGGCACGATAACCGAGAACAAAGAAGCTACCAATGTCAATTACACACGTGATCAGGAGGGTATGGCTTAGTGCTGATTTAGATTTGGTCAAAATCGGTCAAAGGCAAGTCACAGTGAGGTCAAACATTCGTTGATGGTTGGGTACAGATTCATCGTATAAACTTCTTGGTTTGCGTCGCTACCTTCTCTAGAGACAGCTTTTATTAGACACGGTCAGAGGTCAAGTTGAACGATTTCGTAAGTACGCAGTCTATGAGCTGCTTGTTTGTGGTGTTGTTGGTTCTTATGTTCAATATGCGGTTTCACGAGGTTAGAAACAGAGCCCATTCCAGTGTGTGTGTGTGTGTGTGTGTGTGGGTGTGTGTGTGTGTGTGTGTGTGTGTGCGTGCGTGTGCGGCGTGTGTGGTTGTGTGTTTCGATTAACGTGACGTCTTAACGGCTGAACCAATCAGCGTTCTACCTTATTGAGACTGCGAATAAAGCATCACGCCTTCACTTCCTTCTTCATGCTGCGATTTTTTTACCCTGAGGAGTGGCAGGCACGAAAGCTTCGGTCACTATTATGTCGTGTTTGTTTTATCCTATTAAAGTTTCTGTAGTACCAAAAACATCTGTTTAATATAATATATATATATATAATATATATATATATATATTATCCACAACCACACATATATAATATATATATATAATATATAATAATTATATATATATAATATATATTGTTCGGCTGTGGAAATTTGCCAATACACCAGAATGGTCCCTCAGGGTTAGATATATCGATAAGTTATGTGTAGTTAATCCACACCTGGTTTTTAGAGGAATATAGTGTGATTCATACCGGGCTGCGACGGCTTGAGTTAGCCATTTTTTCTTTACCTGCGTTTTATTTTGGAACACACGCCATCTCAAACACCACGCCCATCTCAACAACCACGCCATCTCAACAACCACACCACAACGCCACTAAGGAAGCAACGAAACCAGCCCCACCCAATTTTTCCTTTCTCCTCCGGTAAACAAGTTGACGGTTGGAACCCACTCCCGCCCCAATTTCTCTGGAATGTTTCCTCCCCACCCACGCGCGTGAAGGGCAGGGCGGGCGCAGGAGAAATACAAAGGAAGAGAGAGCGCCTGAAAAAGCGGGCGCAGATAGCAGAGACTTGGGGGCAGTCGTGTGGAAGTCTTGGTCGCTTGGTCGTCGTGGTCGGTCGTGGTTTTGGGTCAGAAAGTCTGTCCGTGTCCAAGTCTCGTCGTAGACAGATTGGGCAGTCCGGGTGGACAGTCTTGGCAAATCATGTCGTGGTCCTGTCAAAGTCTGTCGTGGTCGCAAGTCTTCGTCGTAGACAGACTTGGGGCAGTCGGGTGGAAGTTTTGTCCTAGTGGCCGTGGGGAGAAGTGCGTACGACTGCCCTCCGTTGCAAGGCCCGAGATCAGGCGCGCTGTCTAGTGGCGTGGGGGAGAAGGAGTCCACGACCTGCCCACTGTTGCAAGGGCCCGAGATCAGGCGCGGGCTGTCCTAGTTGGCGCGTGGGGAGAGGGTCAACGAATGCCACCGTTGCAAGCCCAGATCAGGCGCAGGCTACGCTAGTTGCCGTGGGGAACGAGACGTCGGCGAACTGCCACCGTGCACCCGAGGGTGCGGGTAAGACCCTCGGTCTCGTGGGCCTTTTCGGTCATCCACGGCCCACGACCATAAAGGTCTACGGACCCCGTCTACCCCCTTGGCCTGTGAGGGAGGTCTTCTTTGTTTTTGTATGCATGCTGTGTGCCGGTGTCTGCCAAGTAGAAACTGTGTAAGTGTTGTAAAATAATAAAATTATAGTCGGTCGTATTGCTTTTGCATTCTTTTGTTGCTTGTATATTGCATGAATTCCCTTGCTTGTGTTGTGTGTGCAATATGTGCTTTGTAATAATGTGCTTGTGTGAAATGTATCTCCGTTCGTCGTGCTCTTTCCCCATTGAAATGCCATCTTGCATCCACGTAAAGGATTGGTAAGTGGTTTAGAACACGCCAGTAAATAATCTGAACCGTCAGGTCGCGATAACTCCGCTCGGTTATCCCTGCAGCACGGACGAGCCGCTTAAGCCGTTTCGTGTCCGGAGTCGACCTACGGCGTGGTACAACCCTCGGTAACGCTAACCGCGTGGGTTACTTAGGTTATAATCGACATTCGGTGATTCACCCTATTTCGCGCGGGTAGAATGCGGACTGGGTTGTGGTGAGGTTAAACCCCCCCTGGCTAGCTCCTGGCGTAGTTCCAAGAGGGTTCAACACTGAATTGTCCGTTTTCCCGGTGGGCAAGCGTCGCGATTTTGAGTTACGTGGCCGATCGCACGCCGGGCGGGGCGAAATTCGTAACACACAACCCAGTCCGCATTCTACCCGCGCGAAATAGGGTGAATCACCGAATGTCGATATACCTAAGTACCCACGCGGGTAGCGTACCGAGGAGTTGTACCACGCCGTAGGTCGACTCCGGACACGAACCGCTTAAGCGGCTCGTTCCGTGCTGCAGGGATAACCGAGCGGAGTTATCGCGACCTGACGGTTCAGATTATTTACTGGGTGTCTAAACCCACTACCAATCCTTACGTGATGCAAGATGGCACTTTCAATGGGGAAAGAGACGACGAACGGGATACATTTCACACAAGCACATTATTACAAAGCACATATTGCACACACAACACAAGCAAGGAATCATGCAATATACAAGCAACAAATAGAATGCAAAAGCAATACGACCGACTATAATTATTATTTTACAACACTTACACAGTTTCTACTTGGCAGACACGGCACCACAGCATGCATACAAAAACAAAGAAGACCTCCCTCACAGGCAAGGGGGTAGACGGGGTCCGTAGACCTTTATGGTCGTGGGCCGTGGATGACCGAAAAGGCCCACGAGACCGAGGGTCTTACCCGCACCCTCGTGGTGCGACGGTGGGCAGTCGCCGACGTCTCGTCCCCACGGCAACTAGCGTAGCCGCGCCTGATCTGGGCTTGCAACGGTGGGCATTCGTTGACCCTTCTCCCCACGCGCCACTAGGACAGCCCGCGCCTGATCTCGGGCCTTGCAACAGTGGGCAGGTCGTGACGCCTTCTCCCCAACGGCCACTAGGACAGCGCGCCTGATCTCGGGCCTTGCAACGGTGGGCAGGTCGTGACGCCTTCTCCCCACGGCCACTAGGACAAAACTTCCACCCGACTGCCCCAAGTCTGTCTACGACGAAGACTTGGACCACGACAGACTTTGACTCAGGACCACGACATGATTTGACCAAGACTTCCACCCGGACTGCCCAATCTGTCTACGACGAAGACTTGGACACGACAGACTTCTGACCCAAAACCACGACCGACCACGACGACCAAGACGACCAAGACTTCCACACGACTGCCCCAAGTCTCTGCTATCTGCGCCCGCTTTTTCAGGCGCTCCTCTTCCTTTTATTTCTCCTGCGCCCGCCCTGCCCTCTCACGGCGCGTGGGTGGGGGGAAACATTCCAGAGAAATTGGGGCGGGAGTTTGGTTTCCAACCGTCAAACTTGTTTACCGGAGGAGAAATTGGGGTGGGGCTGGTTTCGTTGCTCCTTTAGTGGCGTTGTGGTGTGTTGTTGAAGATGGCGTGGTTGTTGAGATGGCTGTGGTGTTTGAGATGGCGTGGTTGTTCCAAAATAAAACGACAGGTAAAGAAAAAATGGCTAACTCAAGCGTCGCAGCCCGGATGAATCACACATATTCCCTCTAAAAACCAGGTGTGGATTAACTACACATAAACTTATCGATATATCTAACCTGAGGACCATTCTGGTGTATTGGCAAATTTCCACAGCCGTAACAATATATATTATATATATATATATATATATTATATATATATATTATATATGTGTGTGTATGTGGATATATATATATATATATATATTATATATATATATATATATATTTAAACAGATGTTTGGTACTACAGAACTTTAATAGGATAAAACAAACACGACATAATAGTGACCGAAGCTTTCGTGCTGCACTCCTCAGGGTAAAAAAATCGCAGCAAGTGAAGAAGGAAGTGAAGGCGTGTGCTTTATTCGCAGGTCTCAATAAGGTAGACGCTGATTGGTTCAGCCGTAATGACGTCACGGTTAATCCGAAACACACACCACACACGCACGCACACGCACGCACACACACACACACACACACACACACCACACACACACACACACACACACACTTGGAATGGGCTCTGTTTCTACCTCGTGAAACCGCATATGAACATAAGAACCAACAACACACAAACAAGCAGTCATAGACTGGTACTTACGAAATCGTCAACTTGACCTCTGACCTGTCTAATAAAAGCTGTCTCTAGAGAAGGTAGCGACGCAAACCAGAAGTTTATACGATGAATCTGTACCAACCATCAAAAATCGAATGTTTGACCTCACTGTGACCTTGACCTTTGACGATTTTGACCAAAATCTAATCAGCACTAGCCATCACCCTCCTGAATCACGTGGTGTAATTTGACATTGGTAGCTTCTTCTGTTCTCGAGTTATCGTGCCTACAAACAAACACACAAACACACACACACACACACAAACAAACAAACAAGCAGTCATAGACTGGTACTTACGAAATCGTCAACTTGACCTCTGACCTTGTCTACTAAAAGCTGTCTCTAGAGAAGGTAGCGACGCAAACCAGAAGTTTCTACGTGATTCTGTACCAAACCATCAAAAATCGAATGTTTGACCTCACCGTGACCTTGACCTTGACCGATTTTGACCAAAATCTAATCAGCACTAGCCATCACCCTCCTGAATCACGTGGTGTAATTTGACATTGGTAGGTTCTTCCGTTCTCGAGTTATCTGTACCAAACCATCAAAAATCGAATATTTGACCTCACTGTGACCTTGACCTTTGACTGATTTTGACCAAAACTAATCAGCACTAGCCATCACCCTCCTGAATCACGTGGTGTGATTGACATTGGTAGCTTTCTCCGTTCTCGAGTTATCTGTACCAAACCATCAAAAATCGAATGTTTGACCTCACCGTGACCTTGAACGTTGACCGATTTTGACCAAAATCTAATCAGCACTAGCCATCACCCTCCTGAATCACGTGGTGTAATTTGACATTGGTAGCTTCTTCCGTTCTCGAGTTATCTGTACCAAACCATCAAAAATCGAATGTTTGACCTCACCGTGACCTTGACCTAATCAGCACTAGCCATCACCCTCCTGAATCACGTGGTGTAATTTGACATTGGTAGCTTCTTCCGTTCTCGAGTTATCGTGCCTACAAACAAACAAACAAACAAACAAACATACAAACAAACAAACAAACAAACAGAAACGGAAGTCATCAATATACTTACGAAATCTTTAGATTTCGTAAGTAACAAGCAGTCATAGACTGGTATTACGAAATCGTCAACTTGACTCTGACCTTGTCTAATAAAAGCTGTCTCGAGAGAAGGTAGCGACGCAAACGAGCGCGTAATGCTGTGTCTTACAATCCCCCTCATTAGCATAATCTTCAGTGCATAATACCTCAGATACGACACCCGACATAAATCTCATAAAACATCCGATTTTTACCAGAATTTCGACAACCGAGTTTTAAGCGTCCTAACGATCGCAAAAACCGAAGACAAAATTAAAATCGAGTTAAAATGAACTTGTAACGTCGAGCAAAGCAAAAATCGGCATTTCTCCACGCAATTATTTAATATTATTTTATCAAAGTCACAAAACCGTAATATTCGGCCATCCACAACAATCTTTACATAATCCGACGCGTCTAGCGAGTCAGGCATGCGACGATAACCTTTATTGGGATAAAAAAATGACTTTTAAACACCATCTTTATTGAAAAAACCGTCACGCGCACACGGAAAACCTTAACGTGACTCAACGCGCGTCTGCTCGAGCGCACTGCATCATGGACGACCCGTGACGTCTGCTCGAGCGCACTGCATCATGGGACGACCCTTGACGCTTCGAGTGAAATATTTTTATTCAATCTTAAAACGTCTCCAAAACATCCGATTTTTACCAGAATTTCGACAACCGAGTTTTAAGCATCTGAAGCGATCGCAAAAACCGAAGACAAAATTAAAATCGAAGTTAAAACGAACTCGTAACGTCGAGCGAAGCAAAAATACTCACATTTCTCCATGTTAATTTACGGAATATGTTTGACCCACTGTGACCTTGACCTTTGACCGATTTGACCAAAATCTAATCAGCGCTAGCCATTCCTCCTGAATCACGTGATGTAATTTGACATTGGTAGCTTCTTCCGTTCTCGAGTTATCGTGCCTACAAACAAACAAACAAACAAACAGCAGTCATAGACTGGTACTTACGAAATCGTCAACTTGACCTCTGACCTTGTCTAATAAAAGCTGTCTCTAGAGAAGGTAGCGACGCAAACCAGAAGTTTCTACGATGATTCTGTACCAAACCATCAAAAATCGAATGTTTTGGATGTTTGACCTCACTGTGACCTTGACCTTTGACCGATTTTGACCAAAATCTAATCAGCGCTAGCCACCACCCTCCTGAATCACGTGGTGTATATTTGACATTGTAGCTTCTTCCGTTCTCGAGTTATCATTTTTTGGATGTTTGACCTCACTGTGACCTTGACCTTTGACCGATTTGACCAAAATCTAATCAGCACTAGCCATCACCCTCCTGAATCAAGTGGTCTAATTTGACATTGGTAGCTTCTTCCGTTCTCGAGTTATCTGTACCAAACCATCAAAAATCGAATATTTGACCTCACTGTGACCTTGACCGTGACCGATTTCGACCAAAATCTAATCAGCACTTGCCATCACCCTCCTGAATCACGTGGTGTAATTTGACATTGGTAGCTTCTTCCGTTCTCGAGTTATCGTGCCTACAAACAAACAAACAAACAAACAAACATACAAACAAACAAACAAACAGAAACGGAAGTCATCAATATACTTACGAAAACTTTAGATTTCGTAAGTAACAAACATACAAAACAAACAAACAAACAAGCAGTCATAGACTGGTACTTACGAAATCGTCAACTTGACCTCTGACCTTGTCTAATAAAAGCTGTCTCTAGAGAAGGTAGCGACGCAAACCAGAAGTTTCTACGATGATTCTGTACCAAACCATCAAAAATCGAATGTTTGACCTCACCGTGACCTTGACCGTTGACCGATTTTGACCAAAATCTAATCAGCCCTAGCCATCACCCTCCTGAATCACGTGGTGTAATTTGACATTGGTAGCTTCTTCTTGTCTCGAGTTATCTGTACCAAACCATCAAAAATCGAATGTTTGACCTCACCGTGACCTTGACCGTTGACCGATTTTGACCAAAATCTAATCAGCACTAGCCATCACCCTCCTGAATCACGTGGTGTAATTTGACATTGGTAGCTTCTTCCGTTCTCGAGTTATCGTGCCTACAAACAAACAAACAAACATACAAACAAACAGAAACGGAAGTCATCAATATACTTACGAAATCTTTAGATTTCGTAAGTAACAAACAGAAACGGAAGGCATCAATATACTTACGAAATCTTTAGATTTCGTAAGTAACAAGCAGTCATAGACTGGTACTTACGAAATCGTCAACTTGACCTCTGACCTTGTTCTAATAAAAGCTGTCTCTAGAGAGAGGTAGCGACGCAAACCAGAAGTTTCTACGATGATTCTGTACCAAACCATCAAAAATCGAATGTTTGACCTCACTGTGACCTTGACCTTTGACCGATTTTGACCAAAATCTAATCAGTACTAGCCATCACCCTCCTGAATCACGTGGTGTAATTTGACATTGGTAGCCTCTTCCGTTCTCGATATCGTGCCTACAAACAAACACACAAACACACAAACAGAGGATGGAAGTCATCAATAAAGATTTTCGTAGAACAAACACACAAACAGAGGACGGAAGTCATCAATATACTTACGAAATCTTTAGATTTCGTAAGTAAAAAAACACTTCCAGAGTAGAGGCAGATCTCGGATTTCTTTTTAAATTTTGGATAAGAATCGATTCAAATGACCCAAACAAAACTGTTGAATTAAGGCTCAAAAGTGTATTTTCTGCAAAAAGGGTAGAGACAATAGTGGGTACCAACCAACCCCTTGAACTTTCCCCCTCCCACCCAACTTTTCGTCTTTCGATCCGCCTATGCAAAGAGCAGAATGTGCGGCCCATACATTTCGATAATTTGGTTGGGAGCGCCCTCCAGTGTCAAACTCAACAGGCAAACACAGAGGTATTTGAGTAAGTGAGATGGCTGCACACCATTTCTGCATTCCCTAAAACCCTGAATACAACCTTTGAAATCAGAATGTTGAATGACGATCTTTGTGAACACACCACACTGCTTCTTCGACCGACCGTGGTTCTCGTAATTTTGGAAGTGCTTGTCCAGACGGATAAAAATATGTCCAAATGTGCAACAATGGATTAATATAAATCATATATCCCTTATTCAGCAAGAAATGTGGCACCACATAAAAGTGGAGCCGTTGCTCTGTGAAAGTCTTTCTGGCATTGTCCATTGACCGTGCTTATAAAATGAGCATTATCAAGCCTTCCCATTGTTTCACCTTACATGCATTTTGTGTGTTTATTGCTTTCAGAAAACCCATGAAGAAGCGAAGTGACAGAGAGTAAATATCCAAAAAGCCAGCGAATGAAGGAACAGGAAAATAGGAGATGGATGAGTGAAGGAAACACATTTAAGTGCAAGTAAGCGGATTGGGTAAAGTTGGGTTAATCCTAAGTATAGTAAGTTTGTAGTAACAATAAACAGTAAATCTCACTATATTTAGACACTAAACTTTCAACACTTTCATGTTTGTGATAACTTTCGAATGATTTAGTGGTGTAATGGTTAGAGTGTCTGCCTTGCGTCTCAGAGGTTGATGGTTCAAACCCTGGCTGAGTCACACCAAAAACTTTTTAAATGGCATATGCTGCTTCCTTGCTTGACGATCAGCATAAGGATAAGAGTATGGACATGATAGGTTGGCATCCATGAGGAGGAGAAAATTCCCCTTTAGGAAATGCACCACTCAATGTGGTGAGAGAGGCAATGCAATTATTGTGATGTTTCTGTTACCCACAGTGCCCCCAGGAAGTGATGGCACTTCCCTTAAGATCAGTGGCTGTTTGTCTTGTCGAACAGTCTTGTCTTGTGTCTCGTATATTCGTCTGTATGGCCAGGTGTGATACGTGTGTGTGTGTGTGTGTCTATATATGTGACAGCTCCATTACACAGATATGTCAACAAGTCACTTGAGCCAAGTCTTAAGTCACCGTAGTGTTACTTCAACTTGTGTCAAGTCACACACTTACTTATAAACCCTAGAGTACATGCTATCAAGGAATTAAGACACAGGGCTTCATTTATTGTTCCGAAAAGAGGTTTGACTCAAGTTTTGATTTGTAGACTTCATACAGTGGACATTTTTTTGCTTTATTCCCAGCAAAGATAAATTTATATTAAATTTACTTCTTACATCTCATGTACTTGAGCATATATATATGTACATGAGACTAGTCAGGAACCTCAGCTTTGTTAAAATGGTTTAAACATAGAATCAAAGCATTCATTGTGGAATGGGCAAAGAGATTTAAATAATTTACTTGTATATTTAATATGTACGTTAAAATGAAATGTAGAACTTATTACCTCTGCCACCGAAGGTGAAGGAGGTTATGTTTTCATCCCTTTCTGTCTGTTTGTCTGTTCGTCTGTTTGTCTGTTTGTTGTTGTTTGTGTACAGGATATCTCAAAAAGTTGTGGACGGATCCGGAAGAAATTTTCCGGACAGGTTCGGTTTGTGACAAGGACGAACTGATTAGATTTTGGTGAAGATCCAGATCCGACGACTATAATTTTTAAGTGATTCTTTAACATTGAGAGATAGGGCCAAAAAGGATATATAGCACGATATTTCCAAAAGTTGTAGACGGATTCGGATGAAACGTGGTGGATATGTTGGGTGTGTGACAAGGAAGAAAATATTCAATTTTCGTGAAGATCCGAATCCAGACCTGATAATTTTTTAAGTGATTCTTTACCATTGAGAGATAGGGCTAAACTAATATATATCACAATATCTCAAAAAGTTGGGGACAGATTCGGATGAAACTTGGTGGACAGGTTGGGTCTGTCACCTGACAAATTGATTCGATTTTGGTGAAGATCCGGATCCGGATCCGACTACTAAAATTTTGAAGTGATTCTTCACCATTGAGAGATAGGGCTCAAAAACGATATATAGCACGATATCTCAAAAATGTATTGGGCCAGATATTTTCTCGTGGATCAGGCATTACAGGGCGGAGGTACGTGCTCCACCGAGTGTCCTAGTTACCTTCAGTTGCCATCTTTTAAGATACCGTAGTTTTTTTATGTATCATTAAAAAAAAAAAAGATAAGTTATGATATAATTTACAATTATTGACGAAGTTGAAATAATCCAAGTCAACTGACATATTTCAATTATCCCAAAATCTTTTTTATTGGGTCAGGACGTGCACGGGATTACCGATCAGGGACTGACCGGGAATGATAATGGTTTAAATAAAGTTTTCACATATAGCCACGTTGGTAAGACTAGTGCCTGCCGATTGGACGTGGTGTGGTGTCTGAAGAGTGGACACTCCCTTTAACCTCGGTGGTGCATGATATGCGACCTGGCGGCAGTGAGCGCTGGCGTGCTGCACATGTGCATGTACATGGTGTATGTCGTCATTGACCGAACTGCGCACGCTCATGATGGAAAATCGTTAACCATATATTTTAAACTCCGTTTTAATTTGATGTTTAGTCGACGATTATTTTCTGAACATTGTCAACAAATCATTGGAAACTCAAGTCGCAAACAAGTCGCAAGTCCCCAGACATCAAGTGCCAAGTCCGAGTCTCAAGTCAATTTTATTTCCGACACCCAAAATAAACTATAAATTCCTGTAAATAAAGTCGAACGTCAGGACTGGCCAGTCATTTCGTGAAACACTTAAGCCAATAACAATTACCAAAATTACACATTTATACGAATAAGAGCAAAGTGCCTTGTGGAGAGATACCACAAAGTGCTTCGTTTATGGTCCAAGTTTCCTTTAAATTATGAACAGAGTTACCATAATCTACCGCCTTATTCTCTGAGACAATGTGTGAATGTGTCAAGCTTTTCAGGCAAACAAAACTGTGTTCCACCATATTTCTCTCAATTTTTGCCTTCTGAGTTTTATATATTGCCATCGTTGCACAAGTTAAAATAAAGTTGACAAGGAGATCCCGTGACTTGCTCTGCTTCTTAACCGGGTGTCTGATGATGAAGAGTATTGGTGAGAAGTGAAGCCAGAAGCGCAAAAGTAAGTTATTCATCAGCAAGAAAATTGGCTGACGATGCTGACATTGTAGGTACATGTGAAATACAGTTTCTGTAGTAGTAGTAGTAGTGGTAGAAGTAGTCGTCAGCTTTCATAATCATAGGTATAGTTGGCTGAGATAGAAGGTTATTGACCTCTTATTATCTTTATCATGAGGAAAAAAAACAAAAAACCCCATCTCTGTGAAAATGAGTGAGAATTCGCTGAACAGAAAACCAGCAAAGAGGTCAAAACACGCCCCTTGCTTGCATTGATTGATATGCCATACCCCCTTAAGTAAATAAGGGTGACTACAAAACATGATGAAATAGCATGAATCATAAAGACTGCATGATTCAGCAAGAGTGAAACACTATTTGAAGTACAGCAAGCAGCGTGTCAGTCACTAAACTCTTCACTTAAGGAATCAACGCCAAGTGTCATCACGAACTTTACGGCAAAGGTAGGGTGGATCTCTGCCTTAGTTTATCTGAATTTTGTTTTTATTTTTATTGTTATTTTTTCCAACGCACATGATAATAATCAAGATTGGCCGCAAGATGAAGAAAAATATATCGTTCGTGTTTCGTGATTATTTAACAATGGATTTTCTATTACAAAAAAACCTCCAATGATTTATCATGAGATGTGATAGAAATATGATGAAAAGGTCATCAAGTCTCATAAGAAATGACTGTAAGGGATAGTTATAAAATTATTATGAAAAGGTCATCAAGTCTCATAAGAAATGACTGTAAGGGATGGATATGCTCACAAAGTCATTAACACTGACAAGTACTGAAAGACAATGCAAAGGTTATAGGTTATAGGTATGGTTTCGTTTTTGGAAATAGTCAAAGATTATTGACTAAACCACATGCATCATGCGAAACTATATATATATATATGATCAGAGAAGAGCAACATGTATTATATATATATATATATATAATATTATATATATATATATATATATATATATATATGTTGTATTTATATATGTACTACCCAAACCCGAAGCTCTGCGCGAAGTTTCTAAAGTAAGGGTTCGTTAGTACGTCAATATATCCAATGTTCACAATGTGATTTACAGAATTTCTTTATTTTTTTATTACAGAATTTACAGAATATTCTTTATTTTCTTTATTACAGAATTTGCAGAATTTACAGAATACAATGTTTCTTGTTACATTTTTTTGTGTCAAATGCACCTTCTGAGGTAGTCATCATGTGCAGAAGAGGGTTTTACATTACAGACGCTGTTTTCTAGGAGTGGCATTCCACCTCTCAGCGGTGACTTCACACGTCGCCGTGCAAACGAATGGAAAAATTAGAAAATCGCCAAAAATTCCCAAACCTGTCCGTTAGGCGCGATCTCACATAGCCTATGCTGTACATTAGACCACAGAGCATCCGCATGCCCAAAGTGGCGACAATCCGTCCAGCAGTTTCGGAGGAGAAACGTCGACAATATATGGCTTCGCGTATTAATATTATAATTACATATATATATATATATATATATATATATATATATATATATATATATATATATGTTGTCCAGTTGGTCACTGAAAAACATTGGCAGGGTTATCATGGAAAGGGATTCCTCCAAAATTTGTTCTCAGGGTCCATGTAGAGATGCCACTTGTCCCAAGGTCGCCATAAGGGAACCCACACTTGATTTGAATTAATTGTGATTCCAGGGTCCTATAAATGTACTCCTATAACGGATTCAAATCAAGATTGAATATTAGCGCTTTCCTCTGTCGATGTTTCATAGAGTAAACAAAAGTGTTGAAGGTAATTTGCACCAATTGTGTTGAATAGTTTTGTGTTGAATCACTTCAACAATTGTGTTGAATCACTTCCGGTTCTGGGTTTGGAGCATTGGCAGGTCTCCTTGGGGGCAACCTGCTGACGATCTCAAAGTTAAGTTTCCGGTCGTTATTTGTCCCGTTTTAACTGCTTATCTCACCTACATGTTACTGTGTGTTCCTAGTTCGGTTTTGTTTCAAAAATCGTGCTATTTGTGAGATTTCATCGAACTTGTCTTACTGGGTGCTTGAGGCCTATCGTTGAGGCCTACCCTTTGTTCCCCTCGGTGTTACGATCATGTTTATTTGTTTTTTCTCCCCATTATCTTAAATTTCTATCTTTCCCACTTTCTTAACGTCCCCCATCCCAACTAATCACTCTATTTCTTATCTTGAAAAAAACACTACCTTTCTCCGATTCTTCTTCTTCTTCTACTTCATCTCCTCTTCTTCTCCCTCCTCTTCTTCTTCCTCGATTTTTTTCTACAACACTTCCAAGACCTAATCTGTTGAAAACTCTCTCAAACATTAATAATAATAACAAAAACGATCTCTTATAATGCTTCAT
>CM068955.1:46165726-46188493 GCA_035128595.1 Eptatretus atami
AAAAAGAGAGAGATTCTCTTCTGGATCTGATTTTGACAAATTTCCCTGACAATATCTGCTGCTCTTCCTCTGCTCCAATTGGTTCTATCTGACCACGTCCTTGTCAAAGTGGACATCTCTCTGGCTATTATCCGAGACAAGCCTCACGCGTCAAGTCTGGCATTTCACTCAAGCCGACTGGCAGGGTCTCCAAGCAGCCATCAAACTTATAGACTGGTCTCCTATCTCTACTTTCTCCAACATCAACTCATCCTCGAATTCTTTCAAAGAAACTTGCTCTCCCTCATGGCACAGATTTATCCCCTCTGCGTCTTCAGTTGTCCTACCCTTCCTCCCGCCTTGGTTTCACGGAAGCTTGTGGCAAGGTTCAGTTGGCCCTGAAACAACTTGCCTTTGCTCATGAAAGCAAACCCAACTGATGGCAATCTCAGTTCCTCCCATAAAGCTCGGGAACAAGTGTGTATCTACCCTCAGGAGAGCCAGAAAACAAACATCTTTCGAAGCTCAAGTCTGAACTGTCAAACCTCTCTCCCTCTCAAAATCCTGGTGCGTCCAATCAAATCTGTTTTTGGTGTATGTTCCCTCTCCATCCCTCCTTACCTCAAATGGCCGCACTGCTGATACCGCACGTGAAAAAGCTGAATGTCTAAACTCGGTGTTTGCAGATAAATCTTGTGTCCAAAACCACATAACTTTCTCTACCCACCTTACCAGTTCACCCCCAACTGTCCCTGACTCTGTGTCCTTTTCTCCTGACAAGGTGGAGAGCTTGCTGTCAAACCTCGACTCAGATTCCGCATCCGGTCCAGACGGCATCAGCCCACCTGTCCTCAAAGCCTGCTCTTCCGCTCTTGCTCACCCTCTCTCTGTTCTATCACCCTCTCATTTGCTAAGGTCATCTGCCATCTGCATCAAAATCAGCAACATCACTGCCCTGCATAAAAAAGGTACAAAAACAGATCCTGCAACTACAGACCAATCAGCCTTCTCCAATCATCAGCAAGGTTATGGAATCCATCATCGCTTCAGACATGAAATCCTTCCTCTTCTCCAATGGATTGATTTCCGATCATCAATTTGGTTTCAGACCAGGTCAACTCTACCCTGGATATGCAGCTTTGCTCTCACAACAATGGATGGAGGTTCTCAATGCCAGACAGGAATCCGAGCCGTATCCTGGAATATCACGTGCTTTTGACATGGTCTGGCACCCTGTCCTGCTCACCAAACTCTCTTCCTATGGATCCAAGGCCATCTCACTCATGGCTGCAGACTTCCTCTCCTGTCGCAGTCAATGTGTGGCCCTAATGGAGTTCTTTCATCCCCTCTTCCTGTCCAGGCTGGAGTTCCTCAAGGTAGCGTTTCTGGGCTCTGTTCTTTTTCTGGTTTTCATCAATGATCTCTCCGACTCTCTGGAAAATGCTCTATATCTTCTTTGCTGATGACTCCACCCTCTGCCGTACCATCGGTCATCCCTCAGACCAGCAAGCAGCAGCTTCTTCGCTCACTGCAGATCTGGATAAAATCAACCGGTCCAACACGTGGAACATGTCTTTTAATCCAGACAATCTCACACTCTCACGATGTCTCTTCGAAAGGACCGTTCAGAACCCCCCCCCCCCCATCCACTTCTCAACAATCCTTTGGAAGAAGTCCTTTCTTTCAAGCTTCTGGATCTCACTATCTGCCATGACCTGCCATGAAACCACATTTCAAACCTCGCCTCCAAAGCCAGTCCGCCGACTGGGATCTCCGTCGTGCAAAGTCCTTCCTCAGTCCACCTGAGCTCCTGACCACTTACAAAGCTTTTGTCCGCAGCCTGATGGAGTACTGCTCTCCCCTCTGGGCTGGTGCTCCTGCTCCACCTTTCTCGGCTTCAGGCTGTAGAAACCAAGGCATTTCGGATCATTGGCATCTCCGCAATGAGGCTGAGTCTTTGGCCTCTCACTCAATCACCGCAGGTTGGTCGGTGGTCTTTCTGTCTTCTACCGTCTCCTCTCCAGCCTCGCCCCCCCCCCCGCCTCTCTCTGCGATTTGTCCCCACATTTCCACAGGGCGCTCAAGGTCCGCCAACAACCACTTCTGGTAAAACTACCAAATCACGAATCACTGCTCACCTTCACTCTTTCATTCCTCTTTTTTCCCACCTTTGGAATAACTCCCTCACTCCATTCATTCCTATTCTTTCCTCCAGGCCTTCAAAACAGCTGTTCACCACCACCTCTTATCATCCCCCATCAAAATCCTTGATCTTTTTACCCCCGATAATCCACCAAGCCCACCTCCTTCAAATTCCCTGCTTTCCTTCCTGAAAGTCCTGTAATGTCATCTTCTATTCCCCATGTTCCCGCCCGTTCCATCCTCTCCCTTCACAAGATCTCCTAATGTCTCTGTTCCCTACTGTTTTGTCCTTCCCTTCTCACTCCCCTCTTGTCTCATGCCCCCTTGCTGTGCGTTGTGTGTTAGCTCTTCACACGAGGAGCCTCGACAAGGTATACAAATTTTTTTTTTCCAAAAGTTCATCATGAAGACAACAAATTATGCAAAAACAATTTTTTATCTGTCACTTCGCTCATAATATTTAAAAAAATAAATTTGTGACAACTGCGTAAAATGTAGATTTTTTGTAAAAATGCTTTTAATTGTTTATTTTATCTCACTTTGCATGTATCTCTGCTGTAAGTATTCTAGACTAGGCTAAACCAGACTGGAATGGCTGCCATCCGTTGGAACCAAAGATGGAGGTTGAAAGGAACACCACAGCAAATTAATTGTTTACAATGTAGAAGCTGCAGCTGCACATAACACACATCTCGATTTGAAAGCAGCGCTTGGTGACCCCAACAATGTGAAGGCATAAAATATTGGCAGCGGCTTCAACTGTTTCTGTAATTTCCGCAGATGAAACAAAGCTATTTTTTTTTGTATACCTTGTCGAGGCTCGTATGAGAGCTAAACACACAACGCACATCAAGGGGGGGGGCATGAGACAGGAGGGGAGGGAGTGGGAAGGACAAAACAGTGGGGAACAGAGACATTTGGAGATCTGTGGAATGGAGAGGGATGGGATGGGGAACATGGGGAATAGAAGATGGACATTACAGGGAATTCCAGGAAGGAAAGCAGGGAATTTGAAGGAGGTGGGCTTGTGTGGATTATCGGGGTAGAAAAGATCGAGGATTTGGATGGGGGATGACAGAGGTGGTGGTGAACAGCTGTTTTGAAGGCCTGGAGGGAAGAATGGGAATGAATAGAGTGAGGGAGTTTATTCCAAAGGCGGGAAAAAAGAGGAATGAAAGAGTGAAGGTGAGCAGTGATTCGTGATTTTGGGTAGTTTTACCAGAAGGGGGTTGTTGGCGGACCTTGAGCGCCCTGGGGAAATGTGGTAGGGAAAATCGCAGAGAGAGCAGAGGGGGCGAGGCTGGAGAGGAGACGGTAGAAGACAGAAAGACCACCGACCAACCTGCGGTGATTGAGTGAGAGGCCGAAAGACTCAGCCTCATTGCGGGAGATGCAATGATCCGAAATGCCTTGGTTTCTACAGCGTGAAGCCGAGAAAGGTAGGAGGCAGGAGAACCAACCCAGAGGGAGAGCAGTACTCCATCAGCTGTGGACAAAAGGCTGTGAACCAAGGGCGGGAGGAAGGGTAGGACAACTGAAGACGAGAGGGGATAAATCTGTGCATGAGGGAGAGCAAATTTCTTTGAAAGAATAACCAGGATGATTTGATGTTGGAGAAAGTAGAGATAGGAAACCAGTCTATAAGTTTGAGTGCTGCTTGGAGACCCTGCCATTTGGCTTGAGTGAAATTCCAGACTCGATGGCGGTGAGGTGGTTCTCTGATAATAGCCAGAGAGATGTCCACTTTGACAGGACGTGGTCAGAAGAACCGATTGGAGCAGAGGAAGAGCAGAGATATTGTCAGGGAAATTTGTCAAAATCAGATGCAGAAGAGATGGAGTACCATTGGTTGAGATCCGGGTAGGGAAGTTGACCGATTGAGTCAGTCCCAATGAGTCGCAGAAAGCTTTTGCTGAGGTGCCATGACAGGTGAGAGAGGCGCACACCTCGCCAACTGGCATGATGACAATTGAAGTCGCCACATATGAGGAAGAGAGAGTTTGGATGAGAAGATAGAAGTTGATCCATGTTTTCAGATAGTGAGGTGTAGAAGGAGTCATCACTGTTAGGTGGACGGTACAGTACACATATAAACATGAGGTGGGAGTGGAGGGGAAGCCGTAGCCAGAGGTATTCCTGGGGTGTGGGGGAGTTAGGGCAATGCATGGAGAGTGGGGAATAGAGTCTTTGATGAAGAGAGCAACTCCTCCACCAGGGAGAAGCTCAGGTCTGTCAAACCAGAGGAGGGAGTTACCAGGGAGAGATACTTGGGAGTCAGACACGTCTTGGGGGAGGAAAGTTTCTGTTAGGCAGATTATGTCTGGTTTATCAGTGGCAACCTGTATGGAAAGATCTGAAAGGTTTGAGCAAAGGCCCCGGATATTTGAGGTCCACACTTTTAATGAAGAGGTAGGGAGGAGGCTTTGGGTGCAGGGGGTGGGGGGGAGGGTGAGGGTAGGACAAGGGACGAGGGGGGAGGTAAGGAGGGTTGTTGAAAGAGTGTGGGGAATTGCAGAATAGCTAGGGGAGGGGCGAATGAGGAGGAGTAAAGGCTCTGGTGCTGGGGGAGAGGGGGGACAAGAGAGGGGGAAGAAGGCAGTTGAGGATTTGAGGAGGTGGAGTGAAGAGGTGGACGTGAGAGGGCAGTGGAAGGAGGCAGCTTTGTGGATGGGAGGGGGCAACTTTGCGAAGGATGAGTGAGGGGATGAATGGTGGGAGAAAGGTGAGGGGGGAGTTTTTGAGAGAGGTGAGAGGGAGGCTTGGAGGGAGAAGAGTGGGATGGTTGCTTTGAGAGTGAGGGTGAGAGGAGTGAGTTGGCATTGAAGTTGGAAAAAAGAATGGTTGATGGAAAGCGAACATTCATAGCAAACTGGGGTTTTAAAAAGTTTTAGGTCAGTTATGCGATTAAACACATTTCTTGAGGGATGCAATAAAGGCGAATTCAGAGAATGGAGAGAAGAACCCTGTAACAGTTGGATTTTTTAGGCAAGGTATGAAGGAAAGATCGAATTGAGAGCAGTCTGTTTAAATAGCAGAAGAGTCGTGCATTCTGATACAGTAAAGAGTACCACATGTGTGAAAGAGGAAGAGAAGGTGAAAGAGGAAGATGAAGCATTATAAGAGATCGTTTTTGTTATTATTATTAATGTTTGACAGACTTTTCAACAGATTAGGTCATGGAAGTGTTGTAGAAAAAATCGAGGAAGAAGAAGAGGTGATGAGGAAGAAGAGGAGATGAAGAAGACGAAGAAGAAGAAGAAGAAGAAAAAGAAGAATCGAGACTCGTGAGTGTGCAAGGAGAAAGGTAGCGTTTTTTTTGTTTGTTTTTTTTGTTAAGATAAGAAATAGAGTGATTAGTTGGGAGGGATGGGGGATGTTAGGAAAGTGGGGAAGATAGAAATGAAGAGTAATGGGGAGAAAAACAAATAAACATGATCGTACACCGAGGGGAACCGTCGGCCTCAAGCCTCAAGGTTTGCCTCAAACAC
Organism: Eptatretus atami; assembly: GCA_035128595.1. NCBI lineage: Eukaryota > Metazoa > Chordata > Myxini > Myxiniformes > Myxinidae > Eptatretus > Eptatretus atami. The sequence goes on from CM068955.1 coordinate 46,171,336, forward strand.
CTGGTTAACAAGTCGACAAAACTCACAAAATAGCACGATTTTGAAACAAAACCGAACTAGGAACACACAGAGTAACATGCAGGTGAGAAAGTAAATAGTTAAAACGGACAGATAATGACCGGAAACTTAACTTTGAGATCATCAGCAGAGAGCCCCGAAGGAGACCTGTCGACGCTCCAACCCAGAACCGGAAGTGATATCACTGGTGATAGTGATATTTTGATCGCTGGTGTCATCAAAATGTGTAAAACGTACATATCTCTGTAAAAAATGGCTGCCATCACTTGAATCCAAAGAAATATTGGCAGGGCTTTGCAAGGAAAGTTTCAGAAATTTAAGCAAAATATGGAAAACTGATCCCACCTGTTCCCAGAGTCCATGTATGGGATCCTTCGGTTGTTTCTTTAAACATCATTTCTTGCCTTCATTATGAACCTGTTTAATTTTGATCTCTGGCCTTCCTCAAAATGTGTCACCTTCATATGTGGACCAATGGAATTCGTTGCTGATCAGAAATGTTCTTTTGTATAAAAAGTCGAGGCTCATGGAGAACTAGAACATCGAGCGGAACAGGATGTAACAAAAAAAAAAAGAACAGTAGAAAGAGAGAGAGAAATGGTGGGTTGGGAAACACACCAATATCAGTGTAGAGGACCAAAATAGGGCTAGATTTGGATGGATAAGGGACATGGGGAAGAAAGAGAGAAGAGAAAGGGGAGGACACAGGGGGTGAACAATATGGATACAGCCACAAACTCTCAATCACAAAAGTGGAAGGAAAATCTGGAAACCCAGAAAAAATGTGGATTTGGGGAGAGTTAATGGGGGTAAAAAGATTGTGGTTGTCGCTGGGGGATGAGAGATAGTGGTGAACAGTTGACTTGAAGCCGTGGAGGGAAGAATGGCATAACACAGACTAAGGAAGTTGGTTCAATAGGCAGGAAAAAAAAGATATAGAGAGTTTGAAGATAAAGGTATGGTGCCAGACTGTATCAAATACTTGAGATATGTCCAGAGATATGATCCTGACTTCATGTCTGAGATTGAGGGCCTCCATCCATTGTTGGGACAGCAGTGGCAGCATGTCCAGGGTCGAGTGACCAAGATTGAATCCGAACTGATGATCTGAGATCAGGTAATTAAAGGAAAGGAAGGACTGCCATGATGGATTCCATGACCTTGATGAGGATAAGAATGAAGCTGAGAGGTCTGAAGTTCAGCAAATCTATTAGAGCACCACTTTACTTTACCCCCGCAGAGGAGAGGGTATTGCATTTGGGTCTGCTTGTTACTAGCGAAAATCAAAGATTTTTCAAGTGCAGTACTGTATTATTGGTCGGTCGCGTGCATTATTGGCTGCGATTAGAGCACCCTTATTCTGGACATTTCCATCTGTCTGTCGTCACGAAACTTTGGTCAGCCTAAGGGTGCTCAAACCACTCAACCGATTCCAATAAATTTTGGTTGGTAGGACGATATTTCTGGGAATCGATGTGCTTTCGAATTGGGAGACGTACTCGGGCCCTAGCAACGCGATAGCAACCGTGGCCTTTAAGTGGTCAAAAAAATCGAAACAAATCATTTAAAAAAATACCAATAATTTCGAAGCTTAGAGTTTGTGCGCACATCATATTCTACTCCTTCATGCCAAGTTTGCAGCCTAACAAAAAATATTTGTAGAGGAGATAGGTTTTGGAGCGAGTACATGTGAACATTTCCAGAAGACGGTTAATTGCGAATATCTTCTATGAGAAAGAGTGTGAGTCGAATGAAACTTGGGTGATAATGTGTACAATGTTGGCTAGCATGTACACCAAAAGATAGAATGGTTGCTATCACAATACTCCGGTTGCTTAGGAACAGCTAAAATACTTTATCATACATCGTACACTTATTGTGGACTGTTACAAAAAATCAATACTCGAAAATGGACCTCCGAGGGACCTGTTTTTTTGTGCGCAAGGAGAATGTCTTATCAGATTCATATAAAAAAATAAAATCTTTAGCGAATAATAGAATGGAATTACCAGGGCTGCCATTTGTTAGAGTTTCTTTGGAAACATGCCTGAAATTTCACAAGGCGGGTTTCTAGGCGCAAACTAAGAGGGCTGTGATAATATATTATTGGTGCTAATGATTGATAGCATGTACATGAATATGCGCGTAGTCGCGTCGGCCAGCTTTCCTCTAGAAGCGAGAGTAACCATTCGCCTTACCGGTTGTTTTGTGTGGATCGCTACGATTCTTATATGTCAGGTTTTCCGTTGTGTGTGTGTGTGGTGTGTGGTGTGTGTGTGTGTGGTGGTGTGTGGTGTGTGGTGTGTGTGTGTGTGGTGGTGGTTGGCTGGAACGCGAGTCTCCACAAGCACAAACAGCAAACCGATTTCGATGAAACTTGACGAACAGGTGCATATGGCTGGGAATGTGCGCGTTTGATTTCTTTGCTAAGCAACCACCCGTTGCTATGCGCGGCTGAAAAACAACGTTTACTTTTTCAATACTTGTTAGCAGTTTTGAAATGTGGAGGAACGACGACTGTCGGAATTAAACACTTCGAGAGTATTTAGAAAATTTTACTCAACGCCGAATCTTTTGATTTAGGTTTTATTTTCCATAATGGTATTCTTAAAAAATAGGTGTCTATTTACGTCAATTTTTTATGAGGAGTGCCAGTTGGCAAAATACGCAATAGGGAAAATCTTGCAGGCAGAGAGACATTGTATGCGAACCAATACGTCTTGGAATGAATCTTCCGTCGGTGGATACCGGTCGTGAAATGAAGCATGCTATCCAGACTTGATCTAGCGGATCCTCGTCACGCGTACGGCTTTCTGTTTCTTTGTATGTCAAGTTGCCTACAGGTCACATTTATACTGATCTTCAGGAAGCTTCATAAATGTAGAGTTGGTATAAGCAAGAAGCCTATTAATTTTTAGGTAAAGGTCAACGAGGCCAAAGGTCAACAAACTTTGGTCGATATTCAAAATGATAATTTTCATCTAATTGACTTTGAAATTTTGACAGCATTGTGCATATCATGTACTGCAATTAACTCCAATTATTTTCGAGGTCAACATAGTCCAAGGTCAACAACTTATTGTGCAATTTCTAAATCCTTTCAATTTTCATCTGATTGACTTAAAATTGAAGAGGATTTTGCATATAATGTCACTGAATGTCAACATCGCCAATTATATTTATGGTCAACTTTGTTTTTTTTGTGATTTCGCAAGTATCGGTGCTCTGCACGACATCTTTCTTGTTTCAGTTTGATCGTTTGTCTGTTTGTCGCTACAACAGAACGTGAGTATGTGTATGAATATTACATAATACCTCTAAAGAACCAAGCCCACTTTAAGACCCCTAAGCCATGAGACCCTTTCACTCAAGACCCTTTACAAACCAAAGACCCATTTAATTACCAAGAAATACCCAAAGACAACCGTTAGACTGTTCCTTGCACCCATTGAGGACTCAATTGACCCAGAGACCCCAAATGAACCCAAAACATCCTGGAGGATCGGGACCAAAAGACCCTGAGGACCACTAGGAAAAAGACCTAGAACACCCCAAAAAAATGAGTCCCTGGTTAAGAAACTTTACACTCCTAAGACCTTTAAGACCTTTAGACCATTTAGACCGCTAAGGCACTACAGCGCCCATTATCACCCTTAAACCTTTGACCTTAAGATCTTTAGAATTCCAGAATGTATTACTCCTTTTCTACCCATGAGACCCCACACCTTTCAAGCCTATTAATACCCTGCACGACCCCTTTAACTTTGACCTTTTTTGACATTTTAAGACCCTTTAGACCCCTTCACCTTTAAAGACCCTTTAGAGTTAAGACCTTTCAACCTTTCACTTTGTAGACTTCAGACTATTGACCTTTTCACTTTTCAAACTCTGACCTTCACACATTCACAACTAAGAACCATTTCGAACTTTCATTTGCAATAAATGACTTTCATTAGTACAGTCCTTCCATTTATTTGCCACACAAAATAAGTCCTGGTGAGGGTCTGCAATCTCTGATTGCTCTTTCTTGTTGTGTAATGTCGTGATTTGGACGATTTATGTTCCTGTGGCCGTTTGAAAAAACGAATAATAAATTGCATGTGTGTCGAAAGACAGCGATGCAGTTTGGCATTTCCTTCGAATGATGCTAAGCGCGAGAGCTCCCCTTGTGGTCGATGTCAGCATCGACCACTTACTAATTTTTTTGGTTTGAACAGAGAGGACAAAGACATACCCAAACATTGAAGCAGCACATCGCTTAAAAATGTGTAACTCTAATTTGTTTAATAACATATTTGCAACCATAACTTTCATTTTTTCAACCACCTAGGTTTCAAAAGAATTAATTCTGAAGAATATGGAAAGCAGGATGAAGAGGCTGGCATAAGGAAAGCTACAGGCGCCCCATGCCTGTTGCAACTGACTGCAGATGCTTGGCGCCAGAGACTGATGAGTGGCGTTCTCAGCAGCGCCAACAGTTGGACGTCCGGCTTCAATCCGCAGGGCCAAACAAACAGTTCAATCCCATCCGATCTATGTGGACGGAATAAAATGTCCAATCCTTCAAAAGAATTATTCTCTTTATCATTGGTAATTGTGTATATTCTCTTGCAAGTTTCCCTACCTCTTAGAAAGTCCATCAGTGTTGAAAAAGTATTTTTTTGGAATATCAAAAAATCCTCTTGTTGTTTTGTAAGTAATTGGTACTATTAAATGTAAATTGTAGAACATTTGTACCTCTATCTGCCACACCTTGTGAGTAGATAGACCAACAAAGCTTAGACTTATGTGATACAGTCTAGCAATCAAAAATCAAACAAATCACTAAAATTCATATTGTTGTTTTGTTGTTTTTGTACACTTTGTCTTTTGTTTAGAAATGAGATATCTCCTGGTCGCCACACAGCGTGCCCACGGTGTTTGGAAACTGTTACAGAATGGAACAGTGGTGCAGCAATCAAGGGAGGTGTGGATTCGGAAACTTTGTGGATATGCACTGCTATTGGTATATCTTAACTATTACTTTCACTGGAAAATTAATGATCCACCTCACAATGCAAAAATCCAATGTCGTTCTACATTTTTGATGAAAAATATGCTTTCATGTCCCTTTGTGTACAGTTTGCTAGACCACCAGAGATGCGTGAATATACAGCTGTCTGAGGCTCGCTGGAGGCAAAGGTTAATTTACAAATACTGATCCATGTGTGGTGCTGCTTGACTTTGCACTTGTGTTTAAAACGGTTACATAGTGAAATAATAAGAGGAAACAGGGAAAATAGAACGGCACTCGGTAGAGTGCACACATCCGCCAGGTTGGTGAGTTGTACATTTGTATCTACTGATAGCGGAATCGTGGATTGGAACTTATAAAAATTTAATTGCTTGTCTTTCATTAACCAACTATTCCATCAAGTTTTGTCCAATCCGTCCATAATTTTTCAGAAATCTCTATACGTGTTTTATCCTTTATTCTAATGGTGAAATATCACTTTAAATTCTCAGCACATGATCAGATTGATTTCACCAAAATCGAATCATTTTACTTGTTAAATAACATAACCTGCCACCGTTTCCGTCTGGAATCCCGTCCATTTTCAGAAATCAATATAACCTTGTCCATCGAAGATGATCGGCGGTTATGTTTCACCCTGTTTTGTTTGTTCTGTTTGTTTGTTGTGAAGTATTCGGAAAAAACTCTCACGGATTTCGACGAAACTTGGTGGGGGATTAGGTATGGTAAGGATATGCATTAGATTTTGGACTTGATCAAAGCCAATATGGCCGTATGCGCCATTTGAAAAATTATTTTGAATTTTTGTGTTTTGCATATTACGTACAATTTTATGAGAGATTGAAAAATATATTTAGAGAAATAAAAACAACTCTTGCAAACTTTTTTTTCAAAATTTTGATTTTATTTGAAAAATATTTGAATTTTTTTTGTCATTTCTAACATGTTTTCAGTGATTCAAACCCCCCAAAAAAGTTAGAGAAAAAAAAACAAATTTATTGGCAACTTTTTTTTCAAAAATTTTATTTTTTTTTTTGGCATTTCTACATGCGCGTCGATCTAGTTTAGTTTTTCAATCGTGGGGGGGGGGGTATCAGTAGAGTTGATCGTTTTGACTACAATGAATAGGATATCAGGTAATTAAGTGACGCCACGTCTTGGCGGCGGAGGTTCTGCACTCTACGAGTTGCTTCCCCTCGGTTGTATATGTTGTTTCAGCATTATTGCCCAATGGTGAAAAGATCACTTAAATAATTCTCGGATACAGATCGGATTCAGATTCTTACCAAAATCGAATCAATTCTTCTTTGTTAATAACTAACTGCCCACCAAGTTTCTTTGAATCCGTCGCAACTTTTGAGATACCTGTTAAAAAAGACAGACAACAAACGACAGCACACAGAGGGTGAAAGCACTATCCATCACTCAGTGGGAGGAGGGCAAAAAAACATTTGAAAGTTGGATCTGACTGAAAGGTCAAGCCGGATTTTGAATGTGATTACACATGATCAAACTTGATATGTAATTCATTGACATGAATTATCGAGGGATAGGGTAGTGTTAGTTACCATTGAGTTACATTCTTATTATACTGCTACTCACTTTTCTGATTGTGTTTTGGACCAGGAGGTGATTATGACATGTTGCAGTCAAGGCTATTGATACTCGCGATCATGTCCTGGCAATTCCCTGGAGATACATTCTTATTCCGAAGCCTGGGTTTTCTTTTACAAAACCTTTAGCACTCAGTGCGGGAATTCAAATCGGCACTACAACTACTGGGTAACACAATGCAAAGCCAGATCAATAACACCCATCAACAAGTCAGCAGACAACGGGTTTTGAATTATATGAGGTTACCCTACAGCAGAGAGATCCTGGGAGGTTGATTGAAACACATCGAGTCATTGTGGATGGACAGACGGCAATGCATGTTGCAAAACCTTCAAATCTTGGTGGTTTTGTATTCAACCCGCATATCGTGATATTCTGGCAGAGGTATGTACCACATCTTCCCTCTATGCACTATCTTTTGAAAAATTCCAAATCGATGTCTCCAAACATCACCTACCTCACTCTCCAAACAAAACATATCATCCTCCTGAACTCTTTATTTCTCTTGAAAGATTTTCCACCTTATAACATCTGTCTCCAACCCACCTACTTTCAGGATCCTTAATTCAGAGGTCATTTTTGATAATAAAAATTCTGGTGATGTAAAGGTCCGTATTAAGGATAACTTTTAAAGGGTCCATCTGCTGGCAAAATAAACCTATCTTGGCTATTTAATGGTTGAGAATCATGCTTCGTTAGAACTCTTCTGGACCTATATTACCTGAGTTAGCGGTTGGCGGATTTATTAAAATCCATAGTGACATCTATTTATTAATTTGGCCACGGAAATTTGGTTTTTTGATGGGAGTTTTCGACATGCAGTCCAATAATAACTCCCCTCTTTCCCCTCATACTCACCCATCTCTTAAAATTCTGCCTTTAGTTCCACACAAATTCCTATTCCTCTTCACTTTCCTTCATACCCTTCTTCATTTTCTCAACTTATGGACTGTTGCCTGCCCAACTCAGTGCACAGTATACAAAACATACAACAGCACACACACACTGTATATCCAGGCAAGCTGAGCTAACAATTAAGGTGGTGGACCGTGGGGTGGACATGAGGTCAATCTTCTGCAGGAGATCACTAATTTAGCGACAGATGGGCCTCCCGGAGAGAATGTCATCTGTCGAAAGCAGCAACAGCTTTTTCTTAGTTTTCCAATATGCAGAAGTTGAGGAGATTGTTCTTACAGCCGGTTATCTGTTTTGAAGGGATGGGTCTTGACGATATACCAGGATGAACTGCTGAGGTTTTAAAACCTAACAAGGGCTTTGCGCCAGATTTTATCACGAAGTTTTGACTCAGACCGCGGTTATAATCAACTCATACCATGCTGACACCAGTGGTGAGAAACAGGTTATCTTCTATTATTAATAAACCTCATCTTGCATTGAATGTATGTAATGTATAGTTCATGATGCCAAAACGGTACACGACATGCGAAAATTTTTAGGCAATTACCAATTCTCCTTCGGTGTGCAGTATCAAGTTTCATTCAATCGGGAAACGAAAAAATTATTTATATGCAATTCCGATTCAGTCAAGTACTGTCTTCGGGAGAATTTGATCAATGCAGACAACCTCAGCGGTATAGTTCCTGGAGCTATCGCTTTTTTTTTTTCTTGAAATGAATTTTTCCCCACCGCTGGTCAAACGGGACAACGGGTTCACGGTCGTTTAGTTACAAATATAACGGAGTGGAGAGAACAAGAAGCATAATACTCTGATACTGGTAGCTTTAGGTCACATGTATTCCTACACACATGATATATTTTTTCGGCTTCTGCGATATTTTAAAATCGTACAAAGAGAGTCGGAGAGGTATAGGTAGAGAGACAAGAAAGACTTTCTCCATACGATTTTGGTGGCGATTATTGGTGGCTGATGGCGAGAAAGTGGGAGTAGTCTTGGTGAGAGAGATGTGTTGGCAAGGCACAACCGGAGTGCATGAGTTTGGCACGTGTGACTTGTAAGACTCTCCAGTGTATGCTGCCATACATCAGCCGGTCTCGCGAATCGACTTGACTGCAGCTCTGCACCGCTGAATACTCACCTGTTTTAAATTGCAACGTTTCACGCTGATCTTGAACGAATTGAGATACTCACAGCAAGAATTTAATAGGGTCAATTCCTATGAACTTGTTTTTGTCCTGTTCGCACCTCGTTTTCATTAAACTGTGGCAGTGCTCTCTTGACTGCCCGTCTGGCTTCTTCTCATAGTTTTGCAGCTTGTGGTTTTAGGTTGTTCAACGGTCCGGTGGTTACAACAGGTGTACTGGACGGTCGAAGCTCATCACCATCCTCAAGGAATCTGCTGGGCTTTGTGCACTGTTGACTTAGTTCCTTTCAAGCACACACGACAGGATAAATAGAGGAAACGATTTAAAGGCTTAATGAGGGGTGGGGGGGGTTAATTGGGAAGATTTTAGACACATTATGGTGGGGGGTTATACGTTAATCAGCTGTGCCAAACTCTGCAGACATGCCTTCGTTTCAACAGAAAGCAAACACTAGCTAAACCTTTAATTTATGGCATACTAGTCTAACTTATCTGCTTCCCTACCACAATCCACAAAATATATTTATTCTAATGAAACACATCATTTACTCTATCAGAGAACTGTGAATGATAGGTTTGTGTTCCCAAAACATAATTCAGTTTTCTGGAAGTATTTAAGAAATCAATTCAATCAAACTTACCTCTCCTTTTGACAGTTGCTGAAAGAAACATGTACACATTTCCTGCTGACGAAATCTCGTGATATGGTCGGTTACATGCAGACATTTTGGTTTATGGAAAGGTGATATTTGGTTTTGGTAAAGTTACAATCTTCTCTCCAACTTACATCATTGGTGATATTGGCTGTGCCGTAGCGTGAGACTTGCTAGATTAGGGGAGTCCGCATACAATGTGGGACCTGGGCCTGACCGAATCAGGGGGTTCGCGACATTTATACACGATTAATATCTACAGTCTGAAGACGACGATTGGTTACTCGAGCATATTTGACGATGGTAATTGTTTCAGAAGTCAGGATGAGGCAATGGTGATAATGTTGCCGTTATAGAAAATATCCACATGATGTGGTAAGAGGTGACAGGTTATAGGCAAATGTCGAAACCCGGTTTCGTTCAACATTTAAAATTTGACTTGGCATAACCTTTTAAAGGTCCCAAAAAATGTTGTGGCATTAAATAGTGGAAACAGGATACGTGCTATAGCTTATGAGTTAGTTGTGAGACAGGTAGAAAACCGGTTCGATTCCCAAAGACTTTGAAAAATTTTACCTTTGTGACTTTAAAAGGTCAAGGTCAAGGATTTATGACTTTGGTGGAAAATTCTCTGTGAAATTCCAGGAACAATTATAAGTAGATAGGGGGTAGTATGGCATTTGCACTCACGGATTTATCATACTTGTGAAATCAGCGTAAAACAAACTTGAAAGGGGGCGAGGGCAAGGTGTTCGAGATGAGAAATGGTTTCAAGACTTTAGGTGGGGAATGACTCAAGATTATGCCATAATATTGTCATCCAGTCTTAAAGTTGGTGGTCGTATGATTTTTTGTCAAAATTCGAAATTTTTAAGTTCGTGACTTGTGACTTGACCTTGTGACCTTGACTTGGGAGGAATGAAAAATCGGCTCCGTGGGGCTATGCAAGAGTGCCAATGGGTAACCAATACCGAAACCCCCCTCAGATTCGCAAACCCCTGAGAAAGATGGGAATTTTTATGTCAAAATCGCAATTTTCTAAGTTCGTGACTGTGACTTGGAACTTGGGAGGAGAATGAAAAATCGAGCTCGTGGGCTATGCGGTGCCATTGGGCCTTAACAAATACGAACCTGCAGATTGAAAAAACCCTCGAGAAAGATGATTTTTATGTCCAAAATCGCAATTTTCTAAGTTCGTGATGTGATTGAACTTGGACAAAATGAAAAATTGAGCTCTGTGGCTATGCAGGTCAATGGCTAACAATACGAAACGCTGCAGATTGACAACGCCTCGGTAGAAGAAATTTTTTTTTTATTCAAATTCGCAATTTTCTAAGTTTTTGAACCTTGTGAATTGACTTGGAGGAAATGAAAATGGCTTGTGGGCTAGTCGTGCATGGGCTAAATACGAAACCTGTCAGATTCGATCAAACCCTAGGAGAAGATGCATTGAAACGGCTACAAAAACCTTTTTTTCGGCGGGTCCGCTACTAGCGGACAGCGCCATTTTCAGGAAAACACCGCAGATGATGATGAATAAACTCCCATAATTTTGGTCAGGATCGGATACAAACCACGGAGCTATGCTAGGACAGACAGAAATACAGACTACAGACATACAGAACATAAACAACATTAACAGACATACAGACAAGACAGACGACATGCGACAGACAAGACAACAATACAACGATATAGTGGTCATTATTTTTTCGTGAAAGTATTTTTTCGGGAACCAATAGTTACATCACGTGATGAAACATCAAGTAATACAGTATATATATATACTATATATATGTATATTTTAATATTATATATATTATATTATATACTATATATATATATTAGTACGTATATATGTATAGTATATATACTAATAATAAGGCTGTGTTGTGTGTGGTGTGTGTGTGTGTGTGTGTGTGTGTGTGATGGTGTGTGTGTCTCATACTCCAAACTATGACATTTGCATACATATAAAGTAAATTCCAAAGGAAATGCAAGAGTGAAAATTGTGTGTTTGGGTTCATAAAACACTCTTTTTAAAGGATAATTACGGCTTATTTATTATTCCTCATCAGCGATCTGGGCCACCTTGCTTCTAATAGAGGGGTTAAGGGTTTCCTAGTAAATCACTGGGCATTGAAGGCGCCTGTTTTTTTGGCTGCTCACATGGTTGACTTGGAACAAGCGCAAAGTTTCTTACAAATAAAGTTTGTTTTTTTTCACTTTCTCATCATTTATCGAGTGCTGTTTCATGCAGAGCCTATGTAATCGTGGATATATTGCAATGTTATAAAGTGGAGAAGCCGCACCGTGCTTTTATTCATTTGGGCATATGAATAACGAGAGAATTTCAGATTTGAAAGTATTCACAGATTCTGATTCCAAAAAGTGTTGATTTGCCCAATGTGGAATGCTACGGGCATACAGGGACATGTTGTATCGACGGAATTGTATCGATTGCAAGCCGGGCGTTCATCTTGGAGTGCTTGATTAGTCTTAAGCCACTTAACGCTGTAGAGTCAAGTTGTGTCCTGAAAGGATGTGTGCACAGTTATTAGGTGGTGTGTGTGTGTGTGTGTTGTGGTGTAGTGTGTTGCGTGTGTGTGTTGTGTGTGTGTGTGTGTGTGTGTGTGTTTGTGGTGTGGTGTTGTATGTATGTATGTTGTGTGCTGTGATTGGGTTCTAATATGCAGGTTTAGAATGTGATGGAGTCTCCCAGTGTGGCCAAAGTATACTTCATTCTGTAAGGATCATATTATGGACCAAGCTGTGAAGTTTTCTGTTTTCAAAGTTTGTGCGGGGCTTCTTCGGGATCGTCGTGAGCCGACAGCTTCAATGTCTGTTCGTTTGCAATAATATTCCAGGGAATGGTTTTTTAGCTCACCTGTTAAAGTAGTTTCGGGGGGATTATGGGATGGCGGTTGTCCGTCCGTCCGTCACAAATAACTTCAAATTCTTCTCAGAACTACAGCAAACGATTCAATGAAATTTGAAAAACAACTTCTAACATGATGGCATTAATGAAAATAAGGTTCTAAACTGGTCTAAGAGAGATTTTAGAGGTGGGGTGGGGGGTTGCCTCCAAATAGGTTTGCTTTTTTCAAACGTACACATTTTTTATTTCTGTTGTATACATCGTCCAGAGCTCGTGTGAGAAAACACACAAGCAAGCAAGGGGGGGGGCATGAAAAAAAGGGGTGGGGAGGGAAGGACAAAACAGTGGGGAACAGGAGACTTAGGGATCTTGTGGAAGGGAGGGGATGGAACGGGCGGGGGAACATGGGGAATCAGAGATGCCATTACAGGGGATTTCAGGAAGAAAAGCAGGGAATTTGAAGGAGGTGGGCTTGGGGGATTAACGGGGGTAGAAAGATCGAGATTTGGATGGGGGATGAATAAGAGGAGGTGTGACAGCTGTGTTGAAGCCGGAGGGAAGAATGGGCTTGGAATAGAATGAGGAGTTTATTCCAAAGGTGGGGAAAAAAGAGAAATGAAAGAGTGAAGGTGAGGCAGTGATGTGATGTTTGGTAGTTTTCCAGAATAGTGGTTGCTGGTGGGACTTAGAGTGCTGCCAGAATATGGGGGGAACAATTGCGGAAAGAGAGGGGGCGAGACTGGAGAGAGACAGTAGAAGAAAAGCACGGACCAGCGATGAGAAATGAGAGGCCCAAAGACTCAGCTATTGTGAGTACAATGATCTAATGCTTGGGTTCCACAGTGTGAGTGAGAAAAGTGAGATGCAGGAGAATCAGCCAGAAGGGAGAGCAATATTCCATCGTCTGTTGCGGAAAGCTTTTAATGTGGTAGGAGCTCAGGTGGGCGAGGAAGGATCTTGCATGAGGAGGAATTCCCATGACTAGGCTGGCTTTGGCAGTTGGAAATGTGGCTTTTCGAGGAAAGGTAATGGAGATAGTGAAGTCCGAAGCTTGAATAAAGGACTTTTCAGAGGATTGCTGGAGAAAGTAGATGGGAAGGGGGGGGGGAGGTGGGGGGGGGGGGGGGGTGTATAAACGGTCTTTAGAGAGACAAGTGAAGTGTGGATTCTCAGGATTGAAAGACTTTCCATGTGTTGGACAGTTTGTGATTACTGAGATTGCAGTGGTGAAAAAGCTGCTGCTTGCGATTTAGGGATGATAGGTGGTCCTCAGAGGGTGAGTCATCACCAAAGTGATAAAGAAGGATTTTCCAGAGAGTCCGCAGAGATATTTATGAAACGTAGAAAAAGAAAGGGCAGAACGCTACTTAAGGAACTCAGCAGGATAGGAGGGGGTGAGAGACTACATATTAGGGCAACGTGGGTAAAGAGAGGAGTCTGCGAGCCATGAGTGGAATGATTGATTGGTGCCTTGCTTAGGCCATAGGAAGGAGAGTTTGTTGAGGGTGCAGACGTGTCAAAGCAAAGATATGTCTTGGGGTATGGCTTCAGATTCATATTGGCATTGAGTTCCTCATGCTATTGTGGGAGAGACAAGTGGTATAGGTGGTGACCTGGGGTTGAAGCAAATTGCTGATCGGAATCACAGCCATTGGCAGAAAGCAAGGATTTTAATGTCTGAGAGATGATGGATTCTTACTTGCTGATAATTGGGAGAAGTCGGATGGTCTGTAGTTGCAAAGGATCTGTTTTTTGCACTTTTTATGAAGCGCCAGTGATGTTGCTGATTTACCATGCAGATGTAGATGACCTTGGACAAATGAAGGGTGAATAGAACAGAGAGGGGTGAGCAAGAGAAGGAGCAGGTTTTTTAGAAATGGGTTTGATGCATCTGACTGGTGCAGAATCTGAGGTCGAGGTTTGACAACAAGGTCTCCACTTGTCAGAAAAAAGACACAGAGTTCCAGGGCAGTTGGGTGGACTGGTAAGTGGGTAAGAAAGTGATGGTTTTGGAAAAAGATTAGATGCAAACACCGAGTTTAGGCATTCGCTTGTTACGTTGGTATAGCAGTGTGCATTGAGGTTAGGGATGGGATGAGAGGGAAAAACAACACAGAACAATTTTTCGACGCCACCAATTTGGAGGAGGGAGAGGAGGTTTTGCAGTTAAGACTTGAGCCTTTGAAAGATGTGTTTTCTGGCTATTCTGAGGGGATACACACTGTCCGAGCTTCATGGAAGGATGAGATTACCTCGAATGGTTAGCTTGCATGAAAAAGGCAAGTTGTTTGAGGAAACTGCTCACCTGCTTAGTGAGACCATAGGGTAGGAGGAATGGGTAGACAAAACTGCTGATGAGAGGGGATAATCGTAGCATGAGATAGAGCAAGTTTTTGAAGTTTCAGGGATTGAGTTTGAGCTGAGAAAAGTAGAAGATGGGAGACAAGTCTAGAAGTTTGATGTAACTTGAAGACTGTATCAGCCTGAGTCAAAATGCAGCTCGACGTGTGCTGAGGTGGTTCTATTCGATGAAATTTACGACAACTTCATACCCTACCATACCAAGAGTGTTGTCATGACATTATAAAATCTGTCTCAGGGATTAAGAGGGTTTGCCACCAAAATATGTATTTGTTCTTTCCGAAACTACACATACAATTCTGATGTAACTTTGAACCACCATCTTCAACGCCCGTGATTCGAAAGTTTGTTCAAAAATTAAAAAAATTGGGAGTCTTGGTTTACGGGGGAGTTGCTCCAAGAATATTTTTTGCTTTCTTTTCTAAATTGACACACACAATTTCAATGAAACTGACAACTTTATCACATGTTATAATCACCTGTGATTGTACATGGAATTAAAAAAAAATCCAGGGTATTTACTTGGCAGGGTTTGTCTCCAGATGTGCCGGATGGTATTTATCTGAGACATGTCCAGATGGGAGTTTGTCTCGGATGTGTCTGGATGGGGGAGTTTGTCTCCGCACGTGTCCAGAGGGATGTTTTATGTCCTGGAGGAGCTTTGTCAGGTGGTGTTTATGTCCACGGGATTTGTCCAGAATATCCAGGGTGTTTGCTCCAAATAGTTGACTCAGACACATCCGGCAGTGGTTGGTGTAACTGTCTGTGCGTGTTTATTTCTGGACAGGATTTAGTCGTCCAGACTGTTGGGCGTTTTATGTCAGTTGGGAGTTTGTCTCCAGACGCGTCGGGTAGTGTTTTTTCTCCAGAGAGCTTTGGGTTGAAATGCGTCAGATGCGGTGTTCATCTCCGATGTATCGTGGGATGTTTATCGACGGGAGGTTTGTCTTCGGATGCGTAATCTCTATATGCGTGTGCGTGATATGTTGGGTGGGGTTGTCTCAGACGTTTTGGATGAGAGTTTGGTCTGCTGGAGCGTGTCCAGAGAGTGTATGTCCAGATGGGAGTTGTGTTCAGGGCGGTGTTTAGGTCTGAAGGGAAGGTTTTATATGGGACTTCCCGAGTGTTATCTCCAGAGAGCTTGGCTTGGAATTCGCCAAGCGGTGTTTTGTGTCGGATGGTATTTATAGTATGTTTGTTAGAGAAATGGGATTTAACTTATTTTGTTTCCATTTCACTGTTATTCTATGAGAATCATTTGATAAGTAGTAATGGAATATAATTAATTGCTCCAACACATAGTCTAGTTTCCTTCCTTCACTTCTCACTGCGCCCCCCCTTCTTCTCTTTCTTCCCTCCTCTTCTTCACCCTCTCCTTCTGCTCCCTCCCTCTCTCTTATCCTCCTCTTCTCGTCCTCCTCCTCTCTCTGTCCCCCCTCCTCTCTTTCCCCTCCCTCCTCTCTCTTTCTCTCTTTCGCTCTCTTTCCCTCCTCCTCTTCTTCCCTCCTCCTTCTCTTTCCTCCTCCTCTTTTTCCGCTCCTCTCTCTCTTTCCTCCTCCTCTCTCTTTTCCCTCCTCCTTCTCTTTCCTCCCTCCTCTTTCCCTCTATCTACCACTCCTCATCTCTATACCCCTCTGTATTCCCCCCCTGCCCCATATCAGTGGTTCCATCAAGCGAAGTGACGATGTTTTGCTGATATAAATATAATAAAGCTCTTTCAAGCCTGAATGTTATAAGATCGGTACTTCTGGGTGAGTAGAAAGGCTAAAGTTTGAGTGGCGATGGATCATTGAACTGGCACACCAGAAAATTACAGATTGTGGACACATTCCATAAATTAAAATGGAAAATATGACAAAAATAGAAAAAAGTAATGAAAACTGCATGAGGTGAGTGAGAGTGGGACACCAGTAATTTTGTGTGCGATGGATATCATAGCGATACACCAGGTAAAATCACAGCGGATCACAGTAAAATCACAGAACGTGAAAGCATCGTAATATGAAAATATAAATAAATGCAAAATCAATACAGGTGAGCGCTCGAGACAAACTGGAGAAGCCCGGTTCGTCTGCTTACACATGTATAAGCAATACCTCTAAATATACCATATAAAAAAAATATAATATATAATTACAAACACTCAACAGTATGCTCCTTCACGTGTTCACTCAAGTATGCTATATTTATTTCTGACAATACTTCAAAAGATAGCAACGCTGGTCAATTTACTTCAATGTTTCTTTCCTCATTTTGTCTGTCTCAAATACTAAATGGGGTTCATTTGAATAATATTGTCTTGATATGTTGGTTAATTTATTACAAACTGTTCAATATATGAAGGTATATTTATTTGTGAAAAGAGACAATTTGTTCTTATTTGGTGGATGATTCCACAGCAGTGCATTTTCTTTTATGTGCAATCGCTCTCGATTTCCTGACACTAATGCTCGAGAAGATTCACAATAACTTTTGAGTTGCAATCAGTCCATGTTTATAGATCTCCCAGAATGAATTGTTTGAAAGATGCAATAATAGTTAGAATTTAGGCGAAAGC
>CM068955.1:46201133-46238581 GCA_035128595.1 Eptatretus atami
AAAGAACAGGGCCCAGAACGCTACCTTAAGGAACTCCAGCCAGGATAGGAAGAGGGGGTGAGAGAACTCCATTTAGGGCCACACGTTGGCTGTAACAGGAGAGGAAGTCTGCGAGCCATGAGTGGAGAATGGCCGATTGGCCTTGCTTAGGCCATAAGGAAGAGAGTTTGTTTTGAGGGTGCCAAGCCCTGTCAAAAAGCACAAGATATGTCTTGGGATATGGCTCCGATTTCATATCTGGCATTGAGTTCCTCCATCCATTGTTGGGAGAGCACAAGTGGCATATCCAGGGTAGAGTGACCTGGTCTGAAGCCAAATTGATGATCGGAAATCAAGCCATTGGAGAAGAGCAAGGATTTAATGTCTGAAGAGATGATGGATTCCTTAACCTTGCTGATGATTGGGAGAAGTCGGATTGGTCTGTAGTTGCAAGGATCTGTTTTTGCACCTTTTTATGAAGGCCAGTGATGTTTGCTGATTTCCATGCAGATGTCAGATGACCTTGAGCAAATGAGAGGGTGAATAGAACAGAGAGAGGGTGAGCAAGAGCAGAGGAGCAGGTTTTTAAGACAAATGGGTTGATGCCATCTGGACTGGTTGCAGAATCTGAGTCGAGGTTTGACAACAAGGTCTCCACTTTGTCAGAAGAAAAGGACACAGAGTCCAGGGACAGTTGGGTGCGACTGGGTAAGTTGGGTACAGAAAGTGATGGGTTTTGGAAACAAGATTTAGATGCAAACACCGAGTTTAGGCATTCAGCCTTTTCACGTGTGGTATCAGCAGTGTGGCCATTTGAGGTAAGGGAGGGGATGGAGGGAAAACATACACCAGAAACAGATTTTATTCGACGCCACCAAGATTTGGAGGAGGGAGAGAGGTTTGAAAGTTCAGACTTGAGCTTTGAAAGATGTTGTTTTCTGGCTATCCTGAGGGTAGATACACACTTGTTCCGAGCTTCATGGAAGGAACTGAGATTACCCTCAATTGGGTTAGCTTGCCATGAGGAAAAGGCAAGTTGTTTCAGGACAACTGCCTCACCACATGCTTCAGTGAACCATGGGTGGGAGGAAGGGTAGGACAACTGATGATGAGAGGGGATAAATCTGTACATGAGATAGAGCAAGTTTCTTTGAAAGTATTCCCAGGATGAGTTGATGCTGGAGAAAGTAGCGATGGGAGACCAGTCTAGAAGTTTGATGGCTACTTGAAGACCCTGTCAGTCAGCCTGAGTCAAATGCCAGACTCGACGGTGCTGAGGTGGTTCCCTAATTCCGATGAAACTTCACGACAACCTTCATCACCCATGACCTACCAAAGTTTGTTCATGACATTATAAAAATCTGTCTCTAAGGGGATTTAAGAGGGGTTTCCACCCAAAATATGTATTTGCTTTCTTCTCCGAAACTACACATACAATTCTGATGAAACTTGACCACCATCTTCACCACCCGTGATGTACCAAAGTTTGTTCACAACATTAAAAAAATTGGGGTCTTCGGGTTTCTACGGGGGAGTTGCCCCTCAAAATATGTATTTGCTTTCTTTTCTAAAATGACACACACAATTTCAATGAAACTTGACCACAACCTTTATCACATGTTATGTATCACCTGTGATGTTTGTACATGGAATTAAAAAAAAAATCCAGAGGTATTTACTTGGCAGGGTTTGTCTCCAGATGTGTCCGGATGGTATTTATCTGCAGACATGTCCAGATGGGAGTTTGTCTCCGGATGTGTCTGGATGGGAGTTTGTCTCCGGACGTGTCCAGGCGGTGTTTATGTCTGGACAGGAGCTTCTGTCCAGGTGGTGTTTATGTCCAGACGGGAGTTTGTCTCCAGACATATCCAAGCGGTGTTTGGCTCCAAATAGCTTGACTCCAGACACATCCGGGCAGTGTTTGGCTGTATACTTGTCTGTGCGGTGTTTATTTCTGGACAGGAATTTGTCTCCAGACCTGTCTGGGCCGTGTTTATGTCCAGATGGGAGTTTGTCTCCAGACGCGTCCGGGTAGTGTTTTTCTCCAGACAGCTTGGGTCTGGATGCGTCCAGGCGGTGTTCATCTCCGAATGTATCCGTGCGATGTTTATTTCTGGACGGGAGTTTGTCTTCGGATGCGTATCTCTATATGCGTCTGGACTGTGACTATGTCTGGGTGGGGTTTGTCTCCAGACGTTTTCGGATGAGAGTTTGTCTCTGGACGTGTCCAAGAGGTGTTTATGTCCAGATGGGAGTTTGTGTCGGGGCGGTGTTTAGGTCTGAACGGGAGTTTGTATCTGGACTTGTCCGAGCGGTGTTTATCTCCAGAGAGCTTGGCTCTGGATGCGTCCAAGCGGTGTTTGTCTCTGGATGGTATTTATAGTATGTCTTGTAGAAAATGGATTTCAGACATTATTTTGTTTCCATCTTCACTGTTATTCTATGCAGAATCATTTTGATAAGATAGTATGAATCATAATTAATGCTCCAACACATAGTCTGTCTTCCCTTCCTCTCACTTCTCACTGCCTCCCCCCCCCCTTCCTCTCTCTTTCCCTTCCCTCCTCTCTCTCTCTCTCACCCCCTCCTCCTCTCTCTCCCCTCCCTCCTCTCTCTATCCCCTCCCTCCTCTCTCTGTCCCCTCCCTCCTCTCTCTGTCCCCCTCCCTCCTCTCTCTTCCCCCCTCCCTCCTCTCCTTCCCTCTCCCTTCTCTCTCTTTCCCCCTCCCCCTCTCTCTTTCCCCCTCCCTCCTCTCTCTTCCCCCTCCCTCCTCTCTCTTTCCCCTCCCTCCTCTCTCTTCCTCCTCCCTCCTCTCTCTTTCTCCCTCCCTCCTCTCTCTTTCCCCCTCCCTCCTCTCTCTTTCCCCCTCTATCTCACCACTCTCCCTCCACCCCTCTCTATCACCCTCTCGTATTTCCCCCCCCTGCCCCCCAATATCAGTGTTCCCATCAGCGAAGTGACGAGTGGTATTTGCTGATATAAAATATATAAAGCTCTTTCTCAGCACTGACTGTTATTAAAGATCGGTACCTTCTGGGTGATGTAGAAAGCTGAAATGTTGAGTGCCGATGGACATTGAAGCTGGCACACCAGAAAAATTCACAGAATTGTTGGACAACATCCATAAATTAAAATGGAAATATATGACAAAAAATGAGAAAAAAATAATGAAAATGCATGCAGGTGAGTGAGAGTGGGGAAGCACAGTAATTTTGTGTGCCGATGGATATCATAGCCGATACACCAGGTAAAATCACAGCCGATACACCAGGTAAAATCACAGAACCGTCTGAAAGCATCCGTAAATGAAAATATAAATAAATGCAAAATCCAATACAGGTGAGCGACTCGAGACAATGGAGAAGCCCGGTTCGTCTGCTTACACAATGTATAAGCATACCCCTCTAAATATACATATAAAAAAAAATATATATATATCTACAAACACACTCAAACAGTACTGCTCCATTCACGTTTCACTCAAGGTCATGCTATATTTTTTCTGACAATACTTTCAAAAGATAGCAACGCTGGGTCAATTTATTCAATGTTTCTTTCCTCCATTTTGTCTGTCCTCCAAATACTCAAATTGGGTCCATTTGAATAATATTGTTTGATATGTGGTTAATTTATTACAAAACTGTTCACTATAATCGAAGGTATATTTTATTTGTGAAAAGAAAGACAATTTGTTCTTATTTGGTGATGATTCTCACAGCAGTGCATTTTCTTTTATGTGCAATCGCTCTCGATTTCCTGACACTAATGCTCGAGAAGATTCCACAATAAACCTTTTGAGTTGCAATCACTCATGTTTATAGATCTCCCAGGAACTGTATTGTTTGAAAGATGCAATAATATAGTTTAGAATTTAGGCGAAAGGCAGAAATATAATTTAGTGAAAATAAATTGTTCAAACTTAATCAATATCAGAATCAATACCAGTATTTTGCAATGTCACTGTTTTTTTGATGCCTCTAACCACCTGATATAATTATTTCAAGACCTAAGTACACTTCAACTTCACTATTTTACAATTTTATTCATACACCTACTCTAAAACTGCCTCATCGAAGCCATATAACAAAATGCTAATCAACAAATTCAAACAATTATTCAGAAATTCTACACTCGATCAAACATTTGGTTTAACCAACCTCCATTTCTGTTCCCCATGGCGTACAGGTGTTTCCGGGTGAGGAGTTCATTTCTGTGGCACAGCTGTCACGATCTGTGCCAGTGCTGGCTTGTGGAGGCCTTGCCAAGCGATGGCTTGTACCTGGCTGGCGCGTCGGTTGGATTCTCATACATGACCGGGATGGTATTATGGGATCTGAGGCAAGACATCGCAGGACGCAGTCCGGGTTATTCATAAAAGTTATCAAATTATTCACCTGAACCTCAGAGATTACATCAATTTATATCTGAGTTCCTATCAATGAAAAAGTATTTTTTTTTTAATCAAGAATGATAAAATTTGGGTGAAACTGCAAACCGTTTGTTGACAGCAGAGCCAAATTTATACAAGAACATCAATCTGCAAGAAAAGCTTGCTACGTGCAATAGGCATCATCACTGCACGCACATGAGCATGCACACATGCACACACAACCATTGCACATCATTTAAGTTGTTTTATTTATTTGTTTTTACATCTCTTTACCTGGAGAGATAAAAATCAAGGAGACTGACAAAAAGTTGCAATAATATGCTGGACAAAGTCAAATAGCTCCTGCATTTCAAAGTTCCATATTGATCCTAGTTGGTGTCGTTTCCGCAGATACGGGATGGGCTGATTCGTCTGAGTCAAAAGATCCTTGGGCCTTCGACGATCATGCAGGGTGCCTTAAACCACATCCTCAACAAGCCCCCAGAAAGTTTCTTCATGAACACCATCAATTTTATCAAGGCAAGAGTGGTTTCCCATTCAATGGAACAGCCGCTGGTTCATTAGGATGACACAGACAAGGCAAGCCTTGGCCAAACCATGTAGACGACCCAGACCCACCAGGTCGATCAATGGCAGATGTCAAAAGCAAAAATGAAGAGGTTAAATTGATGATGAACTTTAAAACTTTGCCTTTATTGGAATAACATTTCGCAAAACTGGTGATTACGTTTGGTGAAGGATAACATTACATTTCTCATCTAGTTTGTTTAAATTTATTCCGTATTTTGCCCCTGTAGTCAAACGCTGATCTTTGCTTTGATCGACTGAGCTCCGTGCGGGGTTTAACACCCATCCTGCCTCGTGGAACTATGTACATGATGGTAAGTTGTTTGTTACACCAAGTGTTCTTAGCAGATTAAAAGTACCATCCATACCCTTACATTCAGCCTCAACCCTTGTTACATAATCCATGTGCCAACAAATGAAATGTTAATTATGGTATCTCAGGTCAATATGTGGGAGGTAAAACAAAGGAACTGCACATCGTCATTACATTTCAGGTTGTTATTTTCACTGAATATGAATTAAACAGCCGTTTGCTTTTAGACTTTTCATTACGCGACTTCTATGGAGCGTACACTTGAGAGCAGTTTTAAGGGCAATGAAAGCACAAACAGAACGTCCTGGATATCATCACAAATAGGATATATTGAGAATCTCAGTGAGTGGCTGTCTTGTTCTCAAATGGGATAATGCATGCGACCAAATAGGGAAATTGTGATTGCTATAAATTTTGGAACAGAATGCAATTGTGCATATTTTTTCATGAAATTGTTAAGTACGAGGAACATTCAAAACGTTCTTGGAACAAGACACACCTATTAATAGCTAACGAAACACTTAGTTTAAAAACAAAACTTAACATATCATGAAGAAGAATATTTTTTCCGAATCATGTGTACTTTGTTTTAACTACAATATCTAAGATTTGTCGTGTGGCTGCCACACACACACACACACACACACACACACACATCTCTGGACACACAGCCGAATGCACGCGACACAACACAAGACTGTTAAACGAGACAAACAACTTATGTATAGTTGAGTCTTCTGGCATAACTTGCTCAACTGGAAAGTTGCAGCCGATATCTTAGGTCATACCTGGCCAGATGACCTCAAGTAATCGTATGACATGATAACATTCTCTGTACTAGCAGAGTACCCGTCCTGTGGGCGATCTTATTCCAGGCATGCAATACATTCTTCTGAGGCATATCTTTATTTGGGCAGTGTATAGGCAACTGACAGCTCTGTAACCACTGGCAAAGATAAAATCACCTCTATACATTGGATATGGGACATGCGGATCCCATGTAGCAAGTCTGGATGTAATCGGCCCAGAACTGTAAGAGGAATAGCATGACAAACAAACAAACACACAAGCACCGGTGTGTGAATTGTGAGGATAAGGGAAGAAAGGGGGAAGTGATTGTGAGTTGATTGTTCCATCTTTATTTACTTTTAACATTGTTCTTAAAACAGGGACAGGAACAATGCAGGCATGAGACGCCGAATGGCCTTCTCATGCGCCAAAGTTCCCTGTGTAACGTTGTTAAGAACAGGAAGAGATGGGGAGGGGAGGACAGAGAGTTGGGAATGGGGGTGCATGGAGTTGGAAGAGGAAGATGGAAATACTGGGAACCTGAAATCACATTTTACATCACACAGCATTTCCATGAGTCCTAGATAGTCCCGTTGGGTCTTTTGGGTCCGTTGGCTCTTTTGGTTCCATTGGGTCTTTTGGATCCTCACAGTCATTTGGCTCTTCAGGGTTCTCGGGGTCTTTTGTATCTTTCAGGTCCTTGGGGTCTTGTGTGTCTTGTGGGTCCTCGGGGCCTTTTGGGTATTTAAGGGTTTTTGGGGGTCTATTGGGTCTTCTCGGTCTTTAAGAGTCTTTGGGGCCTTTTGAGTCCTTCAGGGTCTTTTGGGTCTTTAGGGTCTTTAGGGCCTTCAAGGATTTTGGGGGTCTTCAGTGTCTTTTTGGTGTATGGGGTATTTAAGGGTCATTGGGGTATTTTGGGTCTTTGGGGTATTTTGGGTCTTCGGGGTATTTTGGGTTCCTCAGTTTCTTTGGGTCCTCTGGATATTTTTGGTCATCAGGATCGTTTGGGTCATCAGTGTCATTTGGTCCTCTGAGCTTTTGGGTAATCCAAATCATTTGGGTCTTTTGGGTTCTCCCGGGGTGGGGGGCGGGGTCTATTGGGTCCTCTGGGGACTTCATGTGAAGTATTTCAGGTTACATTTGTGGGTTATGTCAGGTCAGCTGTCCAACCAATGGGTGAAGAGTGGACAACTCCATTATACGTAAATAGATTGTCTTTTCTTGCAAACAAAAATCAATAAATTCTTCCCCATTATCTCGGGTCACTCGCCTGCATTTATTTATTTCCATTTATTTATATTTTCATTTACGGACGCATTCTGAAGGTTCTGTGATTGATCCTGGTGTATCGACTTTGATGTCTGTAAGCATACATCATTTCAGCTTTACACACCACCCAGAAGGTTCCAAACATTAATATCAGTCAGTCAGTGAGTGAATCAGTTTTAGACTTTTTAGACCAATAGACCCTTTTGACCCTTAGACCACTTTTAGGCCACTTTTTGGATAAAAAGTCAAGGCTTATGGAAGAGCTAAAACACTGAACAGATCAGATCAGGATGCAACAAAACAAAAGGAACAGCAGAGAGAGGGGGGAAACACCCAAACTTTAGACCCTAACTACTATTGGAACATACCCATAGGACCTTTAGACCTTTTTAAACCCTTTAGACACTGTTGACTCCTTTAGAGCCCTTTAGACCATCACTACTATTGGAACATACCCCAGGAAAAAATGCTACAGTTGAAACTAGAGTATATGAGAGTTGTACTCGTATACTATAGTTGGTAACAGGTCCTACTACAGTGGTCTGTAGAGAATTACTACAGGAAAGGGATGCCTGGGTACCTTTTTTGCCTGGGTACCTTTTTGAACTTTAGACCCCTGAGATCCCACATGCCCTTTCGACTCCTTCATACCATTTACACCCCTTAAGACCCTTTAGACCTCTATCGACCTTTTGGACCATTTAGACCTTTGTACCCCTTCAAACCTTTTATACATTTAGACCCATTAGACCAATTTAAACGCATACCACAAAAACATCTCTAGAGTCTTCTTGCAATGTTCAGACGACACATTTTTCAGCATGTTCAAACTCCACCCACCCAGAGTGGGTACTCTGCTTGGGTTAATGAATTGGTTCACTGATCAAAATCTCAAAGCCTGTTATTTTTTAGATCAAAAGGTCAATGGTCAATATCGCAAATCATTAATTTTTATCATATTTACTTGAAATTTGAACAGAATTTGCATATTGAGTAACTGAATTGGTTCCCCAAAAATCAGAACGATTGATTTAGCGGTTTTTATATTCAATAGTTTCCATGACAACAATTTCACCCCATTATCATCAGATGTGATGTTTTGTGATTTTATTATTGCCATACCTCAATAATCGAAACTCATCACATTGAAAATTACACCGCTTATTTGCACATATGTGTGTGATATGTGTGTAAATGTTGGTCAAAATTAGTCTAAGATGAAGATCAAGGCCATCTGAAACATGTAAAACACCTATTAGGCCATAATTGCAAAATTTATTAGCCAAATTTATTATGCATAGCAGTAAATGATGGAAAGCACTTGATAGGTCAAATTTGTGAAATTGCCAAATTGCTGTTTTTTCTGTAGCAACTGTTGTTTAATTGGATTTTGCAAGGATCGTGCTTTGTGTAAGCATACCCTGCTAGTGTATGTGTGTGTGTGTGTGTATATATATATATATATTATATATAATATATATATATATATATATATGTATGTATATATATGTATATATATATGTATTTTATGTATTTATATGTATGTATATATGTATATATATATTATATGTATCTATATGTATGTATATATAGTCAATCGCGTATGAAAATTGACGATTTATCTGACCTCAAAACAATAGGTTTCCAGCTTTTGACAAGCTCCATCAGTTGCTTATGTTTTCTGAAGATCGGTTTATAATTGCGACATGTAGGTGAGTGACAGATAAACAAACAGACAAAAATACTCAGGAAACTGATTTCCTTACGAATCTTCGATTTTGCAAGTACGAATTTGAGAAAGCACCTGGAGGTTGTAAAATTTGCTTTCTCAACAGCCTGTGTGAGGGAAGTCTAAACGTTCCTAAATGTTCATCCACAGGTTGCTGTCGAAATGGATAAGTTTCCAGAGTTTGAGGACGATGTCAACTTCACTCAAGCTCTTGTAACTGAGCAGTCAGTTTTCTGCCTTCCTGCAAAGGTGAGTGCCTTGTATTTTAGGTACTAGTGATGCACAGATAAGATGACCAAGCCATCATCCTTTTCAGAAACACTAACAGCAAAATATAGTTTAATCTTTCAAAGAATATTCCCAACTGATGTAAAATCTCATTGCAAGCAAGCTCTCGAGTATAAATTACGATAGCATTTGTCTATTTAGTAATAAAAGCCTTTTCTCAAAAAAAAAAAAATCTATTTTATGATCCAATGAATAGAACAATGTTCCAAAAACAGCTCTCACTCGCAAACCATGAGATGGCACATGCCATACTAACCACTTAAAGGCAGAGGAATTTACCTCCTGCACAAACGCACATATTATTATGTAATTCACTCCTTGTCGACCACCTTAGTTCGAGACTGTTTACGGACGAGCTTTAGTCCACCCCTCCCCCAAACCAAATACATTTTTGATGTAAAGTGCAACTAAGTTAATGAGAAAATCAAACCCTGCTAAAACATATAAATATGTGTTTTCTTAAACACATAATAGAGGCTCGTCGAAGACCTAGCACACTGAATGGATCAGGATGAAACAGACAAAAACAGGAGGCAAAACACACATGCATGGAGAAGGAAACTCCAAGGAGGAAAAACTGTTAAATTAGGAGGGATATGGGTGCAACGAGGGTCAAAAAAAGATCATGGTTTTGGATTGGGGACAATCTGAGATGGTGGTGAACAACTGTCTTGAAGACATAGCGGGAAGAATGAGATTACAGAGGATGTGGAAGTTGATTCCACAAGTGGAAACAATGCTGTTTGGACAGTGGGTGCAAGTATGTACAGTGCCTGTAGAAAGTCTACACCTCCTTTCAAAATTTTCACCTTTTGTTGCCTTATAGCCTGGAATTAAATTGCAATACATCAGACTTTTCCCACCTTTATTTACACACCATAACCCACAACTTCCAAGTGAAAAAGAAATTCGACAAATTTCAGAAAAATCAATTAAATATACAAAACTAGAATGTCTTGGTTGGATAAGTGTCCACCCACCTGAGTTAATACTTCGTGAAAGCACCTTTGACAGCAATTAGAGCTGTGAATCTGTGGGGATAGGTCTCTACCAACTTTGCACACCTTGATTGGACAAGATTTGCCCATTCTTCTGTTCAAAACTGTTCAACCTCAGTCAAGTTGTGTGGTGAGCATTGATGTACTGCAAATTTCAAGTCATGCCACAGATTTTCGATTGGATTTAGGTCAGGGCTCTGACTGGGCCACTCAAGGACATTTATCTTTTTGTTCCTTAGCCACTCCAGTGTAGCTTTGGCTGTGTGCTTTGAGTTGTTGTCATGCTGAAAGGTGAACTTCTGTCCCAATTTCAGCTTTCTTGCAGAGGGCAGCAGGTTTTCTTCTTGGATTTTTCTGTATTTTGCTCCATCCATTTTCCCTTCTATCCTGTCAAGTGCCTCAATCCCTGCTCATGAGAAACATCCCCGTATCATGAAGCTGCCACCACCATGCATTACAGTAGTGATGGTGTTCTTTGGGTGATGTGCTGTGTTGGGTTTGCACCAAATGTAATGTTTTGCATTTCGGCCAAAAAGTTCCATCTTGGTTTCATCAGACCACAAAACTTTTTGCCACATGGCTTCAGAATCACCGGAGTGTTTTTTTGCATTCCTCAAATGGGACTCAAGGTGAGCTTTTTTGAGTAATGGCTTCCTTCTTGGCACCGTACTGTACAGGCCAGACTTGTGGAGTGCTTAGGATATTGTTGTCACATGCACACAGTTACCAGTCTTTGCCATAAATGCATGTCACTCTTTCAAAGTTGCCATTGGTCTCTTGGTGGCCTCTCTGATCAGTCTCCTCCTTGCTTGGTCATCCAGTTTGGAGGGACAACCTGATCTAAGCATGATCTTGGTGGTACCATATGCCTTCCACTTCTTAATGATTGTCTTGACTGTGCTCCAAGGGATATTCGAGGCCTTTAAAATATTTTTATACCCATCCTCTGATCTATGCCTTTCCACAACTTTATCCCAGAGGTCTTTTTGAAAGCTCCTTGGGGCTCATGATTGAGTCTTTGCTGTGAAATACACTACCCAGCAGAGGAAATCTCCAGAAACAGCCGATTTTATTCTCAAATAATCAGAATCACTGCCATTTAACACAGGTGGAGGCCAATTAACTTGGTGTGTGATTTTGAAGGTGATTGGTTACACCTGAGTTAATTTGCAATTGCTATTATAAGGGGGGGGGGGGGGTGGACACTGATCCAACCAAGATATTCTCGTTTTGTATTTTTAATGAATTTTCAGAAATTTTGGGAATTTGTTTTTCACTTGGAAGTTGTGGGTTACGAGGTCTAAATTTCAGTGGAAAGAGTGATTTATTGCAATTCAATTCCAGACTATAAGGCAACAAAAGGTGAAAATTTGAAAAGGGGGTGTAGACTTTCTATAAGCACTGTAAATACATGCAATTACAGTTTTAGATTTTACAAAATGAGGAAAGATGGACATCCATCTGTGATTAGTATGACTGCAACCACAGGTTTATGTAAAGGTTTCAAAGCAATCAATAATTATCCGAATCAGTCTATAGTAATTTTACACTTTCAATAACTTCGTCTTTACATTGTTCAATCCCTTGTGGAGTTTTTTGAGCACTTTGATGAAACAATCAAGAACGAGAAATTGATTTGAGGCAATAAAACAAGATTACATTATTAGTTGCTGTCATTGGCTGATCTACTTGGCAATTAGAGAGGCTGGTGGTTTAGTGGGTAATGCGTCGTTACATTGTGCTCACTCGTGTGGGTTGAACACCCATGGCTGCTTTGGTTTAAAATATCCACACTGCTGGAATAGAGGTAACTTTTTCAGGATTAACTTTAACGTGAGAAGTATTCACACCTTGTCATTAGAGCCCCCCATGCTCTCTTATTGTTTTATGAGACTCCTTTACCATAGTAATCATTCTTACTAAAAACTCGTTGAATGTAAATCAATTAATATAGCAGTTTCAAATTATAAAAGCATACATCAAAGGCTGTATATTCTTCATTTTGTCCAACTAAACAAATCGCATACTCAAAAACCTTCATTTAGATATTTGTGGAATGTGACATAATGAGTTGTTGTTTTTTTTTTACCCCTGAGCTGTTAGCAGAGAGAATAGATATCTAACACCACAGCATAAAGAAATAGAAACCTTCAATCAGTAACAGAGACAAAGTCAGAAGTTATAGTTGCAACATAACTTATTGACAACTCGGTACTTTTTCCCCCCAACCAACAGTGTTTTGAATTCCCCAACTACATACGTTTGGTCCTCACCGTACCAACTCCGCTGATGCTGCAGGCCTGCCAGCGGCTCTGGGATTTTTGCCAAAAGCATTACAGCTCCAGCACTTGAATTGCTTTTCAGGCATCATTAGTGAACACGATCAAAACAAGGTCCCACAACAAGAGGAAAACTACACTTTGTCGAGTCGAATGTCAGTCTGCACAGGAAGTCAATTGGAATGATAGGTATTATATCAACTGAGAGTTGAAAAAGGAATGCTAAGCCCATGCCCTTTGTCTGAATGGCCTGTTTGGTGTTTCCATCTGAGTACTTCGCTAATGTTGATGGGATCCTTGGTTCAAATTCCATATGCTATGTTGATTTGTACATTGTCTGTTCTTGCTTTGACGAAAGGTAAGGGCCAAAATGTCAGCTGTACTTTTCTTCCCACGGCAGTTAACATTCCTTTGTTTACATCCAGTTGATGAAAACTATCCCACACTAAGACCAGATATCGAGGCCATTTCTGCTGAAAGTTCACATTTATAGAATATTTCTGAAAAATGATCTTCTGTCTTTGTTCTCATAATCAGGATAAATCCTCTATTTAATATGAAACTTTAATGCTCTAAAATATTGTTTTTAATCTTAATGAAGAAGGTAGACACACATAATTTGTGTTTTGAATGTTTACTAACCAGATATTTATGTCTGAACTACAAAGGTTTTGTTTTTTTTCATTATAGATCAAAAACCGTCTTCCACTTTAATCATGGGTTAATGGAAGTCATTGGGTATCTGTCAAAGTAAATGTGGTGAAATTGCACGATATTTTGTCCATTTATGTTCCTTCATAGAAGGATTATGCCTGGTGTTGGCTTAATGGTTGGGGTGGTGGGCTTGAGATCCTAGGGTCCTGAGTTCATAATCCCACTCAGCTGTTGAATTAATATCAGATGGGGTTAACTTGGCCTGTCATCCTTCCGAGGTCGGCAAAATGAGTGCCAGCTTGCTGGTATCCTGTGTCGGAGTGGCGACCCGTCAAAGATTTTGCCAAATAGCCAAGGAGACTGCTTAGGCAGCACCAATGCTCTGCACAGAGTATTGTCCCGATGGATGGATGGATATAAGGATTGTTTTATTTACTCATCCAGCACAACAGCCTCCTACAGATTGTGCCATCTTGAAAACTACAAATATGTAAGAATGCTACAATGATGACAAAGTTATGATCAAATAATTATTTTTAACCATTTGAAGAACAACAACTTTGGTTTCTAGCAAGACAATGAACTGAACTAGATCAAGTAAGATCAATTAGCTGTGGTTTGAAATTAAAAGAATGATTTATTACTTTTGATATTTATATTTTTTGATTTTCAAAATAATTTTGAATTTGACCAGACTCGGTGACTTCAGTGCTGGCTCTGAGATGAGGAGTTTGGCATTTCAATTCTGAACCAAAATGAATCGTACTGAATACTTTAAAAAGGGTATGCCCTGCTTTTCCGCTTGATGCTCAGCCTTTAGGGGATAGAGTAGGGACAAACCCTATGGAATAGCATCGCAGGGGGGTGGGGGGTGGGGGGTTGGGGGTCCAGATCTCTCCATCATTGCTCCACTGACTGCTGAGAGAAAAGCGGTCACAAGATAGTGTCACCGATGCCAGAGTACCCGAGGAAGTAATGTCATTCACCTCATAATTAGCGACTGTGTTTATCTGAAGTCAGGTCTGGTGTTTTCTCATGTATTTGGATGCATGTATGTAAAAAAAAAAGTTATGGAGGAGTTATAACAATATGTATGCCTCGTGTTGGCTTAATTGTTAGGGTGGAGGGCTTGGGATCCGAGGATCCTGAGTTCAAATCCCACTCGGCTGTTGAATTAAAACCAGGTGGGGTTGACTCTGCCTGTTATCCTTCTGAGGTCAGCAAAATGACTACCAGCTTGCTGGTATCCTGTGTCGGAGTGACGACCTGTCTCGGATTGTACCCAATAGCCAAGGAGATTGCTTCAGCAGCACCAATGCTCTCCACAGAGTATGGTCCCAATGGATGGATGGATGGATACAAATATCAAACAAGGCAAAGGATAAATCAGAAGTATATGGGATTTGAGCCTGGGTTCCCAGCATCAGGGATTAGGGGCAATCAGGGTTCAGAATGGAACCCCAAATATGCAGATCCAAATTTTTCATTCTTGTTCATTAACAATGTGCACAATGAATGCTTTACTCTTACATCCCTCCACGATTCTTCCAAGTTCTTATGAAACAGAGTAACAACTACAATGAACACCAACCACACATTTTGTTTAAAACACTCCATTCCATTATATTATATTTGCATAGTAACGGGATGAGGCAAATAAATTAGCCTTTAAATTATGAAATTTTATAAAGTCATAACCATTCGGAAAAGATATCGAGAATATATATATATGTTTTAAGAAAACCTCAAAATGGTAGTGGAATCATGTGATTTTCATTCTTGGAAAATAAAATTTTTTTTAATTCGTTTGTCAACCTGTTCTCGGAATGAGACACACCGACATGTGTTGTCAGATTCTCTCAAGTTTTAATGCAGAACAGGACAAACATCAAGCGTTGCTTTTATATAGATTGTTGCTTCTACTATTGTTATTCAAATAAATGTAATGCACTCAAACGTCTGCTTTTATGACTCAAATCAGATGATCCATTTACCTTACAAATACAAATAAATGGGATCTCTGTGAGCGAATGTGTGGTATCGCAGTACGAGTCTATAGGTTTGTGTTTTTGAGACTATTTGCAGCGTGGTATTAACACTGAGATTTACGATTTGAAAACATGGGGTGATGCTGCACCTCAACTGTGGGATGGAAATTGCTATTGTTTTCCATTGTTATTCTTAATCTGATATTATTACAAGGTTTTAAAAAAAGATCTTGGAATGAGCTACTCATAAATAGTCGAAGAAACGCCGACATTTTGTATTTTTTTTTCATTTTTCAAAAAGTATTTATATCTATTAGGACAATATTGTTCCTTAACAATCATGTCTACTTATCAAATAGCAAATACAAAGGTTGGCATTTATTTGACTATTTAGTGCGTCTCATTCCGTGAACATTTTACAGCCATCTTGTATGTAAGAAACTTTGACAATCTGGCATAATTTCACCAATTCAACATGAAAACAAATTACTTACTCAACTTTAATTGAATCAGAAATATAATGTCGTCGTGAGGCGGGGGAATCTCAATATGCAAGTGATTTGTAAATGATTCTTAAACCATCTGGTAAGTGTAACCAACTGGGGTGTTCAAGCCTGCAAGTTGTTTCAAACTTTGAAGTGCAATGCACCAATGACCCCCTTTGAAACTAAGGTTTTGTAACTAGTGCAATAGTTTTACCAATTAATAAATACCTATTTAATGCTTGTTGCAATTTATTTATCTTGAGTGTTTATACATTTACTCTTTTTCGTTGATTCTCCAAGTTTGATGAACTTCAACATTTTTTGTGTACAAGGGAACAAGTCCAATATGCATTCTCCAACAACAACCAAGTGTTAACACTTTTCTGATGGGTTGTCTAGAAATTTAGTCTTTATAATTCAAGAAGAGTAAGAATATATTGCTCAATGCAACCACTTGTTTTAAGCTTTTTTTTTGTTGCAGGATCAGCTGTACTATATTTTGACTGAAGAATGTGTGTAATTTTAAAAATCAATTGTGGATTAGATCACAATCTTGATCTTAATCTTTCATCAAGGTATAGTAATTCACTGTCATGAAAAACATGCATTTAACACTTCATTTCATGGTTTTCTCTTCATGGGTATGAAATAAAGGTCGTTGCAAAATTCAAATCTTGCATTCTCTTTTCCTTTCACGAATCACTTTCCTGCACTCTATAAACAAGTTAAAATGTAACTTTGTTGCAACATACAAGAGTATGCAAGAGTGTCCATGGTTAACCAATAGCAGTAGATAAATCTGAGTTAGCATTACACAACTTGTGCAACAACATAAAGTACATGCTGACCTTAATTCAAATCGTCTGCAATTTTCATCTCCAAAAAAGGTAGGTGGAACAAAAATGGTTCAGCATCCCTTTTAGAATTACTCTCGAGTTTTTTTGGGTTGCTTATAAAAGAAATTTAACAAAAGACAATAACCCAACCATCAAAAAAGGTTTTATTACAATTCAAACAAACTACAGTGTTCAGAAATTACTGTTCCAAATTCAACCCGATATAAAAACGAAATGAAATTATATACAATGATACAGTTTGATGCTTGTGAAAGAACATTTCTCAATGTTCTATTGTTCGGATTTGTCAAGATTATAATTTATCATCGACAGTACTTATGGACAAGCCTGGTGTTGGCTTAGTGGTTAAGGAGGCTGGC
The DNA here is from genome assembly GCA_035128595.1 of Eptatretus atami. Lineage (NCBI taxonomy): Eukaryota > Metazoa > Chordata > Myxini > Myxiniformes > Myxinidae > Eptatretus > Eptatretus atami. The sequence goes on from CM068955.1 coordinate 46,218,078, forward strand.
TTGGGATCTTAGGGTCCTGAGTTTGACCCCCTTTCCGTTGAATTAACATCAGGTGGTGTTGACTCATCCTGTCATCCATTTGAGGTTGGCAAAATGAGTACCGGTGAACTGGTAATAGGTGCATTGCATCAGTGGTGTTCCCATACTTGGTAGCAGTGGTGATGTGCACTGCTGTTCATAGCCAGTTAAAAGCATGAAATCATGCCACCACAATAAATTGAAGTATTAAAAAATAATAATAATAAATAAAAACTTATGGACACTGTGTTCGGATGATTAATGAACCTGTTCACCATCCTCACCGCTTGTGCTTGCCGAGTCTGCCCCATTCATCTGCAGGATACTACCGGTCTCCATCAATGTTTTATGCCACTCACAAATAAAAAAATTTCGATGGTGGCTGCCTTCTGCCTGAAGCTACACAGTGGGGCCTTCCTGAAAGCCTTCCGCCTGATGGTCGTCCTGAAGCGTCATTGAAGCTGTGTAGCTGATTTGGTATAAATCTGTGTCACCGATTTGAAGCTTTGGTGAACCTGTGCAGCTGATTTATAAACCAGGCAACACAATGCGCTTTTTATTGTGGAGATGCCACTTGCAGTCAATTTGACTTCACGTGTCACAGAAAACACCTGAAAACATCAATAAAGGTTGATTTTTTTTTTTTTGTTATGGACAGTAGTACTATATTTCATGATTTTTTATTATGTTTGAATTTGGAACAATTATTTGGGAACACCAAGTATATTTTTATGTTGGGAAATGGAATTACAACCCGAGGGGCAGACTTCGTGGAGAAAAGTGAGAATAAAGAAGAAAAATAGGAAAGGAGTACTTTTCACAAGAGGTTTTTCTGTGTTTCTCTCTGCCAGTGCCACTGTCTCCAGAACGTAAGGTAGATCAGCATTACACAAGCACCAGTATTGTGTCCTGTTAGTATATTTACAGTGTAAATGCTAATTCCCCTTTGGATGCTGAAGGCGTTTCACAATGAGATATGATATTGGGTGAAGAAGAAAAGATAGAGAGATATAGCAAAGATTGGAGTAAAAAACTGTTGTTCACCTGTGGTACAGACCTGATGCTACTCAAACACAACAAAATTGGTGAGGAGGATGGCTGTTTCTTTTCCCTTTCCTGCACTGTTTCTGCCCTGCATGGGAAAACCTGACATCCTGTTCCCTCATGGGCAAAAAATTTTGAGAACTATTTACTAGTCCATTGATGCTGCTTGGTGAGGCCTGGCCTGCGAGCCAAAAGCGTACTGTTCTGTTACATTGCTTGGGGATGGAGGGACAACGACTTTTCTACAACTTACTGGATACAGGTAGTACTTTCGAATCTGCTGTCGCTGCTTGAGAAAAGCACTTCATACCACAAATAAATGTGGTTGTTGAATGCCTAAATTATGTCAGAGGGCTCAGAGGCCTGACAAGAGTATCAATGAATACGTTGTGGCCTTATGCGAACTATCTGCTTCTTGTGAGTTCGGAGGAATGGAAGAGGAGATGCTACATTTACCAATTGGTGGAACATGCTTCAAACACCAGAATTAGTAAAGGACTGCTGTTAGAGCCATAGCTTACCCTGACAAAAGCAGTTAATATGGCCTGCCAAAGCAAATCTGTACTTCTGAATGCAACCTTGCTGTCCGACTCAACTTTGGTCTATGTGATCAACGCCACTCATTGGAAGGGATTACACTCTGCTTCGTCACTTTTAACCCATGCTGCAGATTCTTCATCCCTGAAAACTCGCCGTTCCTGCTGCAGATGCTAATGGGCCTTCTTGCCCTGCTTCAAAGGCAAACTGTAATGCACGTAGGAAAGTTGGACACTTCTCAGAAGTCTGTCGCTCTGCCCAGAAAGAGGTATGTAAGGTTGTAGTTCCTGAAATTACCGTGCTTTACCTGAATGATGCTGTCCCCACAAAAGATAAAAATTCTCCAATATACAAATTAAAGGCACATACTGGACATACCTGCAATTGGGAGCTCATCACGGATACTGGCTCCTCGGTCTCGATTCTGGCAGGACAGCTGCACCAGAGACGTTTTGCCGACTACCCTTTGACTCGTGTCAAACGAGTCATTTACTCGAGAGATGACTTACCTGCACTGGGATGCCTACGTGTCACCATTTTTCATGATGGTGTTACAGCTCCAGCCATATATTACATAGTTATGTCTGGTTCACCACTGCTAGGAATGGACTTAATCAAAGTGTTGTGATGCCACATTGTAGGCGATTCTGTATTAACCTCACAACAAAGCATCCCTGCACGAGAAATGCTTACTGAGACTGTAACACCTGTGGGATGTGCAAAAGTCTTTGTCCATAAGGTTAAATTCTGAAACGATGCTGCTTCTGTACAACATCAATTGAGCAAAAAAATTCAAAACTGAGTGAGAAAATCACGAAAACCTTCCCTCTTCCGCTGCACCCAGTTGAACTGCCCAAGGGACCATGGCAGAAAGTGGCAATATACATTGTTAGACCATTCAAACTTGGCACATTGGATTCCCTTCATTCCCTTGTACATCCCTTCTACCAACCTAAATTCTGCTTCTGGCACTCCCATCCACCTCAGTGTCCCCATCACTATCTCATGGAACAGTGTCATAGGCATTCTTCAGGTCACAAATCCCAATACCACTTCACCTTGAACCTCCATCCTCTTTTCCATGGTCAGCTGTCTCAGCATTAGCATCCCATCGATCATCCCCTTACCCTTTCTAATCCCACACTCCCCCATGTAGCTCCTCCAGGCAAGGTTTCAGGCTTGCCCCTCCACCACACTGGTGGTACCCACTTTTATAGGGTTTGCCCCCACCCTACACAGTGAGCATTCAGCTCCTCCTCTCCCAGCTGCTATTGACCCATGGCCCAGTCAGTGGGTGGGGCGATCTCACCTGCAGGGTTGTTGGTAGTCTAGGTGGTTGTCTCAGGTTCCCTGGCAAAACCTGCACTTGATCGCCTAACAGGACGCTTTTAAAGAACATATAAGACAGATTACAAAGGAAAGAACATTAAAAAGGGGTGATTTGGGGATGGCAGTTATAAACACAAACATTGGGGAGGGTGCATGACATATTTTGAAACATACAGTGATACATATCTAATGTCACCATTAAATTATCCCACACTTACTGTAATACATTTAATATGAGAAATATCTAACTTATCCTATGCAAAGTTAGTCCCTAGAAGTCATTCCAGCAATAATAATTTCAACAGCCTCTTTGTCGAACTGGCTCGGATGTTTCACTGCAATTAGCATATCTGTATGCCCCTCATCAATGCCTGGCACTCTTCCCTTCTTCATCCTCTTTACTGGTGTCCACACCTCCTCCTCCATGATGTACACTAATTGCACTTTCCCCTCTGCATAACAAGGAAGCTCCAGCTTGCTGTTGCTTCCTTCCCAGTTCCCACACCTTCAATACTGCCCCCAACCCCCTCTCCATCACCAGCCTTCCAGAACCATTCTCAATTGCCATTCCCTCCTTCATGGCCTTACTATCCCCTTCCCTGTAAGGAGCCAATTTATAGATATCCTTCTTCTCACCATCCTCTTCTAACTTGTACACTTCCTGTTCCATAGCATTCTTTACCTTATCCACCACTCTCCTTGCCACTTTCATATTTTGTCCATACAGGTGCAGCAACCTTGCATCCCGTTGTCCCCCTCTATCCTTGATCTTCTCTATCCTTTTCCAAACCTCCTTCTTTTCACCAACCACCTTCACTACTTCCTCGGTCCACCATACCTGGTTTCTATTCCTCGATATGTTGCACCATTTCCTGATGTCCTTCCACACAAAACTTCTGCAATTTCCTTAACTGCCTCTCTGGACTTCTTCCAATTCTCCTCCAAACCTTCAGCTTCTATGCTAAGTTCATCATTCTTGGCCCTCTTCCTCTTCTTGTGCTCTACGGTGACGTTGTGCTTACACCTCCCCCACCTTATCATCTTCCGACCTCCGCTTTTAACTTATCTCCTTTTCTTCATACATACAACAAACACCACAGGATTGTGCTAGGTGGTGACATGCTCTCCCACCACTGTCTCACAGTCCTTGATCCTCAACAACTGTTGCTTCCTACACCTCGGCTTCTAAATTGATGATTTTAGGTGACCTTGATCTTTTCACTTCAAAAGCAATGCCTATTGCCGATATTGCCTCAGTGCAAACCCGATATGCAAACCCTACCCAAATTTCAAGTCGATCGGATGAAAATTGATGATTTTCTGCAACCTTGACCTTTTGATCTATAAAACAATCGGCTTCCAGCTTTTGATGAGTGAACCAATTCATTGATCCAATATGCACATTCTTAAAAATTCATGGCAATCAGATGAAAATCAATGATTTTATACAACCTTGACTTTTGACATGTTGATCTAAAAAAAAACAATTGGCTTCTTGCTTTTGATTGGTGAACCAATTCAGTGACCCAATATGCAAATTCTTAAAATTTCCGGGCAATTGGATGAAAATTGGAGATTTTATGCAACTTTGACCTTTTGGTCTAAAAAAAACAATTGGCTTCTAGTTTTTGATTAGTGAACCAATTTGTTGACCCAATATGCAAATTCTTAAAATTTCAGGTCAATTGGATGATAACTGAGGATTTTATGTGATACTGACCTTTGACCTTTTGACCAAATTATTTATCTTCTCCATATTCTCATAATAAAGCTTTGTTGAATATCTGATGACAAAAGCTCAAATGATAATTCAAATGTCAGGTCAATTGGATGATAACTGAGGATTTTATGTGATGCTGACCTTTGACATTTTGACCAAATTATTAATTTGTCTTCTGCATATTCTAACAATGAAGCTTTTTTGAAAATTTGATGACAAAAGCTCAAATTGTAAAAAAAAAAAAGTTATGGCCCAGAGAGACACAGACACACACAAAGGCGAATGCAAAACCCTGTTTCCCCGCTGTGCAGGGGACAAGCTAATAATATTATTGGTTCCCTTCCAAAGAACTGCAACACAGGAGTAGGCCTTTAGGTCCATCAAAGCTTGCACAAGTTTCGCCAACGTATGGTCGTTTGTCCACGCTCTATCCTTCTTAAATGTCGAGCATGAAGCAAGGAAGCAGCACGTACCATTTTTAACGTCTTTGGTACGACTCAGCCAGGATTCGAAACACCAACCTCGTAGACTCAAAAGAGGATGCTCCATCCATTATGCCGAGTCTGGTAACATTAATAGACAATGGACAAAACATTTTTCAGAAGAGATTTCAACCAGGGTTCCCTTCATTATGCTGACCAACTCTTAAATTGGTCATTGCTCTCAAAAGTTAAAAGCACAAAAATAATCCCAAATCTATTTCCTACAAACTCTTCCTCATATGTATTTAATGAATATGGTCATGTGGTTTAACACCATTTCGTTTCTAAAGGAATTCCGAGGTACTGGCTGATGCAAACACCATGCGGACTCGGTTCACAAAATACAACTCTTTCACTCTGAGTTTCAAAGTGATAGTGCACAAGAACGCAATGATTTCGTTTCCCCAATGAAAGTGCATCACGGCATGCCGGGTAGATGATGAGAAGATTCTGATGGAGCACTGCGTGGTTACTGGCATTTCATGAAAACGACTTTATAAAGAGACACACTGAGCAACTTTTCACTCACCTAAAAGTTCATTTTAGAGTCTTTTTATGTGCACACAAATCAAAGCTTGCGGAAGGGAGAGGTGACAGAGGGTAGAAGGGGATGCATTGGAAGTGGGGTCGTGGGACGTGATGTGGATGCAACAAGCAAGTGTGTGGACGAACAGGAAGACAAGACAGAAGAAAACAAAGCAACCACTTTATTACCCTCGCCGAAGGAGAGGGTATTGTGTTTGGGTCCGTTTGTTTGTCTGTCTGTCTGTTTGTTACTTGCAAAATCGAAGATTTTTCAAGTATATTGGTCAGTCGATTTTGTTATTACTGTCTGTTGTTGTCTGTCTATCACCTAGATCAGAAATTTTAAACTGATCTTCACGAAACTTCAACACATGGTGGAGTTTGTCATAAGGAAGAAGCCTATTGTTTTTGAGGTCAAAAGGTCAACATAAGCCTAAGGTCAACAACTAAGGTGGTATTTCTGAAATCCTCAATTTTCATCTCATTGACTTGAAATTTGAAGAGGAGTTGCATATTTGGTCATTGAGTTCAATGACCAATTATTTTTGAGGTCAAATTTGTTTTATGGATTTTGCAACTATCGTGCTCTGCACGACGTCTTCTTTTTATCTTGGCCAAAATGAAGTTTTGCAAGATATGTTAGTCAGTCTGTATGTTTTTTTATTATTTATTTATTTTTTTTTTTGTCTGTAATCACGAAAAAAAAATTCTGCAGAGCACAGTTTTCATTGAAAATTTTTGTGACTTCGCATATCAGAGGCCTATGGAGGTCCTTTCAGCGCATAAATTTTGAAGGTCAAGGTCAAAGGTCAAGGTCACTTTGTCGCAAATCAGGGTAATCGACAAAACCCTTATTTTTTGAGTAATTTTGATCGGATCGTCTTCCAACTTCATGGGAATATAGTTCATGGTCTGGCGCTCAGCTGATTAATTTTTGGTGGCGATTGGCCTTGACCTTCATGTGTTTTTTGTTGTTTTGTTTGTTTGTTTTTTTGTCTGTAATCACGTATAAATCACTCTGCAGAGCACAGTTTTCATTGGAAATTTTTGTAACTTCGCATATCAGAGGCCTATGGAGGTCCCTTCAGCGCATAAAATTTTGAAGGTCAAGGTCAAAGGTCAAGGTCACTTTGTCGCAAATCAGGAGTCGACGAAACCCTTATTTTTTGAGTAATTTTGATCGAATCGTCTTCAAACTTCATGGGAATATAGTTCATTGGTCTGGCGCTCAGCGTGTTAATTTTTGGTGGCGATTGCCTTGACCTTCATGGTTAGCCCCTCAGGTCAAACATATTTGACCCCAAGGTCAAATTTTCAAGTTTTAGGAACCATATCGTGTAGTACCTCAAATTGAACACCTCGATGAGTGCTTTCTAGATATATCAAGCTTGAGACATTATGACGTCATTTGGTGACGTTATGAGGCAAACGCATATTTTTCATGGTTACTCTGTAGAACGATTCTCATCGGAATCTCTCGTAGGCAGATATTCCTCAAGGAGTCGCTCCTGGTGGATAGCAGCTCTGTTCACCTCAGTGTGACTTAAAGAAGTCACACGTGGTCACCTTTTGGCAAGATAGGGTCACCCTAAGGGTGACATTGGTTTTATTTTTGTTGTTTGTTTGTTTGTTTGTCTGTAATCACGTATAAAAAATTCTGCAGAGCACAGTTATCATTGGAAATTTTTGTAACTTCGCATATCAGAGGCCTATGGAGGTCCCTTTCAGCGCACAAAACTTTGAAGGTCAAGGTCAAAGGTCAAGGTCACTTTGTCGCAAATCAGGGAGTCGACGAAACCCATATTTTTTGAGTAATTTGTATCGGATCGTCTTCAAACTTCATGGGAATATAGTTCATTGTCTGGCACTCAGCTGATTAATTTTTGGTGCGATTGGCCTTGACCTTCATATGTTTTTTTTTTTTGTTGTTTTTTTTTGTCTGTAATCACGTATAAATCACTCTGCAGAGCACAGTTATCATTGGAAATTTTTGTAACTTCGCATATCAGAGGGCTATAGAGGTCCTTTCAGCGCATAAAATTTGAAGGTCAAGGTCAAAGGTCAAGGTCACTTTGTCGCAAATCAGGGGAGTCGACGAAACCCTTATTTTTGAGTAATTTGAATCGAATCGTCTCCAATTTTATGCGAATGTAGTATATGGTCTGGCGCTCAGCTGATTAATTTTTGGGCGATTGGCCTTGACCTTCATGGTTAGCGCCGAGGTCAAACATATTTGACCCCAAGGTCAAATTTTCAAGTTTTAGGAACCATATCGTGTAGTACCTCAAATTGAACACCTCGATGAGTGCTGTCTAGATATGTCAAGCTTGAGACATTATGACGTCATTTGGTGACGTTATGAGGCAAACGCATATTTTCATGGTTACTCTGTAGAACGATTCATCGGAATCTCTCGTAGGCAGATATTCCTCAAGGAGTCGCTCCTGGTGGATAGCAGCTCTGTTCACCTCAGTGTGACCTTAAAGAAGTCACACGTGGTCACCTTTTGGCAAATACGGGTCACCCTGCGGGTGATATTGGTTTATTTGTTTTTGTTTGTTTGTCCACACAGAACTTTCGTGATTTCCTCCACAACTGCTTGTCAGATTGAGACTAAAGTTTCAGCCATAGGTGCGAATACTCGTGTAAAATGTTCTAATCATAATTATGACGTCATATTCCACGTGGTGTGGTAGCCATGTTGGAAAAAAAGAAAAACTTTGGACCTCTATCTCTGAAACCGCACCAAGAAAAAAAGTTGAAACTTGGCACACGGCAAGTACTCCTCATGAGGAATTAGTGTGATTTTTTTATGATGTCTCAGATGCCTTTCTTATGATGTCATAATTGCATATGTAGAACGCCACATCTGATCAGTATGAAAATTTTGAGGGTCATCTTGGGATAAAATGGTCCACAGAAAAAAAATTGATGAGGTCGTTGGTCATGTGATTTGGTGGCCATATTGTTTTTTTTAAAAAAACACCTTCAAAATCTTCTTTTCTGAAGTGGCTGAACAGATTGAGGTGAAACTTTACATGTATGACTGCCGATCCATGAGGAACAAAATGGTCACACGTGACAGCATAGGTCACATGGTTTGGCAGCCATATTGGATTTATCCGAAAACCTATAAAAATCTGTTCCATAACGGCTGGACAGATCGAGGGGAAACTTCACACAAATGTTCCCAAGCCTTCAGTGTACAAGTTTGTTAAGGAAGAGTTGATGTCACATGGTTTGGAAACCATATTGGAATGAAGAAAAATATTAAACAATATTTTCTCTGGAACCCTGAATCAATCGACGTGAACTTCACAATTATGATCTCGTCTTGATGGGGAATAATATTTTAAATTTCAACTTGATTGGACACATGGTCTGGCAGCCAGAATATATATATATATATATATTTTTTTTTTGATCTGGGTTCTTTTTCATTTGTGTTTTTTTGAATAAGGATCACTTGGCTGCACCTGGATGGATTTGACGGTAGAAGAGTATCAGCTGAAATGCAAATCCTATCCAGGGTCCTCCTGATGACTTCATCTTTGCTTTTTGCTTGTCTGGGTTCCTTCTGATAACTCCAATACAGGACTGTATCGATTTGGTCTTTCACTTGATTTGAAATGAATATATTTTAATCCCATTCTAAATTCAATTGAATAATAATGAAAAAAGTCATGGGTCAGGGTCAGATGTCCAATCAAAGTGGGGTTGCATCAAAGCAGAACGTCTTGTTACCCGGTCATCACTGCCATTAGTTATGAAGTGGCAGTTCTAATTATGTCTCTTATTAATTACACAACACACCAGAACCAACGCCATACAAAATATACCACACAAAACTACACAAAAGTTCTAGCGTGGGTCTGCAATCTCTGGTTGATTTTTTTCTCTTGTTTTGTTTAATGTTTTATGAAGTCTTCCTTCATGGGCTCTTTCTAGTTCTTAATATTAAACTTGCCAGTGTTAGATTTACATTTTCATGTGGGTGAGCCAATGAATGCTTGGAGTTGGAAGGCCCTTCACTATTGATCTCTGATGCTTCCAACAACCCCTCTTCCCTCTCCAGACTCACAAACATGCATGCATACATGAATGGCCACGTGAGCAGATAATCGGAGTTCAGGAGATTACATAAGTATACACGATACAACAGGAACATTAATTGAGGGGGGGAGAGGGGTGAGGAAAGCAAATTTGCATACATAACATGTATAAAGACCCATATTATATACTATTGCACACTTTTTACCCCTGCCATCGAAGGTGGACAGAGGTTATGTTTTCACCACTGTTTGTCTGTCTGTGAGCAGTGTTGCATCAACAGGTCAATTAACATCGACTGCCTTGAGGCGGGAGGTGTTAATCCCGTGACAAACTGAAACATTCTTTTACTGCGTTCTTTTCTGTTTGTTTGTTTGTTTGTGAACGAAATATCTCCAAAAGTTGTGGACGGATTTGGACGAAATTTGGTGGAGAGCTTGGGTATGTGACAAGAAGGAAATGATTAGATTTTGGTGATGATCCGAATCTGGATTTGAGAATATTTTAAATGATTCTTCACCATTCGGAGATAGGGCCCAAAACGACATATAGCAGGATATCTCAAAAAGATGTGAATGGATTCGGACGAAACTTGATTGGCAAGTTGAGTATGCAACAAGGAAGAATTGATTCGATTTTGGTGAAGCTCCAAATCCGGATTCCGATCTGAGAATTTTTTTAAGTGATTCTTCACCATTGAGTGATCGGGATAAAATGATATACAGTATAGCACGATATTTCAAAAAGTCATGGATGGATTCAGCCGAAACTTGGTGGGTGAGTTGGTTAAGTGACAAGAACAAGCTCATTAAATTTTAGTTCAGGTTCGAATCCAGATCCGGCCTATCAATGGGATACAAAATGTAAATGAATCAGCCTGGTGGAGGTATGTGCTCTACCTCGTGCACTTATAGTTCGTTACATTTGCAACAACCAAGCTTAGATATAATCTTTTTATTTATTTATTTAATTTCTTACTTTCTCAGCATGTGCAGCCACAAATCAAGCTATCATCGTTATTGTGCAAATTTATCAACTTGTAGTAAAATTTGAATCCAGGGGAAAACATATAGGCCTCTGTCAGAATAGTGCAAGATGAAACTGGGAAAGGAACACATTTCTGGAAACAGCTAATCCCAACCTACCTCTAAAAACCATCATAAAGCTCAGGCTGAGTCCAGTACAGATTTTAGCGTCAATGCTTTTGCTGTCAGTATATTCTTTCTGGCAGAATAATTGTTTCCATATTCCTGAGGCTGTGATAACATATCATACTTCTGTCATTTGAAACATCTTTGCCGATGGCAAGAGGTTGTTAAAAAATTATACGAACGAGGTACTCACAAAATGTCCATGGGAAGGAGTGGGATTCATGTTTTTGTACATACTGTGACGTCTGCATACATATTTTTGGAAACGAGCACACGTGGACAATGTATTATGAACCATTATGTCTATGGAGCATCCACTTGTCCAACAGACTTGTATTTCCTCCAATTCTCCCCTCCTCATTATCTATATGTTCCACTCCCAAATCGCCACAAGTGAGCGCACACCTTGAGCGTATGTCAATGCCGAGGGTGGGTCAACCAAACCAGGAGGGACGAGGTGAGAGAGAAGACATGACAGGGCCTCATTGAGGAAAAGCGAAGAGACCCAGAGCCTGAGCTGAGGGGAGAGTACCAAAAAGTGCCTGACAGAGTGCAGTGAAGGCTGAGCCAAGGTCTATAACAGAGCACTACCTGGGGCTGGGCACAGAACTCCAGGAAGGAAATGCCTTTTATCTTAACAAGCACATCAGGCATACGCCAAAGTGTTCCACTTGCGCAATCCATTCCTACTCTCATTTGTCCTCTTCCGCTTGCTATGTATTTTTTTATTTCTTTATTTAATTTGCCATCCTGCAAAATCCTGATCATCCTTTGTCCATTCAAGTCTGCAGCCACATAGTGTCATTGTTTATCTGGTATATAATTGGGTTCCATTACATTTTTATGCAGTCTTTTAGGATCAGTCAAAAATTGTGCCCGTCGTCGTACTGTTTTTGTAGTTATTGAACTGTGTACACTGAGGTTTATTATCCTGCACATGCGAAGCAAAAAGCTGGGTTAAGCAATTGGTTCATGTCTGTCTGTCGGTCCATCTATCCTATCATTTTATGATCATCGGTTTATGATCAAGGAACAACTTACAGTATTTAAATTGAATGATATATTTTGAACACAAATCGGAACATGAATAGAAAGACAAGTCTTCCGTTTTAACGTACCTTGGCTCAGAATTTGTCCCAATCGCACATGCACATAAGAGGAGTAAGAGAATATTTTTACTCTGCCCACCTGATAGACAAACAAAATTGAAAATCATTCCAAACAGGAAACTTACTGTTTTTAATGGCATTATAAAGGACACATACAACAGGCACGAATAACTAATGTGATGCGTTAGACAGGGTGGGGGTAATAGACGCTGTGTAAAATGGTGGGAATACCTGAATTCTTTCATTTATATACCTTTAAACATCTTTAAACCTTTATTTCACCATACTTCCACACAAATCGCCTTCATAATACTTCCAAGAACCTCCACTTTTGCAGAGGTTTGGTCAGTTACCGATTTTCTTGTAGAGCACTTGCCAAGTGACTTAAGCACTCCAGCAAGAACTCCATTCAAAACTGATGATAAGGGATGGCTGGCTTGGCAAGTGTGAGCAAACTCCTTGGTAAATGAACACATCTCAGTACTTGGAGAGTTAATTAGGGTGATACAATAGTTGCTACGTCAGCGGCGGTAAAACGGCGGTAAACTTTCGGAATGAATTGATTTATACGACTTTTACAATCTTTAGTTGATTTAAATTGAGCTACCGCATATTTTTGAACACTCAAATACATCTCATTCTCAAAGATTGTTCCAAAATCGTCATTCTTTCTGAGATGAGTTGGCAGAAGGTGTGTAATTGTGCAAATTCATGGATAAAGCTCGATGGCAACAAAAAATGCATCTCGGTGGAGCATCGTCAGTGATGGACTGCTCCGTTTGATCCACTGACTTTGTGTGGTTATCATCAAGCCTGTTATGCAAGGTTCATGAACTAGATGCACATGGATCGTGCTTGGAAACGAAAAGCAACACCTGAAAAGGAGGAAAATAGACGGCGAGTTGCCCAGGCACACGCAGCCAAGAGGCTGTTTGAGTCCCAGCAGGAAAAAGAGGCAAAGAGACGGCGAGATGCCCAGGCACACATAGGCAAGCAGCCGTGGGAGTCCCAGCAGGAAAAAAAAGAAGAGGAGAATAGATGGCAAAATGTCCAGGCACATGCAGCCAAGAGGCTGTTCAAGTCCCAGCAGGAAAAAGAGGCAAAGAGACGGCGAGTTGCCCAGGCACACGCAGCCAAGAGGCTGTTTGAGTCCCAGCAGGAAAAAGAGGCAAAGACACGGCGAGATGCCCAGGCACACATAGGCAAGCAGCCGTCGGAGTCCCAGCAGGAAAAAAAAGAAGAGGAGAATAGATGGCAAAATGCCCAGGTACACACAGCCAAGTGGCTCTCCGATTCCCACCAGGACAAAGAAGAGAAACAAACGAATACCTTATTGTTTGTTTGGAAAGTGCCCTTGGACTCTGATATCTTGCTGTCCCAGGTTCTCCTCTTTGTCATGTCACCTTATTGTTCTTCTCCGTTTCTCCTCTTCAACCCCTCTCATTCTTTTCTTCTCCTCTTTAACCCTGATACCTTATTGTCCCAGGATACCTTTTAAGGGTTATGAGGGGGTGTAAAAGATGGCTGCGACAATAAAGTTTTCTAGAACCTTTAAAATCTTTTTTATAATTTGAATATATCATAATTGTTTCCATACTTGCACACTGCAGAACACAAATCGCCTTTTTTTGCACTTTCAAAACCCTTCCATTTAGTGGTACTTGGACAAAATATTACAGCATTTTACCTCATCACGACAAATTAAACTTTCTACTCGTAGACCCCACTCATGTCCTTGTTTCTCAAGACAGCGTGCCTGCATGGAGTAATATGTTCTGTTAACTCTGCACTTACAACTGTGTTTTTTGTTTTTTTTGCAACTATTATTGCCATTTCATTATTCTTATAAAATTACTTCTTGTGATGTAACCAAGTTTGAATGTAAAATGTATATTTATGTTCCACCCATGAATTGCCTCATGCATATTCATGTTTGGCTTCATGCATATTCATGTTTGGCTTCAGCAATATTTATGCTCCGCCCATGAGTTGCATCATCTCCATGGTAGGAGGCGAGGGCGGCTCTTCCCTGTTTGGCGGAGCAATGGTGGTGTGATGGAGAAAGCATGTTTTTTTTACCATTACACTTGGAGTGTTTTAAAATAAAGTAAAAGTGATTTAAACCTCAAAGTGTTGGTAAGCTGCCTGGAACATTCTTTCTTCAAAGAATCGGGACACGTAGGCTGTCCCAGGATACTTATAGTGCATGAAGCAGAGTAAAAAGTGTTGGTTTGGGTGCAAATTAGGGTCACGCGATGGTTCGTGCCTCCTGGTTCAAATTTGACCTATGACTGTTCAGCGATTACAAGGCAGACGAACCCAACAAGAATGTGGTCCATGAAAGACCCAAACCCATTACAGTACAAACCTTTACATACAAGAAAAGGAACATGGACAAAGAAGGAGGCCATTTTTTCTTCAGTTTCTAACGCTCATGGAAAAGCTGTCACAAACAAACAATGTACTGACATGTAGATAAACAGCAAACACAGAACTTGACATCAGATAACTATGGCTGTTGACATGGGGGGAAGTTACTTCCTGGAACATACTGGTCGTTGGTGGTGCTATATCGTGGCAGAGCTTTTCATTCCGCAGTCAGTGGGGGACTTTTAAGGAGAAATCTCCCTCGCCCAAGGGATTCCAACCCACAGGGTATATCCATGCTCTGTGCTCTAAATACTGAACATTATGCAATGAAAAAGCACGTACAACTTTTAAAGTCTTTGATATGACTCATCCAGGGTCAGAGTCGAACCGCCAACCTCACAGACTCCTCAGAGTGAACACTCTAACCACAATGCCACCGAAACTGATATTTGCCCATTGTGCCTATCCTCCATCCACACTTTATTAATTCAATCTCTCAGTATATTGTAACTTATGATGGTGTGGTGGGAACAGTTGACAACCAACTAATGTCTTTAGTATAATTACAAAGATATATGCACATATTTATATTCTTTTTATGCAAGTTCACTAGTAACCTGTTTTTGTTCTCCAAATATTACCAAAGATGTGGAATAAACTTGGAATGTATCATACTAGGTTGCACGTTGAAGGGCAAATGTTTTTTTCATCTTCCCCTTAAGAGGGTATACGATTGTAGAGGGTATAAGATTTATTTTATGAGCACATAAATGTCCCTTAATTGATTGCTCATTGCAACATTTCAGACATCTAAAGCCAAGACATGTTCACGAGAGGACGGTGAAGCAGCAGTATGCCTGCTCTTATAGCAGCGGATAAATCACGTTCACGAGTTTGTGCTTTCGGGCTATAGCAAGCGAAACAGTAAGTTTACTTATTATTTATTCCTGTACTGCAATGTATATATACAGGGTTTCTGGAAATGATTATAACAAAAAAACAAAACTTTGAATAGTTATATTGTTATTCATGATACTGATATAAATTTGATATGAATACATGCAATAGACATTGTAAGTTTTTGTTTATTGTGACTTGATTGTTATGTTATTCCTGTTTAAGGAGATACCCCATTTTCTGATATAATGACAAGTCCTCAAAAGAAAACAAAAATTGTGAGATTTGTACATGAATGCATGTGATTCAATCATTCAAACCCAAAGGCATTTTCAGAGTGAAATGAGCAAACCAGTGCCTGAAAGACACTCCATATGAAGATGGGTGGATCAGGATTTGATCCTGATCCTGTAGTTTGATCCTGTAAAAGATCCTGTAGTTTGAGGCTACAGGATCTTTCCTGAAGAGCAAAAGTGCTGGAAGGCCACGAAGTCAAATTAAATGGTGAATGCTGTTACAGAGGCATTTATCGACAGCCCAAAAAGTCAATTACGAGAGCACCACTTAGGTTTAGCATTCCGAAAATCTCTGTTCATGATATCCTTCAAAAAGAATTGAGGTATAAATTTTATAAAATGCAAACAGTTCATAAACTTGTATAAAAGAATTATGAAACAAGAGTATATGTTTGTCAATTATTAATTGAATGGGAAGGCACGGAAAAAGAGTTTTGATCAAATCTCATTTTTAGCGATGAGGCGACATTTCACATATCAGGCAAAGTTAATCGTCACAATTGTACGATATAGGGAGAAGAAAATCTGCATGAATTGTTTGAACATGAAAGGGATTCGCCGAATGTAAACGACTGGTGTGCCATGTCATGTTCTCACATCGATGGACCCTATTTCGTTGATGGAATGCACTGTCACCAGCACCTCAACATGCTATGAAAGTTCTTCATTCTACAACTCCAATAAGTTTCCGATTTGTGACAAAGAGCTATCTTTCAACAGGATGGAACACCACCTCACTTTGTTCGAATTATTAAAATGTTTTTAAATCAAATTTTGCCACACCGTTGGATTGGTCGAGGAGCACCTATGAAATGGCCTGCTCGTTCACCTGACTTGACAACTTTACATTTTTATCATTGGGTTATTTTTAAAGTAAAGTTTATATCAGCAAACCAAGAGACCTTGAAGATCTTAAACATCGTAGCGTTGATGCTGTGTCAACCATCCATCATGACAGCTAGAGAGGAAAATGTTTTCTCAGAATTTGAATGCCAAATTAGATTGATTATAGTGAATGATGGACAACATTCATAAGTTTATTAATAATTCAAGAATATCAAAACATTACATAAAAATTAAATAAAATAAAACTTACAATGTCTAAAGCACGTATTCATATAAAATTTATACCAGCATTTCGAAAAACAATAAAAAATATTCAACATATATATATATATACATATATATTGTATATATATATATATATATATATATAATATATATATATTATATATATATATATATATATATATATTTATATTATGAAGACCACAAGGGGAAAACGGTGATGTCATTTTTATAAATTTCAGGGTTATTGCACCTGCCAATAGTTGGCAACATAAGGTTTCCTCTCACAATATTACTTTAACAAATAACCAGGGGTGTCACATAATTTATATGGTATAAAGTTTAGCCGTGCAATGGAAAACAAGTGTTGTCAAAGCTGAACAAGTAGAAACCCAGAGTTGTCAGTACTTTACTCCTGGTTATCTCCCATTCATTCATGTTAACTGTTTCCACCATAATATTCAGAGTTGAGAAACTAAAAAATGAAAGGTTGTAAAACTTTCACAGCATAAACTCTGAGCACTACAATAGCCTATTTGGTTATATCATGGATCTATTATTTTTGATCACAGGTTTTGTGTTCTGCAAAGTATTAAAATTAAAGTTTTCACTCAGATAAGATTGGCTTTCTGCGTCATTCATGTTAACTGTTCCATCATAATATTCAGAGTTGAGAAACTAAGTTATAAAAGGTTGTAAAACTATCACAGCATAAACTCTGAGCACTACAATGGCCTATTTGGTTATACCATGGGCTCCGTAGTTGGTGCATATCGTGGTTCAAGCCTGGTCAAACCTTTATTGTGACTTTTATGGGACCCACGCCGTGACTTAATGGTTAGCGCGTCTGAGTACTCATCCTCATTCGATGTACCACCGCCCAATCAACCTGCTTAGGTATATGAGGGAGTCACATGAGGTGACTTCGGCTATCGCGGGGTGGTTTATCCTTGTTTCCTCCCGATTTTCCATCATATTAAGTAGTACGGAGTAAGAAATGGAGAACCGTCGTCATATAAGGGAAATACCCTTGAGTATGGCGTTGAACACCAATCAAACAAAAAACAATGAACGTTTAATGTTGAAAGAAATAATCTGTGATCACCAAAGTCATGTAATGTATGCTAATAAACAACAAGCATGAATTGCTACACATCCTGGGTTAAAATTGCGTGGCAATTATTAAACAAGGGAATAACCAGTGAATGTCAGTTTGCAACATTGATTCGTTCTTTGCTCTTAAATTAAATAACACAGAAGCTGGCAAATGCTTCATGCTTAATTTGATCGGCCAATGATCACTCTTCCTTTTACTGGAAAAGAAATCTATATGACAGCTATTAAACAGTCCACTAAAGTCTTGAAACTTTGTTTTTCAGTTTCTTCAAAATTGACTTATCCTGACATTCTGTTTTCCCCTTGTGGTCTTCATATATATACATATTGTTGCGAATTCGCGCCCGCGGCGTGCGGACGGCCACGCAACTCGAATCGCGGCACGTCGCCCAACGGACGGACAATTCAGTCGTGACCCTCTCGGACCAACGCCGGGAGCTAGTCACGGGTGGGGTTTACCTCACCACGATCGTGCCAATTGCCCACCCGCGCAGGATAGGGTTGCTCGCCAAATTCGATCTACCTAAGTACCTGCGCGAATGGTCGACCGGGCGATTGTACCACGCCACAGGCCGACTTCGGAATCGAACCGCTTAAGCCGTCCGTTCCGTGCTACAGTGATAACGAGTGGTGTTATCGTCGGCCTCGACGTCTGATTAACTACGGGCATATTAAGCACACAAACCCTTACTTATGTGAGAGGATGGAGAGTCAACAAGAAAGACGAAGCGAAACGGGAGAAACAGTTCACACAATGCACATTTATTTCACACACACAGAGAAGCACGTATATACAGCCATACAGTCAAAATGCACATAAAGCAACCAAACAATAAAAGCAACAACGACGCAGAGTTAATACCGACTACGGCACACACGGCAACACTTATACAGTTCTACTTCACAGACGGCGCCAACACACATTTACACAAAAGCAAAGGAAAGAAGCCACCCTCACAGACAAGGAGGCAGACAGGCCGTAGGCCAAATGTGCGCGGGACCTAGAGGAGCGGCCAGGTCCGCAGACCGGGTGTGTCTTACCAACGTCCTCGTGGCACGTTGGCGGGCCAGCCGCAAGTGTGGCCGCGCGGCTGTGCCCGACTCCGTGCTCCTTGGCGGGTTTCGTTGGCACCACGTGTGGGGGGGGAACGGGGCCCCTTTTGCACTATCTCAGCGCGGGGGAAAGGGAGATTATTGATGCCCTGGGGGAGGGAGTGGCTGGCTGGTTTGGGTCCCGCGGCGAGATAGCGATCCCACACCGCAACCTGTCGCCGACCGCCTCGGACCGGAGCTCCCTTGCCTGCAGTTCCACCGCTCTCACTCACCCGACTCTCTTCAGTTCCGCACTCTCCTCAGCCGACTCTCTTCAGTTCCGCACTCTCCTCGTTCCGCACTCTCTCGATGACACTCTCCTCAGTTGCGCACTCTCCTAGCGACTTTCCCGATGACACTCTCTTCACCCGACCCTCTATTCGCCTTGCGCTCGCCTTTTTATAGGCGGGCAGGAGCAGCTAATATGCAAATTTTAGGATCAGAACGCGATTGGAGCGGGCCACGCCGCCCCCCCCCCCCGGTCAGCCATTGGTCGGGCAAAAATGGGCGTGAACCTCTCCTGATCCTAAAATTTGCATATACGGACTTCACATACACACGCTTGGAGGTGGGGCCAAGCCACCCCGCGCTCGCTAATTGGACGGAGGGAAGTGGCGTGAAGCGTTTCTGATCCAAGTTTTTTCCCTCGGAAAGGCCGCCATTTGCACTCGCGGCTCGGTGCGTTCGGCACCAAACGCCGAACGGGCCGAGACAGCCGACGTTCAGTGTTCACAGCTGGTGCGGGAATGGCCGTAGAAGGAGAGAGGTGAAGGTGGTCGACGGTTTTCGGTGGTAGTTTGATGGTTATGTGCCGTTTGGGAATGGCGGTGATGTGATGATGTGGGAGCGTAGATGGTGGCGGTGGCGTAGTTGTTGTGTGATGGCGGTTGAGACGTGGTTGGTTCAAAATAAAGATAGAACAGAAAAAACGGCTAACTCAAAGCGTCGCAGCCCGGATGAATCACATGAATTCCCTCTATACAACGGGTTTGGGCTAACTACACATGTACTTAGAGATATCTCACCTGCGGGCCCTTTATGGTGTAATGCGAATTTCCACAGCCGTAACAATATTATACACATATACATATATATATATATATATTGTTGCGGGTCTGCAAAACCACATGCCTCTAAGGAGTCTAAGGCAATGACACCCAACATGCAGTGATCCCCAGGCAGTTATTTCATTAGTCTTCGTGCAGTCAGACATTCCCCTCATGTCCATTGTGTTACCGGGACAAAGTCCGTTGCGTGGGTCTAATAGCTAGGTCTAATAACTATATCTCTATCTTCGATTCTGATTTCCATTTCAACCCTTTCCTTTTATCCATGGTACAAATCAAATCAAGCAAGCAAGCACACACGCCATGCAGCCTCCTGTGAGAGAATCACCAGATGAACAAATTTGCTGCCTGGCACAAATTTGCAGTGAGGGCTCATCTGGAACAAATTTGCACATGGCACACCCTTTCATTCAAATCTGTGCACCAATTTACAATGCCGTCTCACCTTACTCAACCTTCGCTCAACAAAAACTCACCAAATCGACCACCAACATCTGCCGCACACGAGAAAAATCATCACGCGCCTCCTCGCACCCCCGCATCGATACAATTTCCCACCAAACAGAGGCCTGCTGCATGGCCCAGGCCACTCGGACCACGTCACGCGGGGACAAGCCAAACACGTTAACAGCA
>CM068955.1:46253436-46272247 GCA_035128595.1 Eptatretus atami
CCCCCCTTTCCCCCTAATGGAGTTAAGTCATGAGCTTGACGGATTTATTACCTCCACCACCAGCCACCAAAGGAGTTTTCACCCGTCTGTTTGTTTGTCCGTCTGTAAGCGTATTTCAAAAAGTTGTGGACAGATTCAGACAGAATTTGGTGGACAGGTTGGGTGTATAACAAGGACAAATGGATTTGATTTTGGTGAAGATCCGAATGTGGATACTAGAATTGTTGTAATTTTTTTTAAAGTGATTATTCACTATTTGACAAGGGGGATATCAATCAGCGCACTCCATAATGCTTGGAACCTCGTGAAACATCTTTCTGGAAAGAAATCTAAAACTGATTTTAATCCAAGGTGAGGAAAAGATTCCTGGAAAACTCATTTCCAAAAACTGCTCTCTTCTGATAATACCAGCATACCCAAATATCCAATCAATCCCATTTTTGAGATCAACTCCTACATTACTGGCATCTTGTAATCAGAAGAACGTGACTTGGCAATGAAACAAATGAAACTTGAAAAAGCCCCCGGTCTTGATGGCATTCCAATCGAAGTCTGGAGACTTCCGAAGTTAAGAAAAATCTTGCTGAAATTCTCAATGAAACATACCTAGGAAAGCACCCTCCAGAATGAAGGCAGGCATTGTCCCAATACCCAAGAAAGGAAATTTAACGCTTCCTGAAAACTACCATGGAATAAGTTTAACTCAAACAGCAGCAAAAATTGACAACCGCTTCCTTCTTAACAGAATTCGCCCTGAATTAAAAAAGAGCCTACGCCCAAATCAAAATGCTTTTAGGCCCCTTTGATCTACATCTTCTCAGATCCTTGCTCTTAGGTGCATCATTGAGGAAGTATGCAATCACAGAAAAGAGGCTGTTATCATCTTCATAGACTTCAGGAAAGCCTTCGACTCCATCGACAGGAATAAACTTTTCCAAATTTTACATGCATATGGCATCCCTGAGTCGATTGTGAAGGCCATACAAATTATGTATGAAGATACCTCTGCAGTGGTATTCACTCCTGAAGGAGTGACTGCACCTTTTTGAATGGACAATGGAGTTCTTCAAGGTAACCTGCTTGCTCCTTACCTGTTTACCATTGCCTTGGACTATGCCCTAAGAACTGTGATTGAAGACTGGGATGGTTGAACTCTCTCCTGGTGTCGAAGTAGCAGACATCCAGCCCAGCACTTTTCTGACCTTGACTTTGCTGACGACATAGCGCTCCTTTCAGACATTTAAGTGAAGCTGAACGCCTACTTCACAAGGTTGAAACCGCTGCTCGGTCTATTGGGCTTGTACTCAATGCTGAAAAGACGAAGCATATGCACGTCAATCCTTCTGCTGAGTGTGCTTTACTTACTGTCGCCGGAAGTCCGATAGAGAGAGTGAATGACTAAGTACCTCGGCTCCTATACCAACATGCATCATCACTTGCAATGCAGAAAAGCTCAGGCTTGGGCAGTAGTTCATGCCCCTCCAAAAAAGTTTAGAGATTGCAATTCGCAGACGGAGTAAGCTAATGATCTTCAAAACTACAGATGAGTCGATCCTTCTCGATGGGTGTGAATCCTGGACTTTGACACAACATTGGAGAAATCACTGGATGGTACCTACACCCGATTGCTTAAAAAGTTCTGAACATTTCTTGGCAAGACCATATAATTGATAGGGATTCATACGGTTCTTTGCCCACATCTCTGCTATTGTGAGGCAATACACCTTGCCATGCTGGTCATATGATGGGACATGAAGAACTTGCAAATAAAGTTCTACTCTGGAGGCCTGAAGAACCATGGAGAAGGGGTCACCCCCCCCCCCTACTTCCTCCCTGCGAGACATCATGAAGCAGGACACCAGCTTGAGGGGCGTTGATTTAGTCAATGCTATGTCTCATTGAGAATCCTGGAAAGATCTCATCATGCCACCATGATAAGTGGATGATATTAAAAAAACATAAGAAGAAGAAGAATTCACCATTGAGAGATGGGGTCAAAAACTATATATAGCATGATATTTCAAAAACCTGTGGACAGTTTATGAGAAAACTTGGGGGAGGAGTTGAATAGGTAACAAGAACAACCTGATTTGATTTTGATTAAGGTCCGGATGCAGATACAGCCTATTAGTAGGATACAAAACATAAACTTTTCAGTTTGGTGGAGATATGCACTCCACCAAATTCCACTTTAGTCCTGGTATTGAAGTAGTGGAGACATGATTGGCTGAATGAATGGCCTCCTCCTGCATTAAATTTCCTTGTGAACTAAAGAATTAACAATGTTTTACTTGATATTTAAAGATCGTGTATACATTATCCAGGCTCACAGAAGAGTGAAGAGACAGAGGGAGAAAAGACAATGTACTGACAATGGTGAAACACTTGAACACAACAAGCAAAGTAAAAACAAACAGGAAAAGAGGAGACAGCAGGGAAGAGAGATAGATAGAGATGAGGGGAGGAAACACAGATACATATGGGTTAGGTAGGTTTGATGGTGATGGAAAAGATTGCAGGTAAGGGTGGGGATGACGTGGGTAAATATACAGTATGGAAGGAGGGTATGGAGGCCAGAGGACTGAAAGTGAACACGGAAAACAAAGGTACTTAGTAGTGGTGTGAGAGAAGGAAGTGTGGAAAAAAGCGGGAAGAGGCCCTATGCTCTCTGTAGAAAAGGTGTCGGTAGCAATTCAATATTGTGTAAATCCTGAAACTGCTGGGTGCACAGAAGTGTAGTGGCATCAGGGGTAGACTGCAGGTGGTTCCTGACTTCAAATATGCTGTTTGCACAGGTAAACAAGTGGCTCCAGTTGGAGCGGAAAGGTTAGTTTATGGGGATATATCTCTGGAATGTGGAGATACATTTTGTTATCCTGGTGAGATGATTAGTGCAGGTGGTGGTATGGAAGCAGCAGTAATTGTAAGAATTAGAAGTGGCTGGAGGAAGTTTAGAGAGCTGTTACCCCTCTTGATATCAAGAGGGACATCTCTCCGATTAAAGGAAAAATGTATGCAGCTTGCGGTAGAAGCGTGATGTATGGCAGTGAAACCTGGGTGATGAAAAAGGAGGATGAACGGAGGTGTGAACGAAATGAAATGAGAATGGTGAGTATGTGTGACGTAACACTGAAGGATAGGAAACCAAATGTGGAATTAAGAGGTAGGTTAGGTATAGAAAGCATCAGTGAGGTTATGTGTAGGGATAGGTTGAGATGGTTCGGACATGTGGGAAGGATGGGGTGGGCAGCTGTTTGAAGAGGTGTATAAATATGAATGTGAATGGAAGGAGAGTGAGAGGCCGTCCGAGGAAAACATGGGATGTGTTGCTGAGAGATGATCTTAGAGTTAAAGGCCGAATAAGAGGGCTCACAAGCAAGGGATTGTGCAGCCTGGAAAGCAGCCATTAGGTGAACCATGGCTTACACATGCAAGCATGGATACGGGATGATTGATGGATGTGATTGATGGTGATTGGATGATGATTGAATGATTGATGGATGAATGATGATGAGGGTGATGTGAGATTGTGGTTCACTGTTTCCCTGAAGCCCGAGAGGAAAGAGCGAGATTGAACCATCTCAGGAAGGTGGTTCCACAAATGTAAGAAAATAATAAGAAGAATTGATTTCAGAGAGCCCGACGTTTACAGGTTTAACCAGAAGAAGGTCACTGGAAGAATGTATGCATCCTGTAGGAAGGAGTTGGGGAGGGTCAGAGGGCTGAGAGAACAAAGGGAACTAGACTGGAGGAAAGGCAGCAGAAAACAAAAAACTAAGGGGCCACTGACTTGAATGGTCACCGACCGTATCAAATGACCATCACCTGATCTGATGTCAGTCAGTGTTCAATTAAGTTCACACATTGTTAGCCATTAATTAATACTTTTTACAGGTACATACACAAGAGTGAAGATCAGTGTTATTCTTGGAAGAGTTGTAAATACACTGAGATTGATAGACAAACACATAAGTAACCCTCCAAATCTAATTCAATATTTTGATGTGATATCCCATATTAAGCAGAGACATTTCTATAATCGGGATGTTTTTTTTTATTCTTAAATCATCAAGTACTTCGTTAGTTTGAACAATTTATGATAGATCATCAACATCCAATCCAAGTCATCATTGTAAGTGAAAACAGACAGCATTTCTTCATTCAACCCCTTGGTTTCTGACAAGTTTAACCCTGAAAGAATAGAGTTTTGACAACTTGAAAGGCATTATAAGCATTGGAGTTTCAATGCAAGTCACCAACGATAGCAATCTGGTATGTGTTGATTCTCAAAATAAACCAACTTGTCATTGCTCAGAGCAGTCAGTATCTTGTTCCCCAAAACTCAAGATTGGACCTCTTCTTCAATGTTCAAATAAATAATAACATCAACACTGGAGTTGAATTTAAATCAATATGAACATCTCCAGATGGAAGTCATTTGTCTTGATCAACATACCATGGTGTCCAAAAATTACAGCTCCACATTCAAACCGTAATTAAAAAAACTAATGAAATGGGATACAATGATCAATCCATCCATCCATCCATCGAGACATACTCTGCTGAGCATTGGTGCTACGTCAGCAGTCTCCTGGGCTGTTGGGCACAATCCTGGATAGGTCAACACTCCAACACAGGATACCAGCAAGCTGGTACTCATTTTGCCAACCTCAGAAGGATGATAGGCTGAGTCAACCCCA
Source organism: Eptatretus atami (assembly GCA_035128595.1). Classification (NCBI taxonomy): domain Eukaryota; kingdom Metazoa; phylum Chordata; class Myxini; order Myxiniformes; family Myxinidae; genus Eptatretus; species Eptatretus atami. The sequence continues at coordinate 46,258,137 of CM068955.1, forward strand.
CCTGATATTAATTCAACAGCCAAGTGGGATTTGAACTCAGGACGCTCAGATCCCAAGCCCACCACTCGAGCCATGAAGCCAACATCAGGTATGATACAATGATGCCATTTGCTGTATATAAGGAAACATATCTCAGAGTTTTATTTGACTTTTTTCAATTTCAAATGTCTCCAGTGACATGTGACATTACATTTGCTACAAATGGTATCTCCACAAGAAAAAGTGCAGTGTGTTTCCTGGTGAATAAAAACCAAATCAGCTGCGCAGGTTCAAGGAAGCTTCAGGACAACCAATGGAAGGCAGCTACCATTGAGGAAAAAACTATTCTTGAGTGGCCAAAAAGATTTATGCATACTGGGGGCATCCTGCAGAGGAAGGGGCAAGGCGGGCCATGCACAAATGGTGGAGATATTTAACATGCACGTGAGTTGTTTGAGCGTAGTCCCCACAAGTCCATTGGGATTGGGATGATGATCTTGACAAACATTGACAATAAAACGACATGAAATCTGATTTCACAAGCTGTAAACCACATAATTATATCCTGTTTTATATTATTATTATTATTATTATGGTTTGAACTTGGAACGGTAATTTGTGGACACCTGCATATACATATGTGGGACATTATAGGACACAATATGAATGACCCTGAATCTCTCTATGGTTTCTAACGTCGTCCAGGCTTGGTAGTGTGACAGTGGGGGTTCATTAAAGTACTAACTTTGGTTACTATTCTGCATGTGGAAGTTCCTGTCCAACAAAAGCAAAACACATTCTCCCTTCAATACAAAACCAATGGATCATTTTGCTACCCTGTGACCACCAGTGGGGAAAATGGATATTACACCAATAACAAGATCGAAAAAAGTCGAACTTTGTTGTTTCTCCCTTTGAACTGATATAAACACTTCACTTATTTTGACCCACCATATTCCACCCACAACACCTCCCTTCTTCCCTTCACCACCAAAAGTAAATGTTATTGGGGTGGCAAACAGGCAGGTCATTGACCATTTATCTCAACAGGTTTGTGGTTGCTTTTCAAAACTGATTACATTCTCTGAGGTCAAATGTAATGTGTGTACGTGAGCTTGTGCATATAGAAGGCAAGTACGTATTATTATTTTATCAATGTTGGCTTGAATTTGCCTAATCCCGTCGAGTATGACCTCCTCATTGGATCACCCCCAAGCCTGGGTGGAGCAAAGCGGAACGAATGCACACTGGCACTAACACGACTCAAATCGGTGCTGTGCGACTTTTATCATTACAAGCAAAATCTCAATCTCGGTTTCTACTGAACTGATTGCTTTCAGATTTCACATCCAACACCCCCATGCTGCGCATAGCGGTCTCATTACTTCTTAAATTAAATTAAACCATCCAGCAGTTAGATTTTAATTTACTTGAAAACCTCCAAAAACTTTGTTGTAGGGTACATGGCTGGGTGGTACGTCGATCCATTCGAGACATTTTACTGTGAATACCATATATCACAAAAGTCATCAAATAATATTATAATAATTAGCTATTTGAGCGGTGCATAAGTTAACACACCACTGTCTCCATCGCTGTGTTCGATCTTCACAAGGCCGGAACACCGATCGCCTCAAAATCCTTTCAACTGGCGCTTTGGTAGTTTTACAATGAAGGGAACACGGATAGGGAGTGCAGAGCGAGTCGGCTCTGAGGTGATCTCACCCCCGATTGGACGAGGGGCAGCATTCCATTGGCTGGGCGGGGGGTTCCGGTTCTGAGGTGATCTCACCCCCGATTGGACGAGGGGAACATTCCATCTGGCTGGGCGGGGTCGGCTCTGAGGTGATCTCAGAGCTCCTTCACACAGCAGTGAGCACCAAAATGGCGGCCGTGTGATTGAAATCTGTCTTCAAGCCACTTCACCACCCAAAGTCCAGACATGGCAAGTGGGAGGGGATGAAAAACGGTTTGATGGGAATCGAAAGCGGGGGGGTTTTATTTTATTTATTTATTTTTACCGAACGTGTTAAAAACGTTTTTCGAGAGTTTCTCAGTGAGACAAAATACACCAGAATACCGAGGTAGTCGTTGATTGACGAGGTGGTCTTGAAGCTCTTCAGAACTCATCTTTTATGCTCACTCACCGTTACAGTCTATGGATGGACTCATCTCAACGATCGTGAAGCACCAAACGATCAGAGATCAATGTAACTGACGAGGCCACGACCTGACGGTCGAGTCACTTCACGTGACTGTGCTCGGCATTGTGTTCACCACAGACTTTCTTGGCCTTTCTGACGAGATCTCTCGGAGGATCAAACGTATGACCCCAGGGGTGGGGGGTAGGGGGGTTTATAGAAGGAGTTGGTTTTGCATGTGAGGAGAGCACGTGACCTCATTTGACGAGCATCCTCGGCAATCGATCTTGTTCTTGCGAACTTGTGAGAAGATACTTTCCTCTTCAGCATTACTGTTAGGCAGGACAAGTATGTGCTGAACACTGAACGACTGTAAACTGAAGGCCAAATCGTGGCTTCCCGTCTGCCCTTCTCATCTACAACACAAGCCTGATGTTGGCTCAACGGTTAAGGTGACTGGATTAAGATCTAAGGGATTAAGATTTCCGGTCGTTATCTGTCCGTTTTAACTGTTTATTTTCTCACCTACATGTTACTGTGTTCCTAGTTCGTTTTGTTTCAAAAATCGTGCTATTTGTGAGATTTCGTCGAACTTGTTCTTACTGGGTGCTTGAGGCCTATCCTTGAGACCTGAGGCTTACCCTTTGTTCCCCTCGTGTACGATCATGTTTATTTGTTTTTTTCTCCCATTATCTTCAATTTCTATCTTTCCACTTAATACGTCCCCATCCCAACTAATCATCTTATTTCTTATCTTAAAAAAAAAACCCCTACCTTTCTCCGATTCTTCTTCTTCTTCTTCTTCATCTCGTCTTCCTCTTCCTCCTCTTCTTCCTCGATTTTTTCTACAACACTTCCATGACCTAATCTGTTGAAAACTCTCTAAACATTAATAATAATAACAAAAACGATCTCTTATGCTTCATCTTCCTCTTTCACACGTGTGGTACTCTTTACTGTATCAGAATGCACTACTCTTCTGCTATTTAAACAACTGCTCTCAATTCGACTTTCCTTCATACCTTGCCTAAAAAATCCAACTGTTACAGCGTTTCTTCTCTCCATTCTCTGAATTCGCCTTTATTGCATCCCTCAAGAAATGTGTTTAATTGCATAACTGACCTAAACTTAAAAAAACCCCAGTTTGCTAAAATGTTCGCTTTCCATCAACCATTCTTTTTTTCCAACTTCAGTGCCAACTCACTCCTCTCACCCTCACTCTCACAGCAACCATCCCACTCTTTCCCTCCAAGGCTCCCTCTCACCTCTCTCAAAAACTCCCCCCTCACCTTTCTCCACCATTCATCCCTCACTCATCCTTCCAAAGTTGGCCCCCCTCCATCCACAAAGCTGCCTCCTTCCACTGCCCTCTCACCTCCATCTCTTCACTCCACCTCCTCAAATCCTCAACTGCCTTCTTCCCCTCTCTTGTCCCCCCTCTCCCCCAGCACCACAGAGCCTTTTCTCCTCCTCATTCGGCCCCCCCTAGCTATTCTGCAATCGCCCACACTCTTTCAACAACACTACTTACCTCCCCCCCCTCGTCCTTGTCCTACCTCCTCCTCCCCCACCCCTGCACCCAAAGCCTCCTCCCTACCTCTTCATTAAAAGTATGGACCTCAAATATCCGGGGCCTTCGCTCAAAACTTTCAGATCTTTCCATACAGGTTGCCACTGACAAACCAGACATAATCTGCCTAACAGAAACTTTCCTCCCCCAAGACGTGTCTGACTCCCAAGTATCTCTCCCTGGTTACTCCCTCCTCCGGTGTGACAGACCTGAGCCTCGCCCGGTGGAGGACGTGCTCTCTTCATCAAAGACTCTATTCCTCACTCTCCATGCACTGCCCTCACTCCCCCCACCCCCAGGAATACCTCTGGCTACGGCTTCCCCCAACTCCCACCTCATGTTTATATGTGTACTGTACCGTCCACCTCACAGTGATGACTCCATCGACACCTCACTATCTGAAAACATGGACCAACTTCTATCTTCTCAACCAACTCTCTCTTCCTCATATGTGGCGACTTCAATTGTCATCATGCCAGTTGGCTAGGTGTGGGTACCTCTCTCACCTGTCATGCACCTCAGCAAAAGCTTTCTGCGACTCATTGGGACTGACTCAATCGGTCAACTTCCCCACCCGGATCTCAACCAATGGTACTCCATCTCTTCTGGATTTATTTTGACAAATTTCCTGACAATATCTGCTGCTCTTCCTCCGCTCCAATCGTTTCTTCTGACCACGTCCTTGTCAAAGTGGACATCTCTCTGGCTATTATCAGAGAACCACCTCACTCCGTCGAGTCTGGCATTTCACTCAAGCCGACTGGCAGGGTCTCCAAGCAGCCCTCAAACTTATAGACTGGTCTCCTATCTCTACTTTCTCCAACATCAACTCTTCCTGGGAATTCTTTCAAAGAAACTTGCTCTCCTCATGCACAGATTTATCCCCTCTCGTCTTCAGTTATCCTACCCTTCCTCCGCCCTTGTTCACTGAAGCTTGTGGTGAGGCAGTTGTCCTGAAACAGCTTGCCTTTGCTCATGGAAAGCAAACCCAACTGAGGCAATCTCAGTTCCTTCATAAAGCTCGGAACAAGTGTGTATCTACCCTCAGGAGAGCCAGAAACAACATCTTTCTCATCTCAAGTCTGAACTCAAAACCTCTCTCCCTCCTCAAAATCCTGGTGGGTCTATCAAATCTGTTTCTGGTGTATGTTCCCCCTCCATCCCTCCCTTACCTCAAATGGCAGCACTGCTGATACCGCACGTGAAAAAGCTGAATCCTAAACTCGGTGTTTGCAGCTAAATCTTGTGTCCAAAACCCATCACTTTCTTTACCCACCTTACCCAGTCGCACCCAACTGTCCCTGGACCCTGTGTCCTTTTCTCCTGACAAGGTGGAGAGCTTGCTGTCAAACCTCGACTCGGATTCTACAACCGGTCCAGATGGCATCAGCCCACGTGTCCTCAAAGCCTGCTCTTCTGCTCTTGCTCACCCTCTCTCTGTTCTATTCACCTCTCATTTGCTCAAGGCCATCTGCCATCTGCTTGGAAATCAGCAAACATCACTGCCCTGCACAAAAAAGGTGCAAAAACAGATCCCTGCAACTACAGACAATCAGCCTTCTCCCAATCATCAGCAAGGTTATGGAATCCATCATCGCTTCAGACATCAAATCCTTCCTCTTCTCCAATGGCTTGATTTCTGATCATCAATTTGGTTTCAGACCAGGTCACTCTACCCTGGATATGATGCTTTTGCTCTCCCAACAATGGATGGAAGCCCTCAATGCCAGACAGAAAATCCGAGCCGTATCCCTCATATATCACGTCTTTTGACACAGTCTGGCACCCTGCCCTGCTCACCAAACTATCTTCCTATGGTATCCAGGCATCTCCACTCATGCTCGCAGACTTCCATCTGCTCGCAGACTTCCTCTCTGTCGCAGTCAACGTGTGGCCCTAAATGGAGTTCTTTCATCCCCCTTCCTGTCCAGGCTGGAGTTCCTCAAGGTAGCGTTCTGGGCCCTGTTCTTTTTCTGGTTTTCATCAATGATCTCTCCGACTCTCTGGAAAATCCTCTATATCTCTTTGCTGATGACTCCCTCTGCCGTACCATCGGTCATCCCTCAGACGGCAAGCAACAGCTTCTTCGCTCACTGCTGATGTGGATAAAATCTCAACTGGTCAACACGTGGAACATGTCTTTCATTCCGGACAAATCTCACACTCTCACTATGTCTCTCTGAAAGGACCGTTTAGAACCCCCCCCCCCATCCACTTTCTCAACAATCCTCTGGAAGAAGTCCTTTCTTTCAAGCTTATGGGTCTCACTATCTGCCATGACCTTTCCTGGGAAAGCCACATTTCAAACCTCGCCTCCAAAGCCAGTCGCCGACTGGGAATCCTCCGTCGTGCAAGGTCCTTCCTCGGCCCACCTGAGCTCCTGCCCACTTACAAAGCTTTTGTCCGCAGCCTGATGGAGTACTGCTCTCCCCTCTGGGCTGGTGCTCCTGCCTCTCACCTTTCTTGGCTTCACGCTGTAGAAACCAAGGCATTTCGGATCATTGGCATCTCCCGCAATGAGGCTGAGTCTTTGGGCCTCTCACTCAATCACCGCAGGTTGGCCGGTGTCTTTCTGTCTTCTACCGTCTCCTCTCTAGCCTCGCCCCCCTGCTCTCTCTGTGATTTGTCCCCACCACATTCCGCAGGGCGCTCAAGGTCCGCCAACAACCCCTTCTGGTAAAACTACCAAAATCACGAATCACTGCTCACCTTCACTCTTCATTCCTCTTTTTTCCCGCCTTTGGAATAAACTCCCTCACTCTATCATTCCCATTCTTCCCTCCAGGCTTCAAAACAGCTGTTCACCCACCTCTTATCATCCCCCATCCAAATCCTCGATCTTTTCTACCCCCGATAATCCACCCAAGCCCACCTCCTTCAAATTCCTGCTTTCCTTCCGAAAGTCCCTGTAATGTCCATCTTTTATTCCCCATGTTCCCTGTCCATCCCTCTCCTTCCACAGATTTCCAAATGTCTCTGTTCCCCACTATTTTGTCCTTCCCACTCCCTCCCCTCCTGTCTCATGCCCCCTTGATGTGCGTTGTGTGTTAGCTCTCATACGAGCCTCAACACGGTATAACAAAAAAAAAGGGTCTTGAGTTCGAGCCCTGTCCACGTTGAATCATCAGGTGGGTTGACTCAGCCTGTCATCCTTCTGAGGTCGGCAAAATTAATACAAGCTCGCTGGTATCGGGCCACTGCATCAGCGGCACAACCGCACTTCCAGGCCGCATACAAAACAACAACATAAACAATATCTCGTGCCACAATATTATCATTCCAAATTCAAACGGTATTAAACATTAATGAAATGGGATACTGCCCTCCAGCCAATGAATTAGGATGGGATGCTGTGCTGTACTCAAACCTGTAACTCTCTCTCTGTAAGGTCTTTCTTATAAGATGGTATCATGGATCCTATTTAATTTTTTTTTTTATTACAGTTTGAATTTGCTAATTTGTGGATACCTTGTATGAATGAAAACAATCCGAATCAAATCAAATCCTACTGTTTAAAATACGTACTCAAAAGTAAAGTACTGATAAATACCACAAAGTAGAAGAGCGAATTGCAAAAAAACAGATCAATTGATTTGTGGTGATGGCAACATGGTCGACGTGATCAGAAGTGAAGTGATACCGCGTGCGGAATCCTGGAGGACGTCGACATGTCCTTCGGTGAGGGAAAGCTCATGACGTCACACAGCCGAGACACAAGAGTGAGTGATACCTTGCATATCGACTACAGGTTTATCACTCGCAAGTCAATCCTTGTGAGTGGAATGGAAGTGAAACATTACGTTTTTGAAATTGATCGTACTTTCCATCAAATATGGTTTTGACCACACAAAAACGGGTCTGCGCTTTTTCACAAATAAAACGGGTCAAACCCGTAAAATCCGAGTCACTTACCGTGGATGAAAGTCCTCAACTACACAACACCCTCCTTTCCCTTTGTTACCGTTCTTCAAAGCAAAAGGGCAAATTGTTATATCGTAATTAGATAGGGTTAGGTTCATTACCTCATTGAAATAGTCAAATATTTTGTTCTTCATGAAGAGAGATAGAGATAGATGCTGCACACTGTATTAGGAGAGAGAGAGAGACAGAGACAGAGAGAGTTGGATGAGTTGAGTTAGCACAGAGAATCTGTTATGCTCTATGAACAACACACACAACCTCGTCTGGACGAAAGCAATTGATTTGGTCTCAAAATACCACTTGACAATGTTTACTCTTCGCTCCATAGAAAACGTCATTTTTTTTGTTGTTGAATACTTTGGTTATGCTTGATTGACTTCTCCAAAGATCATTGATCACTCCTGCAAAACAAAATAAAATTTAGGTAAAGACTAAAAGTACAAAGGTTATTTGAAGCAGTTAACCTTTTATTGACACACCCTGTATATTCGTCCTTGGCCAATATCGGCAATTTTTCGGTCATCAGCTGATTGGAGTCAGTGTGATTACCGACTCCAATACGTACTGTATACAACCCAAAAACCTTAATTTTTCACCTTTGTTTTAGGGAAATTTCAATGAACAAATTAGTGAGATAACAGTACCCAGCGATTTTGGCTTAAATATTGCAGAAATGAAGAAAATGACCAAATACCAGGACCTCAAAAATGAGATCAAGAGATATTGGAAGCTGAAGAGCATCGAAATTTCACCACCAGTGATGATTGGAGCAACAGGAATAATAAAGAAGAACCTCACTGAGATTTTGAAAACCATCCCCAGGAATATTACCACAAACGAACTACAATTGGAGGCAGCTTAACAGACCGGTGCTCCAGCTTAGCGTCATTCCAACATGGCACACACAATGTTACCTCAACCTGCCTGCAAAACACCTGGACAGTTTATTACTCGGTTGAGATTCGAACCCAGGTTAGACAATGCAGAGGTGAATGTGCATATCTCTCAGCTATCATGCCAGTTGCTTCATATATTGTTATGAATCTGGAAACCATGCGCACTCAACATTCAGGTCCCAAAGTTAGTTATTTCGATAAGTATGTGTTTATAGTTAGAATCCTTCCTTCTGTCTAATGGGAATTACATGTGTGCACTACGAATTATTTTTTAGTCAGGTTTATTACATCTTTTACAACAACAGCAACAACAACAACTACTACTACATCCACTACAACAACGCCACCGTCCCGCACTCGACCGGTCGCCATTGCCCCATTTGTGGTTTGGTTGTTGGCTGAAGGCGTGGGCGGAGCCTCCAACGCCTCAGATCGAGGCTCCGTCCCAAGGAAGGGCATGGACCATTTCCTCCAGCCATGAGCGAAGGGCGAGCATGACACGCATGCCCCAGCCAATCGGGAGGTGACACGAGTCATCCGACAACCCTCGTCCAATCAGGAGGCGAGTGGGAGGAGAAGAGGCCCCTCCCACCTAAAGAGGAGTAGAGTGGTGGTCTGGACGAGTGTTGGGGAGACAAGAGTGCGTTCTGCAGGATCGTGGCGATTGCGGTCTGCGGTCTTGGTGGCGAGTGTGGCTTGGTCCCGTTTGTGGGCCGTGGACTTCGGGTCGTGGGTTCGAGTCAGTGAAACCGCACGAGGTGGGGAGGTACCCGGCTCTGCCGAAAATGACCCATGAGATCCATTGTGTGTGTGTGTGTGTGTGTGTGTGTGTGTGTGTTTGCCGTCCTGTAAGTAGAATTGTTAAGTGCTTTTTCTTTGCTCATTGTACATTGCCTGCCTTTTATTCGTGATAATTCTGCTCTTTTTGTGCTCCCCCTCCCCGATTATTGTTATAAATAAACGTTCCAGTTCGTTGCTCGTGCTTTCCTTCATTGGCCTAGCATGGTGCGGGTTTGAGAATTAGCAAGGCCGTTCGTGCCGTAAATTCTTCATTTGGTCCGGCGCGGCTTTGGTACTTCCGCTCGGTTACGCCGGATCCGAGTCGGTGATTGCGACTCGATTCGGACAAAGTCGGCCGAGGGTGTGGTTTCCCCGGTAGTTGGAGGACATGGGTATTTAGGTATATTGAAATTAGGCAATTAACCCTACCCCACGCCGTCGAAATATTGGTGACCACGGTCCGCTAAGGGACCCGTGACCTTTCGGCAAGGCGAGCAGTTTACGTTTTGTATCCCACTGATAGGCTGGATCTAGATTCGGACCTGAGCCAAAATCGAATTGCCTTGTTCTTGTCACATAATCAATTCATCCATTTAGTTTTGCCATAAGTCCTCCACAACCTTTTGAAATATCATGCTGCAGTGCCGACAGAGTCTATACCCACTCTCAAATTTTTCTCCTTTTGTTGCCTCATAGCCTGGAATTAAATTGCATTAAATCAGACTTTTTTCCACCTTTATTTACACATTGTAACCCTCAACTTCCAAGTGAAAAACAAATTCTACAAATTTCAGAAAATTAATTTAAAATACAAAACTAGAATATCTTGGTTGGATAAGTGTCCACCCCTCTGAGTTAATACTTTGTGGAAGCACCTTTGACAAGAATTACAGCTGTGAGTCTGTTGCCATAGGTCTCTAGCAACTTTGCACATCTTGATTGGGCAATATTTGCCCATTCTTCTGCAACAAACTGTTCAACCTCAGTTAAGTTGCAAGGGGAGTGTTTATGAACAGCAATCTTCAAGTCATGCCACAGATTTTTGATTGGATTTACGTCGGGACTCTGACAGGGCCACTCAAGGACATTTATCTCTTTGTTCCTTAACTACTGCAGTGTAGCTTTAGATGTGTGCTTCAGGTCATTGTCATGCTGAAAGGTGAACTTCCGTCCCAATTTCAGCTTTCTTGCAGAGGACAGCAGGTTTTCCTCAAGTATTTTTCTGTATTTTGCTCCATCCATTTTCCCTTCAATCCTGACAAGTGCCCCATTCCCTGCTGATGAGAAAGATCCCCATAACATGATCCTGCCACCACCATGCTTCACAGTAGGGATGGTGTTCTTTGGGTGATGTGCTGTGTTGGGTATGCACCAAACGTAACGTTTTGCATTTAGGCCAAAAAGTTCCATTTTGGTTTCGTCAGCCTACAAAGCTTTTTGCCGCATGGCTTCAAAATCTCCAGTGTTTTTTTGCATACCTTAAACAGGGCTCAAGGTGGGCTTTTTTGAGTCATGGCTTCGTTCTTGCCACACCACCATACAGGTCATACTTGTGGAGTGCTTGGGATATTGTTGTCACATGCGCACAGTGACCATTCTTTGCCATAAAGGCATTTAGCTCTTTCAAAGTTGCCATTGCCCTTTGGTGGCTTCTCTGATCAGTCTCCTCCTTTCTTGGTCATCCAGTTTGAAGCGATGGCCTGATCTATGCTTGGTCTTGGTGGTACCATATGCCTTCTACTTCTTAATGATTGGCTTTACTGTGCTCCAAGGGATATTCAAGGCCTTTAAAATATTTTTATACCCATCCCCTGCTCTGTACCTTTCCACAAATTTATCCTGGAGGTCTTTTGAAAGCTCCTTGGTGCTCATGGATGAGTCTTTGCTGTGAAAGGCACTACTCAGCAGAGGAAACCTACAGGAACAGCTGATTTTATTCTGAAATAATCGGAATCACTACAATTTAACACAGGTGGAGGCAAATTAACTTGGTGTATGATTTTGAAGATGATTGGTTACACCTGAGATAATTTACATTTGCTATTACGGTATAAGGGAGGTGGTCAGTTATCCAACAATGATATTCTAGTTTTGTACTTTAAATTAATTTTCTGAAACATGTTGAATTTGCTTTTCATTGGAAGTTGTGGGTTATGATGTGTAAATAAAGGTGGAAAAAGTCTCATTTAATGCAATTTAATTTCACACCATAAGGCAACAAAAAGTGAAAATTTTGAAAGGGGCTGTAGACTTTCTATAGGCACTGTATACGTATGTCGTTTTTGGCCCAATCTCTCCAATGGTGAAGAATCACTTGTAGATTAAATTTTTTTTTAATCACATTCAGGTCTTCACCAAAGTTGAATCGATTTGTCCTTGAAAAATATTTTTGAAGGAAATACCAACATTTGGGGCAAAACCCCCCTTTCATTCCTTTTAAATGGGTGGATCCGGATGGGCCGCACAACCTCATGAGACCTTACTGTCCTGATGCATTATATCAAATTTGGTCCCTATCGCTTCTGCAGTTATGGAGTAGATGTTTTCGTGTAAATGAGGGATTTGGGGAGGGGGCCCGTAGCCCCTTTTTCGGGGGAGATACGGTCATGAGGAGCACAACTTAAGGCTACGGCATGGTCCTGACGCCTCGTGGCGAGTTTGGTCTGGATCTGTCTGGAGGTTTCTGATAAGATTTTTGAATAAAATACCAATATTTTGGGGTAAACCCCCCTTTTAACCCCTACTTTGGGGGCACATCTGGATGGGGAGCACAACCCCATGAGATCTTGCTGTCCTGATGCATCGTACCAAATTTGGTCCATATCGGTTGGGTTGTTTGTGAGGACAAGATGTTTTAGTCAAATGTTGATGGACAAATGTATGTGTGGATGGATAGCCGGACACCAGAAACCACTCTATAAGCCTATTTCAGAGAAATAACCTAAAAGCCAATTAAGTTGTTTTTTTTAAATAATAACTTAACCTAAAAATGCCATTATTCTCCTTCATGGATGGTTTTTTCCATCAAAACAATGAAACGAAAGGAGTTAATAACATCTGTTGAACAGCTCATATACATATCATCACTGTAGTCTGTAATGTCTGCAGATGTATTTGGACAGATTCCTCAAAACTCTCCACAACCAGTGGAACAATGACGACCAACTTTTCGACAGGAGCAGCTCATATTCTCACATCCCATCTTGCATCCCAACTATAGTTACATCTCACTACTTCAAGAAATGTTTTTGGAGAAACTTCTACTGCATGTCACATTCTACAGGCAGCAGTTTACCTGCAACAGATTTCCAGCCAAGGGTCTGTGGATTAACATTAACATTTGATGTGGGAAGTGGGCTTTCAGGCTGGACAAAACTCATACTAGTAGCTACCGTCTCGTGAAAACGCTGCAGTCTCATCTTAGCTAGTGTGTCTCCTGCTGTCCCTTTACATAGGCATACTAGAGTGGCTTCAACTTCACTCACTGTGTCATCCTGTGTGGCATTCTCATCCAGAAAGATCTGAGCCTGTGTTTTGAAATGGCATGAGCAACCGAGGATAGCATGAGCAAACAACATGTGTTGCGATATCTCTTCCCAACATATTTCGCACATATTTGATGGTCTACCATCGTGAATTCTTCTTAGTTCCTGTCCGCATCTCTGACTTGACAAAGCTGTCACAAGAATCATCTTTGACATGAACACAGAGTAGCACAAGAAGATATTGTCATCACCTACAAGAATGGTTTCACAGCTGTCTGTAGATTGCACAACACTATGGAACATAATGGGCTGTTCTCTGGTTGGCTCTCGATGACCCGTAGGGCATTCCACCAGAGTGGCTGATCAAATGTTATGATAGATGTTACTTTGGAAAGGCTAGCTTGCTGCACATGATTGGTAAGAACCACACTGACGACTGTCCTGGGTGTGTATCATCTGCATCATCCCAGACCAGGCTTGTCTTGGTGACCATACAGACAAGGACAGCTACCACAGATCATCAAGGATTGATGTCGCATCCTCCTTCTCGACGTTACGTGGCTTTTCATATGACAGCGATTGCATCCCATTGAATGTCAGCATGCACTATGTCACAGAACCAATCACAGAGATCTCTTCTGCTGTAACAACAACACGTGGAGCACGTTGATTATTCTCTGTTGCTGGTATAGTTGCTGCAATCATTCCCATGCCATGGAAAGCGTTCATCCCATCAATTGTTCTAGTATTGTGGTCAATGTTGTCTGGTAGGAACTGTGCAAAATGTCCTTCTGTGAATCCTGGAATATCTGTTCCTTGCATCACCGCAGTATTGCACAAAAACTTAATGACTTCTGAATACAAGCAGCAAAACCTGTGTTTATTCAGTCTATAAGGAATTTGATGTGAAGTGATGATGGAGCTGTATGCTTCGGCTTACCTGGAGGGGCACTAATATGATCCTTGGACTTGTCAGCATAATGGCCTGCCTCAGTGAAGCTAATTTCACCAGCCCACCTTTTAAACAGCAGAGCACATTTAGCATCACACGCAATAATTCTGGTCGAAACGATATGGCTTCCTCAACTGAAGACAATTCATGGCAACTTGCATAGAAGTCATTCATCTGGCTGACTGATTGTATATTACTTTTTATTGGCTTTGCCACCGTTTCGATGATTCTCAGTTTGTCAGAAACGGTGTCCTCTAGTTTGGCCTGACATTAGAAATCATGGAAAATTGTAGTTGCAATACTTCTTAGTGTGACAACGTTTGTCTTGCCATATATTTCAGATTATATATGTATATGTATATATATATATATATCAGATATACCAAA
>CM068955.1:46275530-46300669 GCA_035128595.1 Eptatretus atami
CTCTCTCTCTCCATCTCTCTCCATCTCTCCATCTCTCTCTACCACTCCTCTCCCTCCACTCTCTATTATTATATTCTCATCAGCCAAGCGATGGGTTGTTTTTGCTAGTTATAAATATATTGTCCCAAATATGCAATGAAAGATGTAATAATCATCCCAAAATGCTCTATTTAGTTTGACATTCTGTGCCCACATGACTATAACAACACTCTATAGAATAGCCATAATTGAGTTTTACTTTATTTCTCCAAAGTGGTTCAACCATTCTTGAACCCAGAGAATGGCAATTAAGCCAAGAGATTGTTTAGGCAGTCCAAGCGAATGATGAGCTTCGGAAGTAGTGTTGATAACAATGGAACAGTGTGGACAGGCAATGCCATCCAAGAATAAGTTATCGGACCTTGCCTTTTTTGGGCCAGAGCAATGACGACAAGCATTATGATCGCCACTCTGTATCCTGTATCTGATAATAGTCCTAGCATCCCTTCAAATGATAGCAAGACAAATTCATCGGTCAACTTCAATGCCAGCCCATATCATCCTGTGTTACACTTACCAAGTTAAGAAAAATCTCTACCCACCTCGTCTCCAGATTCTTACATGTCCATCAGTGAAATTGAGGCACAATCTGAACTTGACGATGAAAAGGTATGGCTCCCACAGTTCACACACCAGTTGTGGTGTTGTGTCACTGTTGGTGGTACTGTATTCGGGAGTGTAGGGAAGTGACCTTCTGAACCTCAAACCACTGGAATGAAACCTGTTCTGTACTGTCTGGATCAAAATTTGATGGTTGATTGCTCTTTGCAGGTCATTCTGGAGAGATTGTGCTTTTGAAAAGTGGTTCCTTATGGTAAGCGTGACAAAATATCAACCTTCATGAGGTTTTAACTCTTGGGCAACCTGAATGAGGTTTCTCTCTGACTATACAGTCTGACTGTACCTTACAAGCACCATAGAAATGCAACTGCAAGGAACATTGTCATGTGAAGCAATGGCAATCTGAGTCATAACTCTTTGAACCATGATGATAGAATAGACCCACTCATATGGTGTTAAATGATGACACCTCACCATTCCGAAACTGACTTAGACCACTTGGGTGGCCAATTTATAGATTATTGGCATTACTCTTGTGCACATGTATGAAGATTCTGTGGGAGACGTGACTTGGCAAGTGAATTTTCAAGATCTCTCAGTTCAAGTTTTACACAAAGGTTCATTGGAGAACTGAGGAACAGAGTGATGATGTTGACACAGCGATGGAGCAGAGGGAGTTGGCACACAAGAGAGGATGGAGAAATTGGGTAGGAGCGAACACATCTGTGGCATAAGTGGCAAAATACAGACAGAATTAGAAGGGCACTCGGTAGAGCGCATACCTCCACTACACAATACCTGATCCACGAGAACATATCAAGCCCAATACATTTTTGAAATGTCGTACTATACATCGTTTTTGGCCCCATCTCTCAATGGTGAAGAATCACTTTAAAAATGAAATAATTCTCGTATCTGGATCCGAATTCCGATCTTCACCAAAATTGAATCAAGTCTTCCTAATCACACACTCAATGTGTCCACCAAGTTTTGTCCGAATCCGTCCACAACGTTTATGAGATATCCTGCACACAAACCGACAGACAACAGACAAACAAACAGACAGAAAGGGGTGAAAACAACCTCCTTCCACCTTTGGTGGCGGAGGTGACAAGAGATCCGAGTGGGCTGAATAGACAATCGAACGAGGATGATATTAACATTACATGTTACGCATCACACTTTTTGCTGTTTCTTGGACTAGAGTGAGCATCTCATGATCTTTGAACATTTTGAGCACCCCTCTTACAGAGAACTTGACAGGCTTTGCAAAGCCATGAAAATGGAGGCAGGGGTGTAAAGGAAGTAGGTCTGAAGGGCTGAGTTACCCCTTCCCTCCATTAATTGCTGTAGCAGCCCCGAAAGATACTCTCATTCAAAATGTCAGTTGGAAACATTCATTATATTGTAGATAGGCAATGGGCAATGGACTGTAACGCAACATTCATAGGGTTCGCGGGTAACCAGTAAATTTGCCCCTGGATCTACCACTGTTACGTTTGCATATATGGCAGAAATGTTGACCCCAACCTTCCCACACCCATGTACATCCAGTACATCCCATATATGTTCTTCCCCTTACTCTTTACTCCCTCAAAACTCCTTTTCCCTTCTTTTCTCAATCCTTCTACACTTCCCTATTCTCCTTTCTCTTTCCCATCAACACTCCTCCATTTCTTTCCCCAATCTCAGTTGTTTCAATACCCCTATACATAAATAATAAATATAGTATCCCGAACATGCAAAGAAAGATGTAATAATCATACCTAAATGCTACATTTAGTTGGACCTGCAATGCCCATTTGGCCATAATAACACTCAAAAGAATATCCATAATAGAGAGATTTACTTTCTTTATCCCAAGAGGTTCAACCAATCCTGAAATGTTAAAAAAACTCCACATTTCACTATTCCTTATATTGAAATTAAATTCATTCATCTGAATGAGAATGACACCAAAACTGTCATGCATTATAACAAAATGAGTTATAACGAGTGTTCTGTAACAGCATTGTGATGTTAATCCGAAAGGTTGTCGTTTTGGATCATCTTTTGTAGATTGGATCATTCATAACAACGAGATCAACTTTGGAACGCTCCCCAGATAACCAGTCCAAAATCCAGAAACGTTTTTCTAAAAAAAAAAATTTAAGAAGTCGTTTTAAGATATTTTGGAGTTTTCATGAGATAATTATCTTAGTTTGTTCCTAAAAAGGATGGGGAGGCGATTGTAATTGGCCTGTGTCAGTATGCCTGTCTGAGTCCATATGCAGATCTACTTTAAAGAGTGCCCCAGGCGGCCTACTTGAAATTCGCATCCCTGGTGTGTGAAAGAGGTTGCCAGAACAAATACCCCCAGCAAGCCTCTGCATTATGAAATGTTCTGTCTCGTTACCTCTGCCACCGAAGGTGGACGGAGGTTGTGTATTCACCCGTTTGGTTGTCCTTGAGCACGATACCTCAAAAAGTTGTGGACGGATTCGGCCGAAACATGGTGGACACGTTGGGCTTGTGACAAGGAAGAATTGATTCAATTTTGGTGAAGATCTCGATCCGAAGATTTTTAAGTCTTTGAGTGATTCTTCACCATTGAGAGATTCAGGCCAAAACGATATATAGCATGATATTTCAAAAAGTTGTGGACGGATTATGACAAAAGTTGGTTGTTGAGTTTGGTAGGTGACAAGAACAAGCCGAATCAATTTTGGTTCAGGTCCAGATGCAGGTCCGGACTATCACTGGGATACAAAACAAACTGTACAGCCTGGCGGAGGTATGTGCTCTACCGGGTGCCGTTCTAGTTACCCTGTGCACACGAAGTGAAAAGCAGGGTAAGCAGCTGGTTCGTTTCCATCCGTCGATCTATCCGTCTTATCATTTTATGATCGTCAATTTATGATCGACGAACAACGTATTTGAATTGAATGTTATAATTTGAACACGATTCAGAACATGAATCGGAATACAAATCTGCCATTGAACTGTAGCTTACTTTGGCTCTGAATTTAGCCTGATGACACATGCGCAGAGAGGAGTGAGATAATCCAGTCAAACAAAATTGAAAGTCATTCGAAACAGGAAAGTGACTGTTTTTAAGGATGTCATAAAGGACACATACAACAGGCACGAATAACTAATGTAATGTGTGAGATAGGATGATGTAATAGACACTGCGTTAACTCTCTAGTTAACTTCTGTTTTCATATCAGAGTATTTCAATGCACTCTGTCTTAGATGTGGAAACATGATCATGTTATGACTTGATTGATCACACATTGAATGGAAGTGTGAAGGTGTGAGGAACAACTTTTGGTCACTGGGTTGTGAATGAAAGAAACTTCCTGGATGATTGCTCCTGAGAGTAAGCAAAAGTTTTATGGTGCAATAATTTGCTGAAGAGGAAAAGGCCATCTATCTTGTTTAAAATAATTATTTCTGGAATTTAGAATATCACATAATTAAGTGTGTGCGTGCGTGCGTGCGTGCGTGCGTGCGTGCGTTATGATCAATAATTGGATGCTCACTTTTCATGGAGTGACATGAGGGTGCGGAATCAGTTGTAAACCGGAAAAGGTATGAGTATAGGAAAATCCTCATTCACTACTTAATTGTATATTAATTATGAGGGTAAATTATTTCATGTTTTTCATGAGAATATTTCGTAATTATTACATTCCACAAAGACAACAATAAAATTAATGAAACGAAATAGACTCAAGGTCTAACCATATATCTAGCTTCATAAAACCTCGCTGGGATATTGCGTATGTCCGAAGCAGAGATATACAGGAAGGATGTGTGCAAGACGGATGTCGATGCAGACAAGGAGTCTGCACGCCTGGTGACAAGAAGATTAGGCCACATTCACTGCAAGACTTAAAAACAATGAGGTGTAGGTACAACATCCAAGCATGCTGACCGAGACATAATATTATCGTGTCTACTCCCGCCTATACTTTGTCCGTACATCTGCCCCTCAATCCGACAAACTCAAGCCAGGCCGGACATGGCACTTTCCATGCAAGTGAGCCGAGCAAATATTCCATGATCCCTGTCTCTCTCGAGGCCACATGGAATCAATGTTCAGACACGTGATGTTTTTCAAGTTGATGCTGGAAACTCGGTGAACATAAGATTTCAAGTTGACTGATAAAAGGTTTCAAAAGGAGTTTCTTCAATGTGTAATGAAATACTATTGCAGGGCTAAATATCAAAAACGCTGAAATGCTATCGACTGACTATAAAGTAAAGATTACAACGTCATATTGTATTTCGTTGTTTGAGCAAATATTGGGTTGAGTTGTCTCGTTTGACAGCTTGAGGAACCCAGGTAGGGTTTGAAACAGCAAAGGGCTTACCTTGTATAGCTTTTCTTGGCTGCTTTATGTAGCTTTCTTTGGCTAGAATAGCAGGGGGACATTAACTATAAATATCCTAGACGCCTGGGGATAATTGATTGGGTGAGAGCTGATTGTTTTTTCCTCCAATTATGGGTGAGAGCCGTGATTGGGTCTTAATATTTATATGATGACTGCTATTGGCATTGCACGTGCTACATGCTTGGGAGCCTTGGTGATGCACTTTTCTGTCTACGCTGTCGCTGATGACTCACCGATAAGTGATGAAACCATTCCGGTGGCTGAGATGGAGTGTGAAGCATTGTGATTCTCATGCATGTGCTACTTGTGAATGTCAGCAGCGGTAGAGAAACGAGTAGACAACCTGGTCGGGTCACCACTCCGACTCAAGAAGTCAGGGCAGAAATTTTGAATTTGTCCATGGTGCCGGCGATAGCTCACCTACTCTTCGCGAAGGACACTGTGGGATCGTTAACATCCACCAAGTAATGTCAGCAAACGGGTTGCCCAGTTTAACGTCCATCCGGGGGATGGCACACACATTGATGAATCACCCATTACCTGTGAAACACCCGGATGACAGTTTATAGGTGTGTCGAAATTCGAACCCAGGCTTGACACACAGCTGAGAGGCGAGGGTACGTACCTCTAGGCCATCCTGCCAGCCATTGAGTCTTTTATAAAGTCAAAATATGACAAAGTTCAGACCTCATCCCATCTTGCCTGCCCCATGGCACCTTAGGAAAAGTTCGCTTTTTAACCAGCAGAGTGAGGCAATGAGCGACTGCGGAAACTCCTGCGGAAACTCGTGCAAGCTTGCATGCCATGCGTTAATCCCCATTTCAACGCGCACATTTGTTGAAATGCGGACAACTCAACTTAATTGCCTCCTTTTGGAACAATCACTTTTGTCAAAAGTAAACAATTTAGTGCGTGTTTTAAAACAAAAGTACCTGTTGCAAAGGTCGGAAACTTAAGAAAGTTTTACACGGGTTTTGTGCTGACGTCATGCCTTGATTTAAATTTTTTTTAACGTAGGAGTATAGGTTTGTTTATACAGCTTGCAACCTAATAGTAACACTGACTGCTATTTTATTTTACTGCATTCCAGATTCATTGTATGTCGGAGGGTTACTCGAAAAGGAACTCATGATGCTGTCTTCTCCTCCTTTTGCACATCTATATTAATTAAAGTGAAAATGCATTGGAAGGTGGTTTTTATTTTGTGCTCTATTTTATTGCCAAGGTGGAACATTATGTCCTGACGAAGCTTCGAGAATACAAGGGTAGTTGTTGAAAATTCAGGTAAGACGATTGGTCAATACGGTGATGGCCCAAACTTACAAGTGTGCAAAAATACAATAAGGATGATTGTCAAATTCATTCATGGCTGTCTTCATGCTGGGCTGGCCCACTTCCTCCATGTGCGAAACATCTTTTGGATTTCCACCTGTGTTGGTTGTGGTGTCGCAATGCACTGTCTTTGCCGAATTCTTGTGTTTGTGTTCATTCATGACCTCTCTGTTTCTTTGGAAGGATCTCTTTACCTTTGTGCAGCTGATGCAACATTTTGTGAAATATTTCTGAACATAGGGTCCGCTGTAACCTGTCATCCTTTTGTTTCACAAGCAGAGTAAAACATCAATGTATGTGCCATCCATCAGAAAGGTCACAAACCGGGTGTCCCATGTGTGAACATTAGATGGTGGATGTTGACGATTCCACGGTGTCTTTCGCGAAGAGGAGGCAACTTGTCTCTGGCATTCCGACTCAAATGTGGAGGGACCTTCCTTCAGCATCACAACCACCTCTCAGTAAATGATACAACTAGCAGACTGAATTCAGAATTGAATCCCAATCCAATATGCGTTCGCTAACAACATGTCAATCATTTTCTCAATCCCAGTGGCAGAATTATAGCAGCTGTATCCCTCACAGCAGACCTTGGAAAGATCAAAAACTAGTCCAACACCTGGAACTTTTTTTTAAATCCAGTTGAATCCCATGGGTTTGTAGATTTTCTCAGCAAGGACCATCTTGCAAATGTGCATATATACTTCAGTAAGCAACATCAAGAGGTTCATTCCCTTGAGCTCTTGGGTCTCATCATCAGCCATGACCTCTGCAGGGTGGACCACACATCCAAGCTGGCCACAAAAGCCAGGCACAAGCTGAGCACTTTGTGCTGAGCAAAGTTCTTCTTTGGTTCAGTAGAATGTCTTGCTATTTATAAAAGTACGAGTTGAACCTGCAGAAATACCACGAAAATAATCCATAGGTAATTAAACATAATCTAAATCTCATTTATAATTTAATCTACATCGAAGTAAACATAATCTATATCTTATTTCAAATTTACTCTTTATCAAATTAAATGTAATCTACATAATAATAAAACCATTTCATTCACACCATACATGCGCATAGAGCTGCCAAGGCAGTTTCATTGACAAGGAGTACAGTCCTGCATTGGTCACCATTCCGACACAGGTTACCCCAATGCTTGTTACCCCTGGTACTCATTTTTCCGACCTCAGAAAGATGACAGGCTGAGTCAACCCCACCTCATGTTTATTCAACGGTAAAACAAAAACAGGGGTCAAACTTAAGACCCTGAGGTCTCAAGCCAGCCACCTCAACCACAAAGCGTAATCCAAATATTATTGGTTCGCGGGCGCCAGCAGTGACCACTAATTTCGTTGTGTCTGTGTGTCTGTCTGTCTGTTGGGTGGTCGCTAGACTACCCTTATTCTCAGGTTTTCCGTCTGTCTGTATGTCCGTCTGTTTGTTTGTATGTAATGGACAGCTCTGGAGGCCAGAGGAGTCAACCGATTTTGATGAAACTTGACTGGTAGGTTCATACCAGGATATACTTGTAGGCTTTTGAGCACCGTTGCTATGGACGCCACCGTTGCCTAGCAACGGGACTTTGAAATTTTTGAAAAAATCTGAAAAATATTTTTTATATATTTTTTTTCGAAAATGAAAAATCGGCTTCTGTGCTTTTATGCACACTATAATAAACCTCTTTGTCAAAAAAATTCAGCCCGATCCGTCAAAAACTGTATGACTAGTATGCAATTATATAGCGACCACCCATGTCGCCTACCGGCTTGTCTGTCTGTCTGTGACTCTCTCCAGAGCATAGCTCTGACGTTTGATGCGATCTTGATGAAACTTGGACACAAGCTAGATATCATGGTCTAGTTGTGTCTTTTTGTAAGAGGGGCGTCCCACGCCCCTTGTGGGTGGAGCCACGCCCACTTGAACTTTTTATTTATTTTTATTCATTTTTATTTTTTTTCTCGATGTTTTTCTCGCAATTTCATTTCCCAGAAGCTGTGCGTAATGTCCATAAATAAAACATATAAAAAATCCGATTTGATTTGGTCAATTTAGACGGAAGAGATAGGTTTTTACGGTAGGGCTTTCTCAAAAGCTTCCACTAACTCAATTGTACCTGTCGTGGCATTGTTCAATAATGCCCGCGAACCATCGTCACCTCCCGGCTTGTTTAATTTATAATCTAATAAAACATAATCTAAATATAATATATAATTTACTTATATCTCATAAAACATAATTGATATCTCATTTCTAATTTAATCTATATTGAATGAAACATCTAAATCTTGTTTCTAATTTAATCTATAATCGAATTAAATGTAATCTAAATCTAATTTATAATTTACCTACAGTATATCTAATAAAACATAATCGATATCTTCTTTCTAATTCAATCTATATCTAATTACATGTAATCTACAGTATATTGTCGTGTCCATGCTGGTTATGACCAACCTGGACGGATTGGAGGCGAATAGCTGAGTTTCCTGGAGATTACAGCACCCATGGGATGGAGGGCGGCAAGGGCGTGTACGAGGCTAGTACAAGGGCGAACCCACGACGAAAAGACAGACACAAACAACTTTAATAAATAGGGGTTTAATGAACAAATATAAATTGTTTTTAATGGAAATAAATCAAAGCGTAATAATAAAAATAAATCAAAGTATGAGATAATGTGCCGTGAGGAAAACTCGAGCTAATTTTGAGACACCTCCGCACAAATACAGAAACAGACAAGGGGAAAGATAAAATAAAATAAAATTCCTTCCTTTATTCTGTTACTTAGCTGGGTGTCCAAAGATGACCTTTTATGAGCTTTGAGGTCGAATCACGTCATCCTGCGTGGGAAACCGCACCCAAAAATGGCACCAGGCTGCTCTATCCACGGGAAACGTACGTGGTAATACATGCCGGTGGTCCTCCTTTGTTAAGGGACTACAAACTTTCGTACAGTTTATTCTTACAAACGAATATGCTGACCCCGCTCCTCTCTTAACACAAGTCTGCTCGTCACAATGGCCTGCCTTCCTCAATGAATACCAACGGAATTATGCCAAGTTATTGCTGAGATGCACTCCTCCTTTTCTCTCTCTCTCATAAACGTACACGCTTCATGACCCAGCAACTGTCAATGGCTAGCATCTTGTTCCAGCACGAGAACAAATTCACATCAGCATTAACAACGAGAATCGTGCTGCTATATTTTGTTGTCGCGTCGAGGAGAAGCCAGAGAGGTCCTATGTGTTCTGACCACCATCTCCTCACTCTCGCACTTTCTCCTCCCCAATCATGCCCCCCTCTCTCACATCACACTGACCAATCAGAAGCATCGGGGTGTGGCCTGCCGGTTGTTGTTGTTAAAGCATTGTTCTTTTATTTCCGGTTTTGTAAATGCAAAAACGTAGGAAAAGGTCATAGGGGGCAATCACATACAAGGAATAAATTAGCCTTAAACCCAACCTAATTAATACAGCACCCCCCCCCCCCCGGTGTACGTAGCGACCTTAAGCTGACAGTTTCCCCCAACTTAAATTACATTGAGATGCCTCCTGCTCGTCCACAGACCCTGCTACTCCATACAATCCGACCTTTACTATGAAGTTCCTCCATCGACCCCATAAACATAATATATTATTTCAATCTTAATCTTCTTTCTCATTTAATCTATATCTAATGAAATGTAATCTTCATCGTGTGTGTGTGTGTGTGTGTGTGTGTGTGTTGTGTTTTTGTATGTATATATACTGTACATATTATTATATATATTATATTTATATCTATATATTTTGCAGGCTTTCTGCGCCAAAACCGCATCCCTCCAAGGCAATAGCATCCAACAGACAGTGGTCCCCATACAGTTATTCCATTAATATATGTTCAGATAGTCCCTTCCTTCTTGTCTAATGAGACAAACGGGACAGTGCGTTGTGTGAATCTCATAGGTAGGTCTGATTAAAGCTCTAAACTTCATTCCTACTATGCTTTTTTCTCGATTCCTGAGGTAAATCCAAGCAATGGGTCCTCGCGGAGGCCAGCGGGCACTGCCCTTGGACACCCACCTCTAGAAAAACGCGGCCACACCCTTCAGGAAAGAATGCATCCTCACAGAAGACTAAGGGCAGCAGTAGAAGCCAACAATACTGCCAGCTCGGCACGGAGAACGTGCAGCGCAATGATAACCCCCCACTCACTGTTCAGGTGACTAGAAGCATAACCAACATGACCGTGCCGCTGCAGGAATGCCGTGCCGAGACCAGAAGCATAACCAACATGACCGTGCCGCTGCACCGCGCACACCAGGACCTTTGATAAATGAGCGCATACTCAATGGCGGCGGACCCACGTGCAGCCCCGGGGTAATTTATTATCGCACACAGAGTAGGGCACGAATGGCACACATCATGTTGGGGTGTGCGCATGAGTTTACCATAACATCTTACCGTTGGCCTTTGCTGGCCACCGTGGGTGTGGATGTCTCCCGCGGACGGAGAACGTCCTCTCGCCTCTCCGCCCAGTGAGGCTGCAGCCAGGCAGAGGCGTGCTGTATGGCTTGGGCCACATGGCTTACAGACAGGCGGTGCACTGACCGGCGTTGACCGCAGGTCACCGTGGACGGCCCGGGAATTCGGTGCAGGGCGGTTCGTGTCCCGGTGTTCGGAGCGAGACGATTCCGCAGCTTGGAGTCATCTTGCCGAATTTGGAGTGGAGCCGCTTGCGGCCATCACGGCTAGGGCGTGTGCTGGCCAGGGCCCAATCAGAGTGCCCAATTCGGATGACGACACATCACTTCGGGTCGTTACCCCCGCCCGCACCACAGGATCTATAAAAGGACGGGTCACGGGGCTGTCTGTCGTCGTCTTTCCTGCTCAGCGTCCTCGTCGGCTCCGCCTTCTTCGCCACCTCGTCGCTGACTCCACCCACCCACCCGTCTGCCAATCCGTCCACTGCTCCGGACTCCGCCTTCCTCCCCCCTCTGCTCCGGACTCCGCCTTCCTCCACCCACTGGCTTCTGACTCTGCCCAAAGTCCTTCCTTCATGCCTGTCAGTCGAGCCCCATTCGCTGGATCGATGCTTAACTGCACGAAGTGCCTCGAAGCAGGAGACGATACGCCAGCTGTCAGGGAGGCATCACCCAGCGGAGCATCCCCCCCAATACGTATTGGTGGCGCAGTCGGTCAATCGTGCAAGGTATTGAGAGACCGTTAGCCACATCTCCTCTCCTCTTTTTCTCTTCATTAACTCCTCTTTACCGGGATTGTGTGTGTGTGTGTGTGTGTGTGTGTGTGTGTTTTTGTCTGGCTTTCTTCTTGGGACTATGGTGCAGTGTTTGGTCTTTATTTTGATATATTTCTTACTTAAAGATCTGAACAATTTGCGTTCAAATTTCTCTTCAAAGGGTGTGATAAAGATAAACTGTATTTACTATACAGTATTTAGAAACATTCGGCACAAATTGTGCTGGATTAACCATTAGGCAGACAAGGCATGTGCCTTAGGGCCAGCCAAAAATTCGGGCCAAAAATTCTTTTCACATTAAATATTTGTCTTTTTTTGTATTAAATATTTTGTTCTTGAATCAGTTCATCTTTTGTCTGGGGTCCATTTCCATGAGCTCGAGATCGAATTTAAATTTTTCAGGCATTCTCTAAAATTTCAAAATGTTCCTTCGGGCCAGCCGAGGCTTAATCCGGCACTGGGCACGATTTCCTTTCATGTCCTCCAGGCATCATCTATACATGCTGTCTTCCTAAACCTATGCAAAACATACAAATTTCGACTAATTAGATATAGATTAGAAGATCAATTTAGATATAGATGCACTTGGAGCACAGTGAAGCATTACTGCTCTTTATGGACCAGCACATCTACATCCAACCTCTCGTTCCTGGAAGCTGTGGAGCCAAGACTCTCAATATAATTGGCATCATTCATCAAACACTGTCAGACAGGGCATAATGCTTTCTCATAACATCGACTGGTTGGAGATCTTTTGATTTTCTACCATCTCTCTTCCAGTCTTTTCCCTCTGCCCTCTATGATGGTTGGCACGTTCATCAAACAACTTCCTCCTTGTTAACTTTTCAAAAGTTCAGGCATTTTGATCACCTGCATTCCTTTGTCACCCTCCTTTTCTGCTCATGGAATGGCCACACTGTGTCTGTCCAATCATGTTCCTCTCTCCATTGCTTGAAGGTTTCAGCTCACCACTATCTCATGTCATTTTCCATTTCAATTCATTGATCCTTTTTTTTTCTTAACGCTCACCTACTGTCATACCTCACAATTTCTTAAACGTCATGTTTGTTTGTCCTTTTTGCCTTTTTGTCTGTCAAAATATCCTTATCCTGTTTCATTTTTCTCCTCCTGAGTTTCGATTTTGTATGAAAAAAAAAATTGTACATGATTCGAACGTTCTATTTTTATATTTGAGAACAAATGAAACTTTAAAAATATTATTTTACATTGGTGTAAGAATCATTAAGGAGCTTGTATATCTACCACGTACAGGACAAAAACATTGCGAGATATCAGTGTACTGCTACATGCATTACAAGGCCATTAAGAAACAAGGAACAAATACTTATTGTATTTGAAACTGGATTTCCTACAATCAGGAGCCAGGAATTCATAGAACACTAACAGGCCAACCCTAATGTAGATTATTGGATTAATTATTATTTATTATTGTTTGCATGTTTTGTTTATAAACATGTTAAATAAGATGAGAGTCAAGAAATTACACGTTTTCAGGTTGACTTTTGGAGACCAAGGTTATTGTGCCTTGTATCGGGCAACCCTTATGTGGGAATTCATCTTCCCAGTAATAGGAGACAGATGCCTTGCATAAAGTCTCTGGGAAAATGAATTACAATTAAATTTCAATGAAAAACCTATTCAGTAAATTGGATGTGGATATGAAATATCCTAGCTAAAAATAGAACGGCACTCGGTAGAGCGTATACCTCCACTAGGCTGAACAGTTTACATTTTGTGTCCCACTGATAGGCCGGACCTGCACCAAAATCCAATCGGCTTGTTCTCGTCCCCTACCCAAATAATTCACCAAGTTTTGTCATAATCCTTCCACAACTTTTGATATCTCCTGCTATATATCATTTTTGGCTCTGTCTCTCAATGGTGAAGAATCACTGAGAAAATTATTTTAAAAAATTCTCGTATCATGATCCAGATCCAGATCTTCACCAAAATCGAATCACTTCATCATTGTCAGACACCCAACCTGCCCACCAAGTTTCGCCGATCCATCCACAACGGTTTGAGATATCATGCCGCACAGTATATTGTTTTTGGCAACATCTCTCAATGGTGAAGAATCACTTTTAAAATTATAGTATCCGGATCAGGATATTCACCAAAATCTAATCAATTTGTTCTTGTCACACACCCAACCTGTCCATTAAGTTTCATCTGACTCTGTCCAAAACTTTTTGAGATATCGTGCTCACAGACAGACAAACAGACCTACGGGGTGAAAACATAACCTCCATCCACCAAATAATGAGATTTGATATTGTGAATGGGATGTGAGTGATGGCTGGTATGACTCTTATTCCAGAAGTTGCTTTTTGTATATTCCATTGCCATGATCTGTAAGATTATCAGAGCTTATAAACCCGAGAGTAATTACGTTTCCCATGAAGACGTCACGGGAGTAAGACCCTGTGAGCGTGAAAACCTTACTCTTGCAGGTGTAAGAGTTTAAGTCCTGCACATATGAGTGCAGTTACAAAGTCACTGGTGTATGTAGTAGTGACCTAGTTTGCACGTGTAAATTATTCTGATTATATCGAGCATTGTACAAACAAGGAATCCGAGGCATCGAGTTCCAAAGTGATGACGCTGTGGAACCAGATGTTGTGAAATGGTGGTGCACAAGTCGTAAAAAAAAAAATGCTATACACAGGAACAGACTGCCAACGCTCCAGGCATTACAATTAAATAAAGTAGAAAGGTATGTCAGCTGCACAAGATAACATTCTTACAAATGATTATTGTAAATGAGCTTGACTTGAAACAACCCTTTTAAACATTCGATTTGTTTTGGATTTGATTGCTGGAATGCTGACTTGCCTTTGACTTCTTGTATTATAGCAAATTCAACGGTTCAAATTATCTATAGTTATATTTCATGAGGTGCATTCAAATATAAAGGTCTCCTTTTATATCAACAGACATGTAGGACTTACAAAAATGACACATTCATCAAATTCTCAACATGGTCCTCGAGGAGTGCTGTACTCTTTTGGCACCTGTCCATGCATGATTTGAAAGCTGTAGCAAAGCTTTCATTAGGGCTATGTGGAGCCCACTGATAATGTGATGATGACAGTCCAAATCTGGAGGAGAATTTGGACCACGTATTTTTTTTTTTTGTCTTTCATTTTTGGAAATAACCAAGTCACTGGGCACAAGGTACAACGAATCTGGTGGATATGCGATCAATTTAATGCACTCTTCTTTGAAGAATCATTGTACCTGTGTAGATTGAGGTGTTACGAGCATCCCAAAAGATGACCACCATCATCTTCTCTGCTGATGCCTGGACACATAATTTATTTGGTGGAGGTGAGTGGGATTGCTTTCACTGTATCAACAACCATTTGGTTTCTGGATTGAAGAACGGCATCCAAGCTTGGTCCATATATTCACAATGGTGTGAACAAACTATCTTCCAATCACTGTATTCCTTCCCGCAAGGTTCTGAGAAATGGATAATTTTGTGGCCTTTTGGTCATCTGTGAGCTTTTGAAGTACTGGGTGTGCAGAAACATTTAACATTTTGTAATCGGTGTGAAACGTGAATGTGTGCAGAATGATTTGATATATCTGTGGGAACGGCAATTTCTTTCACCGTTATCCTGCAATTTCTCATCACCAATTCTTCCACACGCTTAATGGGGTACAGTTTACGGCTTGTTCATGGTAGAGGCTCCATTTCACCGCTTTACCATCCCTTTTTTTAAACTTCTGCACCTAACCTCGAACGTTTTTCAAGTCCTTGGTTGACTCTTCCCACACTGCAAGCAGCTGGTGATGAATGTCCACAGGTGTTTGCCCACTCAGATGCAAAAATATGATAAATTGTTCATGTAAGCTGAAAAAGGCCATTTTCTAGTGTACAGGTATGCACTGCACGTACAACGCTGCCAATAACACTTTATGACATAATCTGTTTCCACATATCAAATAATACAGGAAACCTACCCTTAACAATGTGTGCAACTGTCATTCAGTTCACATTCACGCATTTGGGAATCAGGAACAGGGTGACCCTCACATTTAAATGTACTTCAGTGCTTGCCTTCTTCTTTTGATTGCAGTACAAGGCTGCAGAGTAGCATAATTGGCTGAGGGCACGACTGTACCGCTGATGCAATGCCCTCTGTAGGTTGGGACAGGAATTTGGATTTGCCAGGGTGTCAGCGATAGCTAGCCTACTCTTCGCAAAGGACACCATGGGATCATTTACGCCCAATAACTAAAGCCAGCAAACAAGACACCAATTTCAATGTCTATCGGAGGGACGGCACAGACGTTAACGAATCACAGTGCTGTGAAGCACGGGGATGAGGGTTTATAGCTAGGCCGAGATTCAAAACCAGGTTTGACAGCTTCGAGGTGAGTGTGCATACTTCTAGCTAGGCCATTCTGCCAGGCAAGCACTTGACTAAAAATCCTACATTTGACACATGTTCATAAAATTGCCAGAATGAGTTATTCATAAAAGTCCAATAAACGCCAAGGTGTATTTTTTCATTTACAAGATGATAAGCACTATCCGTGTCTGCACGTCGCATCACTGATGGGTTTAATCAGAAGACAGCATGTTGCCCTTCACAAACATATTGCATATCTATCTGTCTCTAAAAAAGGATGTAAGATGAAGTGAAACAAGTGAAAAAAAGATTTTTCTAAGTCGTAGTAGTTGTTGTTGTTGTTGGTGCTCCTTTTGTGTACTATTTTATATTTTTTTCTATTGCTTTGTGAAATATTAATTTACATAATTTTGTGTGCTCCCACTGTGTCCATCACACTTTATTTTAATGGGTTCCTGCTGTCGTACCATTGGAACTGCTAAGATGAAAACTCCAATTACCATTTATTTTTCCTCCATGTTGGAAAGACAACTTTAGAAACAGGCATTTTTCTTATTAAAAACGGACACAAATTTTTGTTCCAAGTAAATCTATTATTACCTTTCCAACCAAGTCGATCAATTACATTTCCAATGTACCATTTTAAACTCTCAATGACAGAGGAACCCTTTTGAATAAAGCATGCACAAACGCGCACGCTTTCTATATATATATATTATATATATATATATATATATCTTCTTCTTCTTCTTTCGGCTGCTCCCGTTCGGGGTCGCCACAGCGGATCATCCGTATGATCCGCTTAGTGATTTGGCACATGTTTTACGCCGGATGCCCTTCCTGACGCAACCCTGGTCGCCTCTTACGACACAGGGATATATATATATAATATATGCATATGTAATATATATATATATATATATAATATGTATATGTATATATATATTATATTATATATATATATATATGTATGCATATGTATATATATATATATATATATATATATATATATATTTATATATATATATTATATATATATATATATATATATATATAATTGGGATTCGCTAGATATCCCTTATTGTCGGTGTGTGTGTGTGTGGTGTGTGTGTGTGTCTGCAACGCGAGGCTCCACAACACAAACCAGCAAACCGATTTCGATGAAACTTGATGAACAGGTGCCATATGAGCTGGGAATGTGCACGTTGAATTTCGTTGCTAAGCAACCACCCGTTGCTGTGCAGCGGCCGAAAACCGCGTTCACATTTTCAATACTTGTCCTACAGTTTTGAATGTGGAGAAACGAGACTTGGGAATTAAACACTTCGAGATATTTAGAAAATTTATCAAGAGCCGATTTTTGATTTAGGTCTTATTTTTCAAATGGTAGTCCTTCAAAAATAGGTGTCTATTTACCGTCATTTTTTATGAGGAGTGCCAGTTGGCAAAATACGCAATAGGAAAAATCTTGCCAGGCAGAAGAACAATTGTATGTGAACCAATACGTCTTGGCAATGAATCTTCGTCGGTGGATCGGTCAGAATGAAAAGCATCTATCCAGCGCTTCGATCGTAGCAGATCCCTCGTCGCCTACCGGCTTGTGTATATATATGAAGACCACAAGGGGAAAACCAGAGATGTCAGGATAAGTCAATTTTGAAGAAACTGAAAAACAAAGTTTCAAGACTTTGGTGGACTGTTTAATAACTGTCATATAGATTTCTTTTCCAGTAAAAGGAAGAGTGATCATTGGCCGATCAAATTAAGCATGTAGCATTTGCCAAGCTTCTGTGTTATTTAATTTAAGAGCAAAGAACGAATCAATGTTGCAAACTGACATCACTGGTTATTCCCTTGTTTAATAATTGCCATGCAATTTAACCCAGGATGTGTAGCAAATTCATGCTTGTTGGTTATTAGCATACATTACATGACTGGTGATCACAGATTTTTTTTCAACATTAAACGGTCATTGCTTTTTTGTTTGATTGGTGTTCAACACCATACTCAAGGGTATTTCGCTTATATGACGACGGATTCTCCATTTCTTACTCCGTACTACTTAATATGATGGAAAACCGGGAGGAAACCAAGGATAAACCACCCCCCGCGATAGCCGAAGTCACCTCATGTGACTCCCTCATATACCTAAGCAGGTTGATTGGGCGTGGGTACATCGAATGAGGATGGGTACTCAGACGTGCTAACCATTAAGCCACGGCGTGGGTCCCATAAAAGTCACAAATAAGGTTTGACCAGGCTTGAACCACGATATGCACCAACTACGGAGCCATGATATAACCAAATAGGCCATTGTAGTGCTCAGAGTTTATGCTGTGAAAGTTTTACAACCTTTCATTTTTTAGTTTCTCAACTCTGAATATTATGGTGGAACAGTTAACATGAATGAAGGGGAGATAACCAGAGTAAGTACTGACAACTCTGGGTTTTACTTGTTCAGCTTTGACAACACTTGTTTTTTCATTGCACGGCTAAACTTTATACCATATAAATTATGTGACACCCCTGGTTATTTGTTAAAGTAATATTGTGAGAGGAAACCTTATGTTGCCAACTATTGGCAGGTGCAGTAACCCTGAAATTTATAAAAAGTGACATCTCTGGTTTTCCCCTTGTGGTCTTCATATATATATATATATATATGTATATATATATATATGATCATACAGAAATTATCATTAGGAAATACCTCTTCTTGCTAATTAAACATACTTTTACATTGAAAACTAAAAAATACTGTTTGGTTTATATGGGGTATGTGGTGGAGGAACAGGATCTATCGTTAGTTTAAGGCGTCAGCACCAAATGTTTCACATAGTAATAGGACCTTTGGAGCACATGTATTACGTGATTATGATTGGGTAAAGGGGTCTAGTGTAGCACAGCAGAGTGGATGGGCGAGATCTTTTTAGGCTAATTAGGGTAAGATTGTCTCTTCCTGCGTTCCCAGAGACTGATGGGGAGCCGGGCGAGAGGAACACGATCTGGGCATCACCGATGCTGGTTTGTGGCTTACAGCGTGCATCATGGTATGTCCCTCCTCCCGCACACCGCACAACACGGGTTGGAGTGGGGGTGGCTAGATGAAGAAGTTCCAGCTATATGATGTTCGTGGGGGGGGGGGTGTAGGAGGGGGCAGACCACCACAGCCCCGAGTGGTGTGAGCAAGGCAGCGCAGCATTGGCCAGTGCTGCTTGAAAGCCGCAACATTGATTGGGTAAGGTTAAGCGCAGTTGATTGGCTGAGGCTGTCTCCATGTGTGAGCATGGCATGCCTTTGGCCATTGTCTGGCAGGTACTGATGGTGATGCCTTGTGGGTCTGTCTCTTGTCAACTGAGAGATACGTGACACTCAGAAGCCACTTTTGTGAACTAAACTACCTCCATCATGCGAAAGCACCCCTCGAGTAATTCTTGGACGAACTGCAAGCCTTTATTTATCTCACCTGTATTTGTGTTCCTGGGGAGTTGGGGGATCAGGCATAACTAGAACATTCATAGAACACTTTACTCGGCACAGTCTTGAGATAAAGGAACATAGGTGGGGTTTGGGAGCAGAAATTTTATTGGTCGAGATGATGAAAAATGCCATAATAATTTGTTGACGTATTGCTGAACAGAAGGTTTTTGAAAGTGCCAAAAAGGTGATTTGTGTTCTGTGGTGTTCAAGTATATAATTAAATTGAAAAAAAACAAAGAATTTAAAGGGTGTAAAACGAAGAAAAATTGGATGTTTCCCACCATTGATGCAGCATCTTTGAGACTTTTACACCACTTGATTTTAGCACATTACATGAGTGATTTGTGCCTGCTGTTTGTGTCCTTTATGACATCACCAAAAACAGTAAATTTCCTGTTTGGAATGATTTTCAATTTTGTTTGACTGCGGGACAGGCAGACAAACAAAATATTATCTCACTCCTCTCAGCACTTGCGCGATCGGGACAAATTCAGATCAAAGTATTTCTCAACTACCGGTTTATTTTCTGATTTATGTTCCAATTCGTGTTCAAAATATAACATTCAATTGAAATGAAGATGTTGTGTTGTTGTTCGTATTTCGGCTGCTCCAGTTAGGGGGTCGCCACAGCGGATCATCCGTTATGATCCGCATACTTATTTGGCACAGGTTTTACGCCGGATGCCCTTCCTGACGCAACCCTGGTCGCCTCTTACGACACAGGGATATGGATTGGGTTTCGCCATGATTCTGGGCTGCCCTACACCCTCTCATAGCACGGCCCAGTGCAGAGCGTCCGTCCTCAAGCGATCCTCCAACCCAAGCCTCCGAGTAGCCGGATTACAGGCGCACGCCACTACTCCCGGTATTCAATTGAAATGAAGATGTTTCTCAATATTAAACTGACATTTGTGGACACACAGACAGACAAAGTGAATTAATTGCTTCACCCCGCTTTTCATTTCGCGTGTGTGGGGTAATTATTCCCAAAGAGCCATGCACCTCGTGTTTCCACCATCTTTCCCGCATTAACCGATTCAGTTAATTGAAAACCACTGGAGGGAAATTAATTAATTACTGTAATCCCTTTGTTTAGCTTAGCGGCTGGGGCCCCGGTACTTTTTCCCAGGGTGCGCAAAAAAGTCCGGCAGCCCCAAATGGACTGCATGTGTAGGATAGCACCTGCTCCCAAGTTCCACAAAAAGGTCCTGGGGTCTCGTCTTTCGACCAGCTCAAGAACAGAGGTGCATCACACTACAGCTTTGTGCGCATCACACTACAGCTTTGTGCGCATCGTCCAAATTTAGCTTTAAGCCTGCTATCCATGGGATATTAATTCCTGGCATGTACAGTTCTCATCTTTAATTGTTTGCTGTTTGGGGTGGGGGCCATACATGAGAAAATACATTGGCATTTCTTCGACTATTGTGAGTATCCTGTTCCAATAATGATTTGAATGTTTCACATATGACATGTAATATCATGTGCAATAGTTACCTTGGTTACAAGGATATACAAGGAATTTTGACACAGAATGCAATTTTACCAAATGTTGGCGTTGAAGCCATCTCTTTGCTGACGGTAGCTGAATAACATAAGTTATATATGTTACAGTACAGTAACAGTTTATTGACGGAGAGTATTTGCAATTTTTTAAATCTGTTCCAGAAACAGTTTACTCCTAACAACCCGGCGTTAATGTTAATAATACACACACTTATTCGCCAAAAAACAATATTATAAAATTGTTTTATTTTCCCAGCAATCAAACGTGATGTTGTTCGTTTGTTGTTTTCAAGTTGCAAAATGCAATTCTCACGAGTCATGAATAATTAACTGCCATAAAGGCCGAGCAAAGCGCTAGACATAATGCTGTAACGATGTGACGCCATCTTATTGCACCACCATCTTACAAAATCTGTCATCGCAATGCTGAGCGTCTGCCATTCAGCATGTCGCCGATGGACGTCAGTCAGATACCTGGGCTGTGGTGTTCAACTGTTGTGTCAGCAAAGCGACAGAGCAGGTTGAGTGTTGGATGCCGGTATAATATGCACGTCCATATAGGCTTCACCGAGCATGAGATGCAACATCATAATGACATCCTAGATAAAAGAGCATGACAGACAAAGGGATGGACAGACGGACGGACGGAGAAATATGGCTGTGTGTGTGCATGCGTGCGTGCGTGCGTGCGCGCGCGCGTGCGCCATATCGACCTCACATTAATTTGATGTATCAGTTTGTCGACTGAATTTTACTGGAGTGTTTGTGGCAGTGTAGTGGGGAAAAGAAAACTGGGACAAGCACAGGGACATACTGTACATCACCAGTGTCTTATTTGTGTTGTTTATTTTTTCGGGGAGTGAAGAGGGTTGTCGGGTGAGGATTGAAGAAACACCAACAGCACATTCATCTTTTAACAAGACACTCTCACAGACACCAGAATCCCTACACATGTATACAATCACCCTTCAATACATAAGCTGTATAGCAGTCCCATCAATATCCAGGTAACCCTCCATCCCAAATGCTTCTAGATATCTTTTCAATAATTATTCCACTTAAAACATATGTATTCTGTTTCCACTGCCACGACTTTTCCTGGTAAGACCACTCCATGCCTGAACTGCTTGCTCTCTGAATGAAAGGTTATATAACCTTCACTTTTCTTCGTAATGTTTGTGCACTTTGTGAATTTTCAACTTCCTTCTTCCCTATCTTAAAAAAAGTTGCTTCTTCATTACTCAATGGAAAAGTACACCAAAACTTGGGATATCATTTCATGATGAATTACCTTTCCTTACAGATGCTCTGTTCTTGCACTTCTTCAAAGTCTTCCTCAAATCTGCACTGCAAAAAGGACCCCGCTTTCCTCTCAAAAGGAGTAAGAGCAAGGGATGGAGGGGGGGGGGGGGGAGAAGGGAAAGTTGCTCGCCAGTGAGTGTTGGGAGGGCGTGATCCGGGGCGTGTCACGTTCCAGATGCAAATTCCAGTGGCCTCTGAGCCATTTCCTGGGGCGATCAAGGAAACAGCTCACCCTATACTCTGCACTCCGGTCTTCACTCTGCCCTTCACGGTCTACTTTCCTGACCAGAATGGGACAGGATATTTTTTATTCTCCCTTCTGTGCCTTTCATGCACCCAAGGTGCGGAATCATTATTTACAATTTTCAGGCAGTCGTTGATTTAAAAATTAATATAAATGTCGCAAATGTAACATTTGAATTAAAAGCAATATATGGATGGTATGATACTCAGGATATGTCGATAGCCTACCACAAGTAATGGCTAAGGAATGAGAATGTTGTCCACAACCACGGCTTCATCATGCAACCACCAACAAATTTTAGCCTTTTTAAAGAGAGCTCTCCTTGTATAAAATGGCATGATTCCAAATATGTCTTACACCTGTGTTTGGCAGAAAACCTTCTCTCATGGCATGCGTCCAGAAAACAATAACAACTCCTCTTTCATACAATGGACTTTTCAATTTTCTGGCATGAGCTGAAGGAACAATTTGCCTTTGGGAGATTTATCACCTTATTTGCTTGCCATATGACAAATCTATCTTCACTCACATCAAAGCCAGATTCATACAGTAGTACGATTCAATTAGCAGGTACAAAATGATTGCTGATCAGTGCCTTTCAATTGAGAATGACAGACAAGGCGGGGCTAACTTTCGTGTTTACTTCCGTGAGAATGTACAGTACAATCATTGTTCCTTGCCAGTGCGTGAAGTTTCCACCAGGAGCCCATGCTCTCTGACTCCACCGACTAAAAGGCGAGACAGCCTGGTAGCCAACGGTAAAATCAGCCTTCGGTTCCCTCACCCCACCCATGTATGTTCCCTCAACTTACGCTGCCTTTACATTCATGCCCAGGCCATCCCTTAACCCAAACCCCTACTCCTACCCCTTGGCTCTTGGTATGAAGGGAGTTGTTTGGCGCACACATCTCTGCGCATGAGTTCCTTCATGTTCCTGAGGTCGGTCGACCCATGCGTTAGCAAACGCGCCCAGGCCACAAGCCCAAACCCTCATAATAGTGGTTTTATGTAGGTAGAACACTCCTTTGCTTCTTGGTAAGGCATTTTTGAATTAATTTCAAAGTTCCTGAGCACAGGCTGTGGCTCTAGGCTAGGATTTGATTTCAAGGTGTCTGGCACGGTTGGAGGTTGAAACCAAGTGATTTTCTTTTTCTCCATTTCCACTACTGCCTGGGCATCCACATGAAGGTGGAAATTTTGGCTGTAGCTCACTGGTCTGTACAACCATTAATATGAAAGCATCGCACATTTAAGGCCAGTATGTCTGACAGGGTACTTTTTATCCAGTGGTGTTGACATTCACCATTATGGACCAACTGTTTATTACATATGCGAATTTAGTAAAATTTTGATTCCTCTCCCCACCACTCTCCTTATCATCACCCCATTCCCCCACTACTTAATTGCAGGCACCATTTACACAACAATCAGATCACCCCCATCCCACCCAAGAATGCATGTGGAAAACTGATGGTCCGTAGGCACATTTAGGACATTATTAAAAAATTTACAGTTAAATATTTTGAAAAGGAGAATTAAGGATGAGAAAAAGCATCATTTATATTTTGTGAATTTAACCTATTGCATTTAAATACATAAATTAATATACAGAGTCTATCTACACAGTGTCCAATGAGTGGTCACAGGATCCTGTACAACCTGAAGTAAGGAAATGAGGAGGCCATGTTACCCTTGGTGCACTCTCAAGTTAGTTTTTGTCACAGGTGTAAAACGTTCATTTCGAGGCACCAAGGTCCCCCCCCCTCCCCCTTGGTGTTTCTTCCCTCGTCCATTGTTCCTCCAAGTGTCCTTCCACCTGATGTTTGGTGTTTCTTACCTTTCCACATTCTTCTTGTATTTATGGCTTTTATCTCAGCCACACCAATTTGTTGTTGATTTACAAAGTCTAAATAATCCAAACTTGATTGTGTGATGCAGTTAATATATATAGTTATGGATTTCAGAATCGAATCCGAGCAGGGCCGGATTTATGTGTTGCGGGGCCCTGGGCCCTAGAAGTACGCGGGGCCCTCTCAGGGCCGCAGCCATTTTTACTTCATATATGCCTATAAAGTATTCATTATAATGCACCAACCTAGGCTGGGCAAAAGAAAAAAACCACGGTTTATGTGTAAAAACATGTTTTTCAGAAACTACTAGTAACAAATGTTTATATACAAGAATCACCATTATGGATGAAAACAACGGAACAGAGAAAATAATCGCAAAACAAAACGTGATGGTATCATCTCAAATCTCAATGTAGAAAGTTTTTTTGTCGTTTTTGCAGATATGATTCATTATTGCACACTTTGGGGTAATTGCTACAATATATTTGCGAGATGTTAAAAACCTACAGAATCTTTTTAGCTTCTTCCTGGCTTTGATTCGCGCAAAGTCCTCGATTGTTTCGCGTGTGCTTCCTTCCTGAATAGTTCGTGTTCATCACTCAGTATGGCCAGCGATGCCAAACGATCTTGGCCGATCGTACTACGCAGATAGTTCTTGATCCTTTTTTTGAGAATGATCGTTCTCCCGTACAGTTTGTGACAAACATTGACAGGTATACCCACAAAGCTATCTCCACGTTGGCGAACGCTGCCACCATATCGTAGTTGTGGATTGTGGAAACCAAAGTAGTTTCAGACAATTTTTCCGAGTCTTCTGTCTGCATCATCTTGA
>CM068955.1:46311684-46321737 GCA_035128595.1 Eptatretus atami
GCAAATGACGAGGGTGAATCGAACAGAGAGAGGGTTAGCAAAAGCAGAGGAGAAGGATCTCTTAGGATAGGTGGGCTGAAGCGTTTGGAGGCGGTTGCCAAGAATCTGATCGAACGGTTTGACAGCAAGCTTCTCCACCAATTGTCTGGAGAAAAGAGACACGAGTCCAGGGACAGTTGGTGTGACTGGTAAGGTGTACAAAAAGCGATGGTTTTGAACACAGATTTCGCTTGCAAACACCGAGTTTAGGCATTTCAGGCCTTTTCACGTCAGTTCAGGCGTGCGGCATTTGAGGTAAAGGGAGGGGATGCGAGGGGGATACATACACCAGAAACGAATTATGATAGATGCAACAGGATTTTGGAGAGGGAAGAAGTTCAGAAGTTCACACTGAGCTTAGAAGATGCATTGTTTTCTGGCTTCTCCTGAGGGTAGACACACAACTTGCTTCCGAGCTTGATCGGACAGGAACTGACGATTGCCTCAGTTGGGGTTTTGCTTTCCATGAGGCAAAGGCAAGTTGTTTCAGGACAAACTGCCTTCGTCACAAGCTTAGTGAACCATGGGGTTGGGGAAGGAAGGGTAGGACAAATGAAGACGAGAGGGGATAAATTCTGTGCATGTGGGGAGAGCAGGTATGTGTTCTTTTGAACGAATTCCGAGGATGAGTTGATGTTGGAGAAAGTAGCGTGGGAGACCGTCCAAACACGTTTAATGGGTGCTTGGGGAAAGTTTGA
The DNA here is from genome assembly GCA_035128595.1 of Eptatretus atami. NCBI lineage: Eukaryota > Metazoa > Chordata > Myxini > Myxiniformes > Myxinidae > Eptatretus > Eptatretus atami. Next base: position 46,312,422 of record CM068955.1, read on the forward strand.
TCAGACTTGGTCCCTAAAACGATGTTTTTTTCTCGTAATGTGGGGAGTTCCCAAGAAAGGGGATAAAAAATTAACTTAAGATTTGCTCAATAGACGGGTAGCATTTGAAAAGAAAGTATATACAACTATGCAAATTTTGGCCTGCAAATGGGAGTTGTATAAACTAACAGCGGGGAATGCTTACACATGGTAAAGCAATAATCAACCATGCTTCAACCAAATTGTTTCGGGTTTCCTCACACATGACATTTGTTTTTTTTTCAATTTATTTATTTCTATATTTTTTTTTTTTCATTTACATATATTTTCATTTACAAAGACGCATTTATGATGGTTTCTGGATGACTTGCTTCAATATCCCATCGGCCGGCAGGCTAGAAATACCATCTGGCAAATCAACCATGCTTCGCCCATTGTCTCGGGTTGCTCAAACCTGCATTAAAAAATACATGTTTTTTTGAATGTATTTTATTTTCATTTATTACTTGCGAAATCGCATGAGTTTTTCAAGTAAATTGGTCAGCATTGATTTTTTCCTTACTGTTTTCTGGTTTGTTCTGTCTTTCTGTTTGGCTGTCTTTCCATCTGTCACCTGTTTGTCTGTCTTAAACATTTTTCACCTACAGGTCACAATTCTAAAACCGATCAATCATGAAATATTTTACAAGTGCGGAAAAGGTATTTCTCAACTGAGTAAGGCCGATTGAGTTTTTGAGGTCAAAGGTTATGCTTGAGGTCAATATTTTCTGATTCGTCAATTTTCAACTGATTGACATTGAAATTTGAACAAGATTTGCATATTGTATCACTTGAATTTTGAAGCACCTATTTTTAGGTCAAAGATCAAAGGTCAACTCAAAGTCAACACAGGCCAAAGGTCAACATATAAGGTGGAATTTCTAAAATCCTCATTTTCATCCTCCTTTGACTTGAATAATGAGGAGGAATTTGCATATCAGCTTACTGAACTGAAACCACCCAATTTTTAATATGTTTGAGGTTAACAGAGGCCAACAGGTGACAATAGGCTGAATTTCTCACTGTTGTCAAATTTTCATCCAATTCACCTTGAGATTTGAAGAGGAGTTTTGCATATTTGGTCATTCAATCACCATGAAATTTTTTAAGGTCAAATTTGGTTTCTATGGATTTGGCACAATGGCTGTGCTATGCAATGACATCTTTCTTGTTACTTGCAAAAAATCGACAGATTTTTGAAGTATATGGTTCAGTTACTGATTTTGTTATTCCTGTTTGTCCTACAGACAGACAATTCCCGACAGGTACGAAAAATTTAAAACCGATCTCATGAAACTTCTCCACATGGTAAGAGTTTGGCATAACAAGAAAGCATCGATTTTTTGAGATCAAATGTCAACAATAGGCCAAAGGTCCAACAACTTAGGTGAGATTTACCAAAAATCCTCAATTTCAAATCAGATGACTTGAAATTTGAGAGGATATATAATTTCAGGTCACTGAATTCAACCATTCAATTTATTTTAAGGTTCAACAGTAGGCCAAAGTAATGCTGGTATTTCTGAAATCCTCATTTTCAGCCCAATTGACTTGAAATTTGAAGAGGAATTAATAATTCTTCAGGCCACTGAATTCAATCATCACATTATTTTTGAGGTCACCGGAATAGGACCAAACAGGTCAACATAGGCCGAATTTCTAAAATGTCAATTTTCATCCAATTGACTTGAAATTGGAAGAGGACAGTTGCTTATTTGTTGCATTGAATTCAACCAACCAATTATTTTTGAGGTCAAAATTGTTTTATGGATTTTGCAAGTGTCTGATCGGCATGACGTCTTCTTTCTTGTTTGTCTGTTTGTCAATCGCGTGCAGGTCACAATTCATAAACGATCATCATGAAAACTTAAACAGTGTAAGTTGTTTTAACTGTTCTATATATTTCTAATTGATTTTTGAGGTCAAAGGTCAAATTTTAAAAAAGTATTTTTCATCTGATTGACTTGATGCTGACCTAGCTTGGACTATTGTGTCACTGAATGGAACCGACGATTTCAGCAAACGGTCAAAGTCAACAAGAAAACTCGTAAATCATCAAATTTCACCTGAAATCGTCAATTTTCATACCGATTAACCTGAAAAATGCAGTAGCAATTGATAGTCATCACTGAATTTGAAACTAACCTCCATTTGAGGTCAAAAAGGTCTAAAGTCAACTCACAGTTCAAACTTCTAAAATCATCAATTTTCTATCTGGAAAATAATCAATTTATTCAGATGACCTGAGCATTTATTAAGAATTGGTCATTTTAGTGTTCATGAAATGGGAATTGATTGTATCCATGGTAACCTTGGAGAGGGGGGGGGCGTGAATTTGCAAGTATCATGGTGCTGCATGACGTCTTCTTCTCTTCTTCTTTCATTTCACTTAACGGATGCTTTCCCTCAGTTTTCTGTGACTTTTTTTTCCGATGTATCGGCTTCGACGTCGTTGGCACGCACATTTCAGCTTTCTACAGCCACCCAGAAAGGTGCCGAATGATTACTATCAGTTATTCATCAGTGCTTCAGTGAGTGGTTAAAATGAGCTTTTTTTTATTCGATAGAGTTGGCAGTAACATATTTAAGATCATTAAAATAATTCTGGAAGTTTAGCACTACTGAACAGTCTTATCTTCTGATTCAATTTAAATTAGTTGTTCCTCGATAGAAACTGATAAGACATGACATACATTCATGAACCACACTTTTCTCTTCGTGGTGTGCTGGTAATGCATCAGATGTACATATTCAAGTAAGGTTTTTGAATTCAGACTTGCTTTCACTTAAATCTTCCTGAATGATTGAATAGTTTATCGAGGTTTACATCCAAATTGCTGTGGTGAACCTTTTTCCTTCAGCAAAATAACTGAAGGGCAAGCTTGATTTTGCAAAAATCGACGAATCCATTTGATTGCTGTTAATAGCCAAATGATGTAACTGCGAAGTTTGTTTGCTTAAATCTGGACAAGGAGCTTGACATGTCCCCTTAATTGGTTTATAGAAAATAAAATAATCTCGCAACCTCAGTGTTATTCCTCCTTTATAAAATACATGTATTGGGTGACTTCATTTTCATTAAAAGAAAGGGTTTGACAATATATTACCATACTGACAGCTGCGATATTTCAGGAGATGTCAATTGAACATAAAACATAGCAAAGGAATGGCAATGTCTAAACAAGGAATTTGTTCACAGAGCTCATGCATTCAGCTTGTCAATGTCTGTGATCCATTCAGCTGCCTGATATTGACCACTGGGTTACACAGGCCTGTCGGGTATGGATGTGAAAAGTGGAGTAAGGTAGAGTGGGGGAATGGAGTTGTGGTTGTGGGGGCTGGGGGGGGGTTAGGGAGAAATAGGGGTGGGGTGGGACTTGCAGATGAAATTTGCAGAGGGAGTAAGGAAGCCAATAATTGGATCTGCATCATGGCTTGCATGGGCATACGACATGCCCTGTGTGCCCCTCATGTCGAGAGCCATCTACCTTGGCCTCAGTAACAATCTAACTGAGTTAACGTGTGAATGACAATGTTTTGTGGTTTAAATAGCAGTCGTGCTGTGTTGCACTTTGACACTATCATCTCACGCATAAACTTCAACTGATGGTTCAACCTACCCATTAAGTCCAAAACAGTACGTAAAAAAGAAAACAATTTAATTTATAACGATGTATTGCTATAGACTGAGGATAATATATGGTTGTGAATATGTATAATAATAATATTGTTTTTACTGACTATACTGTACTGGCAGAGAGTGATCACAAAGAAGACATTACCCAAGGCAGGTAATTTTCAGAGCAAATTTTGATGTATTTGTATTATATTTTACAAAACTTGTATTTAAGCCTTTGGGAAAGGAATTTAAACTGGAAATAATGCTCAAAATGAGTTTCATTTCAGATCAGTTGTTTATAGAAATACAAACTTGTCTCCGAAGCTTGTTTTAATTATAGTGAGGATTACAAGATGAAATGTCTAATGCTTGACGACCTAGCTTAGTGCTGATAGAGTTGTACTATTGGAAAGGTTTACAGAAAAGGCCTGGCTTAACATAATGAAATTTATTTGAAGTTAAAAAAATTAAATATACAGTTTTGCATGATCTACCATGCTGACAGCTGCAGATGCTCGATGACAAATCAACAGGACTGTACTTCAATATTTTAAAAGTAATTTCACGTCACATTCGAAAAGAATGCCTCGCAGAAAGGGTGGGGCGATTTCTCCACCCCTCTCTATAAACTCAGCTCTTGCTTATATTTCTGACACTGAACGTCCCATCAGAAGCTTGCATGGCTGACTGAAAGCAGGCAGTGTAAAATGAAATGTTTCAATGTACTGCACAAAGAGAAAGGTAAGTGAGGATAAATATGTTTGTGTGTGTTTGTGTATGTACACTGAATATATGTTGTATGTATATATAATTAATATATGTATGATATATATGTATATTTATATATACATGAATTATATATATTATAGTTTGCGGGCCGGGGGTCGTGGTGAAAGACCACGAGGTGGGGGAAGCTTATGTAGGTTCACCAGCTCCGGAATTGTAGGCTTCACATCACGGATATTCCGTGACGCGGCTGGTCGCTTAACCGACCGTGAGCCAATAATCAACCACGTGAACTCAGGGTCCTCCTGCTATGGTTGATCGGGTTACCGAATTAATCACGTGATTTAATTACCAGGGAACACGCCTCGTACGCTTTGTCTGAACAGGATCACTGTACGGATCGGATCACTTTTCCCAGATCGCTGAAGCCGCGCGACACTGCCAAGAACGTACGGCTAAAAGGCGGATCGTTGGGAATGAAAGTCCCGGCTCCAAGTAGGATTCGGACCATGATGGATCAATGAGAAAAGAACAAAAACGAGCAGGGACACATTCCTAATAATGATTATTAACAGTCAACTTACAAAGGGGGACAGAACAGACTTAATGCGAAATTAATAAACAATATGAATCTTCTGCAGTCTCACTTAAGCAGAACAGGTGCAGCACACGCACACACACAGCCACACACACACACACACACACACACACACACACACACACACACACACACACACACCACACACAAAGGCCACAAACCCCGCGATGAAGAGGGAGTTTTGCAATACAGGAACGGGAGGGGTAAGTTGAAGCTATGGGTCTCGGCACCTTTTGCGCCCGATAGATGACGCGCCACCCAATATGTTTCGGAGGCGGGGGTGCTCCATGGTGCGGTACCCAAAAGTGGCGCCTTGTCTCTGGCTCCGCTGCACGTGTGAGACATGTTCGGAAAGGAGCTGAGTCGAGAAGGGGCGGAGTCCAGAAGTTGCGAGGGTGGAGTGGTAGGCGGAACGCAGTTGGTGTGGGGTTGACGTCTGTGTGGGCGGAGACGAGATGCCGGAGTCCCAGGCAGCAGGAGGGCGGGGTTGTGGCGGTGTCGACGAGGCGAGCAGAAAGATAAAGGGCCAAGCGAGAAAGGCAAGAGGACTGCCCCGACTTTATACGGCCACAGCCTCGGGGGAGGGCATGCGAATCCAAACGTCATTACCTGAATCGGGCACTCCGATTGGGCCCTATTCACCTCACGTGACCCGCAACTTTGCCCGGAACCGCCTCATTTCGTTTCCGGCAAGGCCAATCCAGACATGGGGAATATTCCGCTCCGACCCAGGAGGATGACTGAAATCGCCGCCACACCGAAATGTACACAATCGTCCTGCAAAAACCCGGGCCGTGCCCGGGTGATCGTTCGAGGGTCCTGCCATGCCCGCGTTGGCGTTTCGATCCAGCGTCGATCAAGCGCGTCCTCCGCCCGCGCCAACGTGTCCCGCACTGTACTTTATTCCCCGGTTGATCGCAGCTCGCTGCCGTAGAGACGAGAAACGTTCACCATCAATGGAGAATCCACTGCTGCCAGCGAGGGCCGAAGGTACATCAATCATGGAAAATCCGTGCCCGTCTCACGAGCAGCGTACATGTCTGCTTTCGAGCACATTCCATACAGTGCGCCGCGGTTCGCCATATGCACGTGGCCAGCGGCTCACGTTCACACGACTCGCGAGCGGTGCGCGGGGAGAACACCAATATGTGTCGATATTGAGGTTAAAAAGGAAAAGCCGTTCTACTCCGCACACATTGTATGCACCCAACATGGCATGGAGTCGTCTTTATCGGCTCCGTTCGTTTTGTGGCACGCGTGGGCGGTCGTGCTGTGCTGTGTTTCCCTGGTTGTGAAACACCATTCAGGGCAGGCCTCTTAAGAGGTAATATTTGCGATGCTTTCAATGCAACCCGGCAATCCTCCCAGACCTGGAAGCCAAGTCAACAACCCCGCACTGCCAAGACACTTGACTCGCCACATCACGCCAGTTTTAGGGCTCAGGGAACGAGGTTATCTGTTGCAGCAGTTTACACCGCGCGCGCACCGCGCTGGCCTTCATGAGGCCCTTATCTACAGCGAAGGCGCAACGTGCTGATTTACCTCAGGAATAATCAGACCGAAAAGAAGAGTGGGCGAAAGAGAAGAAAAATGATTTAAGCAAGCCTAGCTATTAGATCATCGCAACACATCCTTGTTGTCCCGCTAAACAAAGAAGGTATTACAAATATAATAATGGAATAACTGTCTTGGGACACTATCATGTTGTATGCATGTGGTTTCCGAGAACAGCAACTATATATATATATATATATATATATATTATATAATTATATATATAATAAAATTATTAATAATCTTAATATATATATATATTTAATATAATATAATAATTTTATAATATTAATAATATTAATATATATTAAATAATAAAATTTATTTATTATTTAATTAAATTATATATATATTATATAATATATATATCATATATATAAATCTTGTTGCGGCCGGGGATCAGTGCGAGAACGACCAACGAGAGTGGGGGAGGCCTGCAGGATGTTTTCCGGCTACATTGAACGTGATGATTCGGGTATAAAACCCACCCAAACTAGATACGAACCATGCCTGGCCATGCAAGAAAAGACGGAAACGAACTGGAGAAATTTCCTAATAATATTTGTTTACAATAAAGAAGAACACAGAGCAGACTTACGTGGAATAAACCAGGAAAGAATTACAATGTTCATACACTTATGACAGTTCTACTTACAAGACGGGTCCACTCACTCAGATGCACACTCAGATGATAGAAACCCAGAATGTTTTTATTGAACCCCCGCAAGCGCAGGTGAGACGAGACGAGTTGGTCGCGGTTTTGGCAGGTTACCTGCATGTTGGAGGGATGGGGTGCTCCGTGGTGCCGTACCTGTTAATGGTCGTTGCGGCTCAGTCATGGCCGCACGAGCTGATGGAGACCGTGTTTTGCGAAGAGCCCGGTCGAGTAGAGCGGAGTCCGAGGCGGGATCAGGGCCCCAACGCCTCTCGCGCTCTCCGGGTTGGCTTCACAAACTCAGCCTTTTCACTGCCAAGCACTGTACGAACTCCAGACCTCTCATGGCACGCTCCTCAGAACAGCACTCTCGCAACCCTCAAACTCGCACAACCAACAACCAAAACGACGAATCGACCCCCAAGAACTCTCGTCCACAGAATCCTCTCCCCAACTCTCCGCTGAGGACCGTGTCGGTAATTTTATGGACCTACCTCACGGGAGGGCCTTGTGAAACGACGTCACTGTTCGCCTGATTGGACGAGGCTCCTATGGGTCGCCCTTTCTGGCAGGTTTCGGCCATGCGGGAGAAAACCGCTCCCTCCCTCCATCGCTGTCTGAGCGCTGGGAAGGCAGGTGGTGCGCAACCCATGACCATCCCCGGGATTCTGCTCAGATAACCATCGCTCGGGATTCAGCAGATGACAATGGGGCGCTGTGGCCAAGCGAACGCGAGGCTGGCATGCGCTATGTACGCGTGTTGGTTGTTGGAATGGTAAGATTTATTTAACCGAACTAAAAAAACATTGCAAAGCACACCTTTGATTTGCCACTCGACAAAAGGAAGGGACTGGTCTTCACATGTACTTACGGAATAATCGACTGTTTTGGGAGGCATCTGTATGTTGAATGGCAAATGTTTTCCAGATCCGTAATTATATATACATATATATAATGGTATGTCTGTGATATATCATATATAGTGAGTCAAAGTAGCACCCATTTCTGTCATTGACTGTTTGTTTGCCATTTGTATTAAAGGTGTACAAAAGGTAAGAATAAATGAATGACATGTTTATTAACGCATTTATTCAGAAAAAATCTATTACGGAACTTGTACCAAGCTGATTTACTTTGCAATTTTCAAAGTGCCCTCCCTCGTGATCGATGCACAATTGGCAGCCGAGCGGCACAGAGCGGCACACACGTTGCAGAGTTTCGATATCAATTTCCTCAAACTTTGGCAGTGATTTGACCTGCAAATTCCTGAAATGGTACGAGGCTTTTCACGATAAACAAGGTCTTTCATGAGCCCCCAAAGAAAGAAAATTGGAGTTAACGGTCTTGGGGAGCGTGCCGGCCACTCGATCGGATCGCGGGGCCAATCACTTTCTGGGAAAGTTTTCATAAGCCACTGACGAACCATAACGTCCATAATGGGGTGGAGCTCCAGCTGAAATAACAGTCCTGATTTGTACCCTGGCCAAAAGAAGGTTTGCAGCATATCCTGGTAAATTTCTGCAGTGAAGATCCCTCAAAGAAAAAGGGTCATTATCCTAATGGAGATATGGCTGCCAAAATGTCAGCTCCAGGTAAATTTACCTCCTTCCTCAACCTGTCACTCTTGGTTTTTTGAAGGCCCAGTAGACACAATTGTGTCTGTTAATTGGTGCATTAAGCTAAAACTGCCTCATCTGAGCACGCAGATATTGTCTAGCATTGTATCTCTCGTGAAGTTTTAAGCTAAGAACCTTCGGCAAAATTGAAGAGGGCGGTCGTCATCTCCATCATGAGGGCATGCAGTAAGCGTGGAATGTAAGGTTTCCATTTTTTTCTGGTGAAGGATACGGATAACACTTGATGGCTCACTTCCAACTCTGCAGATAACCTTACATTCCACGCTTACTGCATGCCCTTCATGATGGAGATGACGACCGCCCTCTTCAATTTTGCGAAGGGTTCTTAGCTAAACTTCACGAAGAGGATACAATGCTAGACAATATCTGGTGCTCAGATGAGGCATGTTTTAAGCTTAATGGCACAATTAACAGACACAATTGTGTCTACTGGGCTTCAAATAACCCAAGAGTGACAGTTGAGAAGGAGGTAAATTTACCTGGAGTGACAGTTTTGGCAGCCATATCTC
>CM068955.1:46321762-46332297 GCA_035128595.1 Eptatretus atami
GCAAATGACGAGGGTGAACGAACAGAGAGAGGTTAGCAAAAGCAGAGGAGAAGGATCTCTTAGGATAGGTGGGCTGAAGCGTTTGGACGGTTGCCAGAATCTGATCGAAGGTTTGACAGCAAGCTTCTCCACCATTGTCGGAGAAAAAGGACACAGAGTCCAGGGACAGTGGTGTGACTGGGTAAGGTGTACAAAAAGCGATGGGTTTGAACACAAGATTTCGATGCAAACACCGAGTTTAGGCATTCAGGCCTTTTCACGTGCAGTTTCCAGCGTGCGGCCATTTGAGGTAAGGGAGGGGAGGAGGGGGAACATACACCAGAAACGATTTGATTAGATGCAACCAGGATTTTGGAGAGGGAGAGAGGTTCAGAGTTCCACTGAGCTTAGAAGATGCATTGTTCTGGCTCTCCTGAGGTAGACACACAACTTGCTTCCGAGCTTGATCGGACAGAACTGAGATTGCCTCGTTGGGGTTTGCTTTCATGAGCAAAGGCAAGTTGTTTCAGGACAAACTGCTTCGTCACAGCTTCAGTGAACCATGGGTGGAGACAGGTAGGACAAATGAAGACGAGAGGGGATAAAATCTGTGCATGTGGGAGAGCAGTATGTGGTTCTTTTGAAACGAATTCCCGAGGATGAGTTGATGTTGGAGAAATAGCGATGGGAGACCGTCCAAAACGTTTAATGGCCTGCTTGGGGAAGTTTGATCAGCCTGGTCCCCTAAAACGATGTTTTTTTCTCGTAATGTGGGGGAGTTCCCAAGAAGGGAGATAAAAAATTAACTTAAGATTTGCACATAGACGGGTAGCATTTGAAAAGAAGTATATACACTATGCAAATTTGGCTGCAAATGGGAGTTGTATAAACAAGCGGGAATGCTTACACATGGTAAAGCAATAATCAAACCATGCTTCAACCATTTGTTTCGGGTTCCTCACCATGCATTTTTTTTTTCAATTTTTTATTTCATTTTTTTTTTTTCATTTACATATATTTCATTTACAAGACGCATTATGATGGTTCTGATGACTTGGCTTCAATATCCATCGGCGGAGGCAAAATCCACTGGCATCACCATGCTTCGCCCATTGTCTCGGGTTGCTCAACCTGCATTAAAAAATACATGTTTTTTTGAATGTATTTATTTTCATTATTATTACTTGCGAAATCGATTGATTTTTCAAGTAAATTGCGTCAGATTGATTTTTTTCCTTCTGTTTTCTGGTTTGTCTGTCTTTCTGTTTGGCTGTCTTTCCATCTGTCACCTGTTTGTCTGTCTTACATTTTTCACTACAGGTCACAATTCTAAACCGATCATCATGAAATTTTAGCAAGTGCGGAAAGGTATTTCTCAACTGAGTAAGGCCGATTGAGTTTTGACGGTCAAGGTTAGCTTGAGGTCAAATTCTTATATCTGATCTAATTTCAACTATGATTACATTGAAATTGAACAAGATTTGCATATTGTATCACTTGAATTTTGAAAGCACCTATTTTAGGTCAAAGATCAAAGGTCAACTCAAAGTCAACACAGGCCAAAGGTCACATATAAGGTGAATTCTAAAATCCTCAATTCATCCTCCTTTGACTTGAATTAATGAGGAGATTGCATATCAGCTTACTAATGAAACCACCCAATTATTGTTTGAGCGTTAACAGAGGCCAAAAGCGTGAACATAGCTAATTTCTCATGTTGTCAAATTTTCATCCAATTCACTTGAGATTTGAAGAGGAGTTTTGCAATTTTGGTCATTCAACACCAATGATTTTTTAGGTCAAATTTGTTCTATGGATTTTGCACAATGCGTGCTATGCATGACATCTTTCTTGTTACTTGCAAAAAATCGAAATTTTGAAGTATATTGGTCAGTTACTGATTTTGTTATTCCTGTTTGTCCTACAGACAGACAATCCCGACAGGCCACGAATTAAAACCGATCTCATGAAACTTCTCCACATGGTAAGAGTTTGCATAAGCAAGAAGCATGTTTTTTGAGATCAAATGGTCACATAGCCAAAGGTCAACAACTTAGGTGGATTCCAAAAATCCTCAATTCAATCAGATGACTTGAAATTTGAAGAGATATATAATTTCAGGTCACTGAATTCAACCATTAAATTATATTTTAAAGTCAACAGTAGCCCAAATAATGCTGGTATTCTGAAATCCTCATTTTCAGCCCACCCATTGACTTAAATTTGAATGGAAATTATATTCTCAGGCCACTGAATTCAATCATCACATTTATTTTTGAGCGTCAACCGGAATAGACCAAACAGGTCAACATAGCCGAATTTGCTAAACATTCAATTTTCATCCAATTGACTTGAAATTGAAGAGGAGTTGCTTATTTGTTCATTGATTCAACAACCAATTATTTTTGAGGTCAAAATTGTTTTAGGATTTTGCAAGTTCATGATCGCTGCATACGTCTTCTTCTGTTGTCTGTTTGTCAATCGCGTGACAGGTCACAATTCATAAACTGATCATCATGAAACCTTAAACAAGTGTAGAGTTAGTTTAACTGTCTATCTTTCTATTGATTTTGAGTCAAGGTCAAATTTTAAAAAGTCATTTTTCATCTGATTGACTTGCAACTGACCCTACTTGGATATTGTGTCACTGAATGGAAACCGACGATTTCAGTCAAACGGTCAAAGGTCAACAAGAAAACTCGTAAATCATCAAATTTCACCTGAAAATCGTCAATTTTTCTATACCGATTAACCTGAAAAAGAGTAGCAATTGAATAGTGCATCCACTGAATTTGAAACTAACCTATTTGAGGTCAAAAAAGGTCAAAGTCAACTCACAGCAAACTTCTAAAATCATTCAATTTTCTATCTGGAAATAATCAATTTATCAGATGCACCTGCAGCATTTATTAAGATTGGTCATTTTAGTGTTAATGAAAGGGAATTGATTGTATCCATGGGTAAACCCTTTGGAGAGGGGGGTGGCTGAAATTTTGCAATATCATGGTGCTGCATGACGTCTTCTTCTCTTCTTCTTTCTATTTCACTTACGGATGCCTTTCCACTCATTCTGTGACTTTTTTCCGATGTATCGGCTTCGACGTCGTTGGCCCACATTTCAGCTTTCTACAGCCACCAGAAAGGTCGAACTTTAACTATCAGTATTCAGTCCAGTGCTTCAGTGAGTGGTTAAAATGAGCTTTTTTTATTCGATAGAGTTGGCAGTTAACATATTTAAGATCATTAAAAATAATGCTGGAAGTTTAGCACTACTGAAGCAGTCTATCTTCTTGATTCAATTTAAATTAGTTGCCTCGATCAGAAACTGATAAGACAGACATACATTCATGAACACCTTTTCTCTTCGTGTGTGCTGGTAATGATCAGAATGTACATATTCAAGTAAGGTTTTTAATTCAGACTTTCTTTACTTAAATCTCCTGAATGATTGAATAGTTTATTCGAGGTTTACATCCAAATTGCTGTGGTGAACCTTTTTCCTTCAGCCAAAATATATGAAGGCAAGACTTGATTTTGCAAAAAAATCGACGAATTCCATTTATTGCTGTTAATCAGCCAAATGATGTAACTGGAAGATTTGGTTTGCTTAAAATCTGGACAAGGAGCTTGACATGTCCACCTCTAATGGTTATAGAAATAAAATAATCTCGCAACCTCCAGTGTTATTCCTCCTTTATAAAATACATGTATTGGGTGACTTCATTTTCATTAAAAGAAAGGGCTGACAATATTTACCATTACTGACAGCTGGATATTTCAGGAGATGTCAATTGAACATAAAACATAGCAAAAGGAAATGGCAATGTTCTAACAAGGAATTTGTTCACAGGCTCTGCATTCAAGTTGTTCAATGTGCTGTGATCCATTCAGCTGCCTGATATTGACCACTGGTGTTACACAGGCCTGTCGGGTATGATGTGAAAAGTGGAGTAAGGTAGAGTGGGGGAATGGAGTTGTGGTTGTGGTGGGCTGGGGGGGGGAGGAGAAATAGGGGTGGGGTCGGACTTGCAGATGAAATTGCAGAGGGAGTAAGAAGCCAATAATTGGATCTGCATCATGGCTTGCCATGGGCTATCACGACTAGCCCTGTGTGCCCCTCATGTCGAGAGCCATCTACCTGGCCTCAGTACAATCTAACTGAGGTTTAACGTGTGATGACAAATGTTTTGTGGTTTAAATAGCAGTACGTGCGTTGTTGCACTTTGACACTATCATCTCACGCATAAACTTCAACTGATGGCTCAACCTACCATTTAAGTCCAAAACAGCTACAGTAAAGAACTTAATTATAACGATGTTATTGCTATAGACTGAGGATAATATAGTGTGGAATATGTATAATAATATAATTGTTTTTACTGACTATACTGTACTGGCAGAGATGATCACATAAAAGACATTACCCAAGGACAGGTAATTTTCAGAGCAAATTATTGATGTATTTGTATTATATTTTACAAAAACTTGTATTTAACCTTTGGGAAAGGAATTCTAAAAATGGAAATAATGCTCAAATGAGTTTCAATTTCAGATCAGTTGTTTATAGGAATACAAACTTGTCTACACAAGCTGTTTAATTATAGTGAGGATTACAAGATGAAATGGTCTATGCTTGACGAACCTAGCTTAGTGCTGATTAGAGTTGTACTATTGAAAGGTTTTACAGAAAAGGCCTGGGCTTAACATAATGAAATTTATTTGAAAGTTGAAAAAAAATTAAATATACAGTTTTTGCATGATCTACCATGCTGACAGCTGCAGATGCTCGATGACAAATCAACAGACTGTACTTCAATATTTATAAAAGTAATTTCGCACATTCGAAAAGAATGCCCTCGCAAGAAAAGGCTGGGGGCGATTTCTCCACCCCTCTCTATTAAACTCGCTCTTCTATATTTTGAGCATCGTTGAACGTCCACATCAGAAGCTTGCATGGCTGACTAAAGCAGGCAGTGTAAAATGAAAATGTTCAATGTACTGCCACAAAGAGAAAGGTAAGTGAGATAAATATGTTATGTGTGTGGTTTGTGTATGACACTGAATATTATGTATGTATGTAGTATATAAATTAATATATGTATGTATATATATGTATATTTATATAACATGATTATATATATGTATAGTTGCGGGCGGGGGTCGTGGTGAAAGACCACGAGGGGGGAAGCTATGTAGGTTTCCACCAGCTCCCGGAATTGTAGGCGTCACACACGGATATTCCGTGACGCGCGCTGGTCGCTTAACCGACCCGTGAGCAATAACAACCACGTGAACTAGGCGGTCCTCCTGCTATGGTTGATCGGGTTACCGAATTAATGCACGTGATTTAAATTACCAGGGAACACGCCCTCGTACGCTTTGTCTGAACAGGATCACAGTACGGATCGCGATCACTTTTTCCGACGATCGCTGAAGTCCGCGCGACACTGCCAAGAACGTACCGGCTAAAAGGACGGCATCGTTGGGAATAAAGTCCCGGGCTAAAGTAGGATTCGGACATGAGTGGGATCATGGAGAAAAGACAAAAACGAGCAGGACACATCCTAATAATATTATTAAACAGTCAACTTACAAAAGGGAGACAGAACCAGACTTAATGCGAAATTAATAAATAATATTCTTCTGCCAGTCCATTAAGCAGTACAGGTGCAGCACACGCACACACACACCACACACACACACACACACACACACACACACACACACACACACACACACACACACACACACACAACACAAACCCGCGATGAAGAGGAGTTTTGCAATACAGGAGCGGGAGGGTAGTTGAAGCTATTAGGTCTCGGCACCTTTTGCGCCCGGATAGCATGACGCGCCACCAATATGTTCGGGACGGCGGGGTGCTCCATGGTGCGGTACCCAAAAGTGGCGCCTTGTCTCTGGCTCCGCTGCACGTGTGAGACCATGTTCGGAAAGGAGCTTGAGTCGAGAAGGGGCGAGTCACAGAGTTGCGGAGGGGGAGTGGTAGGCGAAACGCAGTGTGGGGGGGTTGACGTCGTTGTGGGCGAGACGAGATGCCGGAGTCCCAGGCAGCAGGGAAGGGCGGGTTTGGCGTGTCGACGAGGCGAGCAGAAAGATAAAGAGGCCAAGGAGAAAGGCAAGAGGACTGCCGACTTTATAGGCCACAGCCTCGGGGGAGGGGCAGTGCGAATCCAAACGTTCATTACTGAATCGGGCACTCCGATTGGCCCTATTCACCTCACGTTGGCCCGCAACTTGTTGCCCGGAACCGCCTCATTTCGTTTCCCGGCAAGGCCATCCCAGACAGTGGGGAATATTCCGCTCCGACCCAGGAGATGACTAGAAATCGCCGCACACCGAAATGTACACAATCGTCCTGCAAAAACCCGGGCGTGCCCGGGTGATCGTTCGAGGCCTGCATGCCCGCGTTGGCGTTCGACCAGCGATCGATCAAGCGCGTCCCCGCCCCCCCGCCGCCAACGTGTCCCGCACTGTACTATTCCCCGGTTGATCGCAGCTTCGCTGCCCGTAGAGACGAGAAGACGTTCACCATCAATGGGAATCCACTGCTGCCAGCGAGGCCGAAGGTACATCATCATGGAAAATCCGTGCACCGTCTCACGAGCAGCGTATGTTGCTTCGAGCACATTCCATACAGTGCGCCGCGGTTCCGCCATATGCACGTGGCCAGCGCTCACGTTCACACGACTCGCGAGCGTCTTGTGCGCGGGGAGAACACCAATATGTGTCGATATTGAGGTTAAAAGGAACAAGCCGCTTCTACTCCGCAACACATTGTATCACCCAACATGGCATGGAGTCGTCTTTATCGGCTCCGTATCGTTTTGTGCACGCGTGGGCGGTCGTGCTGGCTGTGTTTCCCGGTTGTGAAACGACCATATCATGCAGCCTCTTAAGAGGTAATATTTGCATGCCTTTCAATGCAACCCGGCAATCCTCCCCAGACCTCGGAAGCCAAGATCAACAACCCGCACTGCCAAGACACTTGACTCGCCACACACGCCAGTTTTAGGCTCAGGGGAACGAGGTTATCTGTTGCAGCAGTTTCACACCGCGCGCCGCACCGCGCTGCCTTCATGAGGCCCCTTATCTTACAGCGAAGGCGCCAACGTGGCTGATTTACCTCAGGAATAATCATGACGAAAAGAGAGTGGGCGAAATGAGAAAAAAATGATTTAAGCAAGCCTAGCTATTAGATCATCGCAACACCCATCCTTGTTGTCCCGCTAAACAAAAGAAAGGACTATCTACAAATATAATAATGGAATAACTGTCTTGGGACACCTATCTGTTGTATGCATGTAGGTTTCGAGAACCAGCAACTATATATATATTATATATATATTATTATATATAATTATTAATAATTAATTTTATAAGATAATTTATAATATTAATATATTAATATATATAATATAATTTATAAATAATAATAAATGATATATATATATATATATAATTGTTGCCGGCGCGGGGATCAGTGGCGAGAACGACCAACGAGCTGGGGAGCCTGCAGATGTTTTCCGGCTACTTTGAACGTGATGATTCGGCTATAAAACCCACCCAAACTAGATCACGAACCATTTGCTGGCCAATGCAAGAAAAGACGCGAAACGAACTGGAGACAATTTCCTAATAATAATTTGTTTACAATAAAGAAGACACAGAGCAGACTTACGTGGAATAAACCAGGAAGAATTACAATGTTCACTACACTTATGACAGTTCTACTTACAAGACGGGTCCACTCACTCAGATGCACACTCAGATGATAGAACCCAGAATGTTTTATTGAACCCCCGCAAGCGCAGGTGAGACGAGACGAGTTGGTCGCGAGTTTTGGCGGTTACCTTGCATGTTGAGGATGGGGCTCCGTCGGTGCCGTACTGTTAATGGTCGTGCGGCTCGGTCCATGGCCGCACGACATGGAGACCGTGTTTGCGAAGGAGCCCGGGTCGAGTAGCAGCAGGAGTCCGAGGCGGGGAATCAGGGCCCAACGCTCTCCGCGCTTCTCACGGGTTGCTTCACAAACTCAGCCTTTTCACTGCAAGCACTGTACGAACTCCAGACCCTCTCATGCACGCTCCTTCAGAACCAAGCACTCTCGCAACCCTCCAAACTCCGCACAACCCAACAACCAAAAACGACGAACGACCCCCAAGAACTCTCGTCCACAGAACTCCTCTCCCCAAACTCTCCGCTTGAGGCACCGTGTCGGTAATTTTTATGGACCTACCTCACGGGGAGCGGCCTTGTGAAACGACGTCACTGTTCGCCTGATTGGACGACGGCTCCTACTGGGTCCGCCGCTTTCTGCAGGTTTCGGCCATGCGGAGAAAACCGCTCCCTCCCTCCATGCGTGTCTGAGCCTGGGAAGGCAGTGGTGCGCAACCCATGACCATCCCCGGATTCTGCTCAGATAACCATCGCTCGGGATTCAGCAGATGACAATTGGCGGCGCTGTGGCCAAGCGAAACCGAGGGCTGCATCGCGCTATCGTACGCGTGTTGTGTGGATGGTAAGATTTATTAACCGAACTAAAAAAACATTGCAAAGCACACCTTTGATTTCCACTCGACAAAAGGCAAGGGCCTGGTCTTCACATGTACGTTACGGAATAACTCGACGTTTTGGAGCATCTGTATGTTAATGGCAAATGTTTTCCAGATCCGTAATATATAGTATACATATATATAATGTAGTGTCTGTATATATATAATATAGTGAGTCAGAAGTAGCACCCATTTCTGTCGTTGACTGTTTGTTTGCACATTTGTATTAAAGGTGTACAAAAGGTAGAGAATAATGAATGACATGTTTATCTAACGCATTTATTCAAGAAAAAATTATTACGAACTGTACCAAGCTGATTTACTTGCAATTTTCAAAGTGCCTCCCTCGTGATCGATGCCACAATGCAGCCGAGCGGCACAGAGCGGCACACACGTCTGCAGAGTTCGATATCATTCCTCAAGACTTTGGCAGTGATTTGACCTGCAATTCCTGAATGGTACGAGGCTTTTCACGATAAACAAGGTCTTTCATGAGCCCCAAAGAAAGAAATTGAGAGGTGTACGGTCTTGGAGCGTGCCGGCCACTCGATCGGATCGCGGCGGCCAATCACTTTCTGGGAAAGTTTTCATCAAGCCACTGACGAACCATAACGTCCATAATGGGGTGGAGCTCCATGCGAAATAACAGTCCTATTTGACCCTGGGCCAAAAGAAGGTTTCAGATATCCTGCGTAAATTTCTGCAGTGAAGATCCCTCAAAGAAAAAGGGTCATTATCCTAATGGGCCCAGGGTACAAGATCAGGACTGTTATTTCCAGCATGGAGCTCCACCCCATTATGGACGTTATGTTCGTCAGTGGCTTGATGAAAACTTTCCCAGAAAGTGGATTGGCCGCCGCGATCCGATCGAGTGGCCGGCACGCTCCCCAGACCTTACACCTCCAGATTTCTTTCTTTGGGGGCTCATGAAAGACCTTGTTTATCGTGAAAAGCCTCGTACCATTCAGGAATTGCAGGCTCAAATCACTGCAAAGTTTGAGGAAATTGATATCGAACTCTGCAGACGTGTGTGCCGCTCTGTGCCTGCTCGGCTGCAATTGTGCATCGATCACGAGGGAGGGCACTTTGAAAATTGCAAGTAAATCAGCTTGGTACAGTTCCGTAATAATTTTTTCTTGAATAAATGGTTAGATAAACATGTCATTCATTTATTTTACCTTCTTGTACACTTTAATACAAATGGCAAACAAACAGTCAACTGACAGAAATTGGGTGCTACTTCTGACTCACCTATATATATATATCACAACATACATTATATATATGTATATATATATTACGGATCTGGAAAACATTTGCATTCAACATACAGATGTCCCAAAACAGTCGATTATTCCGTTAAGTACATGTGAGACAGGTCCCTTCCTTTTGTCGAGTGGGAGAATCAAAGGTGTGCTTTGCAATGTTTTTTTAGTTCGGTTAAATAAATCTTTACCATCCAACAACCAACCACGGTACCATAGCGCATGCAGCCCTCGGTTCGCTGGCCACAGCGCCCCATTGTCCATCTGCTGAATCCCGAGGATGGTTATCTGAGGCAGAATCCCGGGGATGGTCATGGTTGCTGCACCACCTGCCTTCCCAGGCTCAGACACGCATGGAGGGGAGGGGAGGGTTTCTCCCGCATGGCCGAAACCTGCCAGAAAGGGCGGACCCATAGGAGCCTCGTCCAATCAGGGCGAACAGTGACGTCAGTTTCACCAAGGCCCCTCCCCGCTGAGGGAGGTCCATAAAATTACCGACACGGTCCTCAGCGGAGAGTTTGGTGGAGAGGAGTTCTGTGGACGAGAGTTCTTGGGGGGTCGTTCGTCGTTTTGGTTGTTGGGTTGTGCTGGAGTTTGGAGGGTTGCGAGGAGTGCTGGTTCTGAGGAGCGTTGCCATGAGAGGGTCGTGGAGTTCGTACAGTGCTTGCAGTGAAAGGCTGGAGTTTGTGAAGCAACCCTGAGAGCGGAGAGCGTTGGG